>JAPWTK010000051.1:1885000-2148649 GCA_029963805.1 Aromia moschata | reverse complement strand
ATATATATTTCACGGAACATTGAGACACCCTATTTTTCTCCTTCCACTGGTCAATAGTGTACACCAGGTATATACATTTCCCTTGGTTGGGACTTACTATTGTATCGGGATGAACACCTGCTTTGACGCAGGTACAGTTAGAATTGCCCCGAGAACGCTCTATTGGACGCGCCTTTATATTTTTGCATTTTTCACTGAAATAAGCAGTTTCAAGCAGCCAATTTTTATGAATTTCTTATTCCACTAATATTTCCCACATGTTAAATTGTGAATTAGTGTTAGAACTCTGTAGATACAAACTATTTTCCTACTTTTCTTTCGTTACCTTAGCATGCGCGTTATACAAAAATACAAAAATTTTATTTTTAATGCATAGATAATATTTTCCATATCTTCAAGAGTAGCCTCCATTTTTTTAAGTCAGAAATACACCTTGTGGTAACAAAAATTCACAACACACGAACGTTGAGTATTTCGGGACCGATTCTCGTACCGTTCACGCACTCGAAGGTGGCCAACTTCCGACTGAAGTAGAACGGCAGGTATAAAACCTAGGTAGCTGTCGTTTCAGTATTACACGCAGGAAATCCTGCTTCACAAAGCTATATGAATTAAAACAGAATATAACGAACTTGGTTTTTCGATTTTTGGCCAGGATTTTCCGATTCTAACCCACTGTGCGTCGTTCTACTTACAATTCTTTCTACGTCCTGCTCGTTGAACTCGTAGCTGATGGCCTCCTTTTATGTCGGCCTGCTTCTGTTCAATCTTCGCCTTGTTGGGCAGCTCGTTGCCCGCCGCCGCGCTCGCCTCGATCCATTTCTGGTATTCGCCCTCCGTGAACTCCTGATTTGATATGAACTCCAGCCTGAACACCCTCTCCTGGCCGCCGTGCCTGACCTTCAGTCCCTAACCAAAAAAAAAAAGAGAGATGCAAAACAAACAACAAAACTATCGGGAAAACAATAAGAAGTCGAGAATTTACGAAACAATCTATCAAAATCGTGAACAGAAGTATATTGGGCAAACGGGGGAGATCAATTTTGACCACACGCAATGAACATAGATCTCACATATTCTGAGGATCATTTAAAATACGATGGAGAAGGCAACTTCTGTGTGGCCCAACATGCTGTTAACAAACAGCTAGAACAGAAGCTTGAAAATAAGAAGAAATTTAAGAGACAGCGGCCAGTTTTAGTAAAAATAGGGTAGAGGGTTAGGTTTGACATCAGTTTTAACAATTTTAAGGGTTTTGAGTTCGTGATTTCCCCTCGGAAAAAGCATAAAAAAAATCATATATGATTTAAAAAAATTTTCAAGGTTCTGCTAATGAACGGATATATATTTTCAAAAAAGGTTCGAACGTTTAAACACACTTATATGGAAAAAAAATTGGACAATGAGAAGTCAGGAATTTACGAAACAGGCTGTCAAAATTGCGAACAGAAGGATATTGGGCAAACGGGGAGATCAATTTTGACCACACGCAATGAACATAGACCTCACATATTCTGAGGATCATTTAAAATACAATGGAGAAGGGAACTTTTGTGTAACTCAACATGCTGTTAACAAATAGCTAGGAGAGACACTAGTGGCTTGAAAATAATGAGAAATTTAACAGACAGCGGCCAGTTTTAGTAAAAATAGGGTAGACAGTTAGGTTTAACATCAAAACAAAATCATATATAAGCTTTAAAAAAATCATGTATAACTTTAAAAAATTCCCAAGGTTCTGCTAATGAACGGATTTCATATCTTCAAAGACGGTTCGAAAGTTTGACCACACTTTTATATGTTAAAAAAAATCAGTTTAGTCAAGGCATTTCTTATGGGTCTATAAAGTTTTGAAAAATTGCGTTTTTTTTTTCTCACAAAGGGCTGGATTGCAAAATTATCGTGTGAAATCTATCATAGCAATTTGGATAAAATTTAGTGTGTTGTTTTATCATATCAAAAATATTTCTGAGCCATGATCTGAAGGTCGTAAGTATAGTTGAGGTGGTAGAAAAAAATTCAGGAAAAAAAACTGCTTTCTTTGATTTTTTCTTTCTTCTTTCTCAACTTTTCTTTAAAATAAATAGTTCTCACGAAGAAAATCTCGAAGAAAATAAGGGAAAAACCAGATATTTCAGGTTTTTTTAAATTTGGTTTAAAAAAAATTCACAACTTTTTCAACTGACTCAGCAAGATCGAAATCATAATTTCTTATAACATCCCAGGCATTTCACTAAAAATTAGAGACCACATGGATAAACTCCAACCCAAAACATCCCAAAACAGACACCGCCCGCTCCATCAAAAACCCCGAACCAAAACGCCTACCTTATTCGTCTTGGTGTTGCCCAGGTTATAGATCTTGGCCGTCTCGTAGACCCCGATCACCTCAGCCACCCTGTACACGGGGGGCGTTGTTCAGCTGGCCGATGCCCACCTTCACGTAACACCCCTTGGCGATGCGGTCGAAGAAGGGCATGTGGACGAACCGCTCCAGCTTGTGCCTGGACAGGCGGATGAGGTTCATGTCCTGTCTCAGCGGTATGTAAGCCGGCGTCTTCGTCTCCTCCTCGTCGTTCTCGTTCTCGCTCGAGCTGGAGCTCGAAGAGGATCGCGACCTCGACCTCGACCTCACCGAGGCAGTGGAGGACTGGCGCTGCGGCTGCGGCGAGCTTTTGCCTCCTGTAAAGACGCGAGACAAATCTATTTGCTGTCTTAAATGTATTTGCTGATTAGTGCTGCCAAATCGCGGGCTAGAAACAGGGCCCGAGTCGGGGAGTTACCCGCGGAATAGAAGGCCGCGACGCCGTGCGAGTGACGTCACAACTCGTTGTACGGCAACGCAATGGCGAAGCGACGTATAGATGCGAATGAGCCGTTTAGAATTCAGTTGAAATAATATTTGACGGGCTTCCTTCAGCTTCATTTTTATTAAAAAAAAGACACCAGACCTTAATCCCCTAGCTCTTTTCTAGTAATTTTAAAAGTACCGTTTACGAAACAAACCGCAACATCTAGAAGAATTAAAGAGACCCATTTTCAACACCGCCAGGTCAATTTTTTCCCCTCCAACACGTTTATTCAAGATTAGGGTGTCCTGGGTCCAAATTCGAACATCTCCTAACTAAAACTTATTTATGAATACCGCAAAATGTAAAACAAAATTCCGTCAGCGCGCCAGCGAAACAGGTTGGGGGTCGGGTGAACCTCGGTCCTGTTTATAACCCGCGACTCAGAAGCTCTACTGCCAACGATGTTATTTATCCATCTATTTACCCGTTTTATATATAAAACTTCACTGACCTTCGCCGCTGTCGTCGGAGTAAATATCCGAGGCTTTGAGCTTCGTCTCGTTCTTCTTCGACAGCATCTGCTCCTCTTCGTCCTTCTTCTTCTGCTCCTCCCGCTTCTTGCGCTCCTCCTCCGCCTCCTCCCGCTTGATCTTGCCCTCCCGCCTCGCCTTCAGCTCCGCCATGGCGTTGACCCGCTTGTCCACCTTACCCCTGTTCTCCTCTATGTTCTTCTTGCGCTCCTTGCTCCTCTCCTTGTGATCGATGGAGCTGAAGTCCGTCTGCAGCTTGTTCTGGAAGTCCTTGTCCTTGTCCTTCTCCTTGTCTTTGTCCTTCTCCTTCGGCTTGGACGACTTGTCTTTGGCGCGCTCCGCCTTCCTCGCCTGCCGCAGCTTCTTCTCGATCTCGAATCTGCAAAATTCCACGGTCGACAACGCAGAATTTCAATTTTTTTTACCATAAATACCTGGTTTTCATCAGTTCTCGTTGCTCTATACGTTTGAATATCTCCGTTTCTCTCTCCCTCTCGGGTAAGGCGGCCAGTCTGGCCCTGTCCTCGTCGTCGCCCATGAGCTGGTCATCGTAGCCGTCGTTGAATTCTTCTTCGGAACTGGACGAGTCCGATACCTCTCCCTCCTCCGGCTCCGAATTCTTGTCGTCGGTTTTGTCTTCCTTCTCCGCTTCCGACTCTGAAGATATAGAATCGCGCTTGGCCTTCTTCTTGCTGTTCTGACCGGAATCATCGTCGGACTCCGAGTCGGAGGAAGACTTGCCCTTCGGCGATCTCTTTTTTCTGTTTTTGTTTTTGGCAAGTTTCAAGAATTCCTGCAAGACACAAAGTTACTGTGAGACGCCGTATTTGCGAGATTTTGTCGTACGAACATTTTGTGACAAACGCTGCATTTTTCAGAGAAAAAATTCAGGGCCAAGCATGATATTTTGAAATTGGAAAATTAAAAACCAGTCGACCTGCAGGTTAGGAGGGTTCACTTTTACTTACGGAGTCTAGGTCGCTGCCGGAATCATTACTCGAATCGCTGTCGATTAAAGCTTGATTTTTGCGTTTCACCATATTATTTTTGTTACGATCGTTATTTTAGACGTCCGATAGAAAAAATCACAACAAAATCAAGTGCGACACTAACAGACAAACCGAAGACAAACGACAAGCGGATTGCCAACAATGCCAACCTGTAAAGAACTAGACTAGGGGAGAATGTAAAATGAGTAGTTAATTTTTCGCGAACCATCACGTCTGTGAGGTTGTTCGACCATTGCATGTATGACGTCATTGACAGACCTTTGTGTTCTAACAATCTTTTGATTCTGGAATCGCTGAATGTATTCACACTCTAAATATTGATGGAATATAATAATATTCGATATTAAAAATGTTTCTTTACGTCATGGTCAGAAAATGATGAGAAATAATCTATTTTTTTGATTAGGTGATAACGCCACTTTATTTTATCGCATTGAAAGAGATTATAACAACAGCCGAGTCACTCTTTATGTGTATTTTTGGTGTATAAAAAATATACGAGGGGTTTTTGAGTAACGACAAGCAAACACTAATAACGTTTAGATGTAAATTAAAAATACTGTTTTTATTTAAAAAAAAAAAAGTAAACGTCATATCTTCTAAAAACTAAGCTATACTTACATCTAGTAAAATGCATAACTGACGGGGAAATTATAATAGTATTTAAAGTCTCTGTAACTGTTCACAATTATAATAAAAAATATATATAAAATCATACAATAAAACAATACATCCAGTAGAATTCATTTTACGCGGCGCGGGTTCCCAACTTCTTTAACACCTTCAATCCCTGTTCCTCGTACTCCTGCTTCGACAGCCAGAACGCGTCTCTGTCCTTCATCACTTCCGCCAGCACGGCGCCCCCGATAAATACCATGTCTTTTCTACGCGGGGGATCCTCGATCCTGATCTTGAACTTGTTGAGCTTCTCCACGTCGTTCTTAAGTACGCGCTCTATGTAGAGCTGTTTGATCTCGCGCTCCAACCTCGACGGGAGACCTGGGTACATCGTGGAGCCTCCGGAGAGCACGATGTGCTTGTACAGCTCCGGCCTCATGTCTATGTCGGCAGCCTGCAAAAACAGATTCCGATTTTTGACGTTACGTACGGTTATCTGATTATTACCTGTATCGTGTTGAAGACCAGCTCGGCGATGCCCTGTCCCTCAACGTTGATCAAGTGCGGTTGGAATAACGCCTCGGGAGCCTCGAATCTCTCTCCCCCCACTTTGATTACGCGCCCGTCGGGTAGAGTGTACGGTTCCACTAAGACGGTCGTCTCCAAGGCCAGGCGCTGCTCTGTTTCGATATCGTAACCGATGTAACACAACTTTTCTTTCATCATTCTCACCTGAAAAGTATAATATACCATCAATTGGGCCTTTTTGGCAACCTTTTCAATCGCGGTTCCCACTTTCCGCCACATATCTCGCGATTGGTTCGCCCACCCCTCTCGCATTTGATTCGCTTCCATCTGAGAGAGTTCACTTATCGATCCCCTCGACTCTGTAATGTTCCTAACGACCTGACATGTTATTCTTCAGCGTTACATGAAAAAAATACTGTACGGAAGCGATCTGTTGACTTACCGTTTCGAAATCCGCTGAATGATTGAAGGCGTAACCTCTGAGCAACAATAATTTAATAAGATAACGTGTAATATCACGGCCGGCTATGTCTAGCCGTCTGGTGAGGTGCGGCAGTGCGTACTCTTCGTAGACGGGGCAGATGTGCGTGACCCCGTCGCCGGAATCGACCACGACCCCGGATAAAAGTCCCTAAAAGAATATATTTCAGGAAACTGAGTCGCTTCGAATTGTGTGATAGTACGTTTACCTGAGCATATAACGTTAACACAGCCTGTATCGCGACGTACGCGCCGGCGAAACCGCATTTCTCGAACATAACCTCGATCATCTTCTCTCTGTTCTTGGTGGGGTTCATGGGCGGTTCAGTCAGCAGAATCTGACAAAAAACAAATACATCAGAAACCTAATCTCCCCTTAGTTAAACGTTACATCCAGTGTAGAAATTTTTATTTAGCGCTAAACCATTTTTACATAAAAAACGACTCACAAAACCAGCTTTAACCCATTGAACGCGGCATGATGTCATACGACATCATGCCGTACCCTATTAAGTGACGGGTGATGTCATATGACATTGTGGGTATAAGGAGAGCACTCCTCACTTATCTTCTTTGTCGAAGTTGTCTTCAATAGCTTTCCGTCTATGAACGAATATGCATCGTTTGTGACGTTTGTTTGTTTTTAGGTGCTAATAATCAAGAACCATCGCCAAACCTTATAAATTCGTCTTTTCTTCTATCAGATTTGCCAAATTTGGATTTAGTAATGAATAATCATTGCTCTTAGTTGTGAATTTAGACAATGTCATCAGAAGACATCACAAACAACAATGAGAATAGCGTAATTTTCAAATAATACGTCACAATACACCCTCCCGATAAAAAACAACAGCGGTTTCGTCAACTTTCAGGAAAAAAAATTCCCATTATCTCGAATAATTCACTAAACCGGTAACTAAAAGGGTTAAAAGTTTTACGGATTATTTTGCTCTACAGGGCTTGGAAAATAAATTCTTATTTCTCTGTACACCTTCTAGAATGGCAACATAGCTGCAAAGAGGCTAGCTGTTACTCTTTTGATCGCAAATTTTTTCCAATTGGACAAATTTGTCCAATAACGTGACAAGTTGACAATCAAAGAAAATTTAACATTTCAACCACACTTAGAAAGAACTAGAACCTATAACATTTATTTCAAAGCTGAAAAAACGCCTTTTTCTTGCCTTTTGTACCAAGAAAAACTACAAATTTCATACTGATCTTTTTTTTACCGCGAAAAAATTACTATAATCTTTATAGCAGAAACTCCACTCACTTTGGTTTCTCTCGGGTCCAAGTTCATCTTCTTGGGACCGAAGGTGTAGTCCCAGACATGGCACATATCCTCCCAATTTCTTACGACGCCGTTTTCCATCGGGTAGTTCACTTCCAGCAGCGATCTTAAAGCGGACGCCTCATCCCCCACCATCAGGTCCTAAACACATTTTATTTACAATCAGATTGCAGGCTCTGCCTCAAAAAAGTTAAGGATATATCACGTATATTACATATTGAACAGATATTAAGACCTTTATCATTTTCTTATAATTATATGGGGCGTACACTATTTTTAAACACATACCTGTAGTTTGAGCGATTCTTTAAAATACTGCAAAATTCGGCTCGACAAAACTTTATTGCCATTTAGCTAATGTATATTTCGTTTATATTTGCATATTTGCGCTAATATAATAGAAATCTGAATAGAAATACCCCTCAAATAATAATAATAATATTTATCCATAAAATGTATTTTAATATTGTCAAACTAAAGTATAAACAGCTTTCCAATATTATTTTAAACGTGTTACTCATAGAAACCTAAAAGTAAATACATTTTATCTTATCATTTCCTGTATATAAAGATAAAGTACTAAAAGCATGTTTGTTAGATCAAGAAAAATTGTAGAAATGTATTGATGTAATAAGCACAGACAAATTTAGAATATTTTTTTCTGTATATTATTGTTTACGCGTTTTTTTAACCACAGGTAAAATCAAAACAGTACCCTCTTGTGCTATCGGTTTAACAAATGCGGAAAAGTTTGAGCAATACACTGTGTAAATTTTTTTAATCACATATTTTATTGTAAAATAAATTTCTGAAATTTTCTCATAACAAACGCTTTGCAGACTTCGTTAAAATTAAACAAAGGGAAGTAAAAACGTACATGAGTTAAAATATATCTCGATACCATCGGTACTATTAACAAAACTGTTTTAAGGCTCGGCATCCCTTAAATACGCAGACGTTTGATTTTAACACTTTTGCCTCACAACACAGTATCCTTAATTTTTAAGAAACAGAAAACTATGGGTATCTCCTTCCGTTACTTACAGGAAGAGTACTCGCAACTCCCTGACGCATGTAAAAATAGACAATAAGGTGTAATTATCTACGCATACATGAAGTACAATACTTTGAAGCGAGTACATACAAGGAAAAAGATAATATTAGTACTAAAAACGGTTAAATTCTACTTAACAAAAAGGTTAACGCAAACATATCTTCTGCGAATTGAAAATTTATAAAACGCAATTAGTGTGGAACACAAAAAGGGGAATCTCTGGAAAGGAAACGTTCTTTTACTAAAAATGTTAGTTAAGCACTGTGTTCAAACACATACAACAGAAACAGAGAGACTTACATCTACGTGTAAACCCTAGAAAGATAAAACAAGACATGAATGAGGATAACATTGATTTTCTCAGAGGACGATGTCAACTAACTATAACGCTAACAAACTCTGTTTACCTTCACTTCTATGTCGCCTATTTTATTTACGGCCCTGATTATGGGCCTTCCGACCATCGAGGGGAATATGTGAGCAGGAAAATTGCTGCCGGCATATCCGCATTTAACGAACTGAAAGATACAAAGGTTATGTTTCTATAAAAAAAATACACGTCCGAAAATTCTAAGGTACCCACCCCGGTTCCATTATCACAAACAATAACTTTTCTACCTTGACTATCCATACCGACCGATATAAATCTACTTTTAAACTAAAAATTAACTATTTTATAAGTATGTGAATCATTCGTTATCCCTTTTTACCACACCTCAACCTCAAATTGACAGCATTTTGACACATATGTGACAGCTCCGACGCTGTGGATAGCACAGTTAACTGCATTGACGGCATTTACACCCCCTTCGACGAGACACAGCGACATCTTCAGTTGACAGTTCTACGTAGTTTGTCTCCGGAAAAAAATTAGAAATTAAAAATTTCATCGATTTACGTGCGTTATCTGATGAGGATAATAAAGTGAGGAACTTTTTTTATTCATTTATCGAGTGTATAATGCGTCGAATTGTTTTTGATTAAGTTTTTGCGAAAATATAACCTTACAATGCTCGCTGACAGCGCCTGTATTTGTTTATAGATGTCATGAATTTCTCCACATCAGAATTTGTGCTTAGTAGACAGAGGTGTCGACAATGGGTACCTTTAATAACCCAACAGGTAAATAATTAGGGAGGAAAATTGGTATGTACTACTCGAGTTTCGTTTCCAGTTGCGTCTACGGCACGTCTATCAAATAATAGGCTTCAATCTCCTGTCCGAGACAGCAGGTAGCTACTACTTCACCCTCCACTTAACGACGATGTGCGCGCCGTTTTACACCAGCGAGCAGATCAACAACCCCAATCCCAAATGGATAGAATTGGATTTGAAAAATACAGCTAACACTTCCGCGTCCTGCATAGTTTTGAGGATATGGCAGCACTGTGAGGACGGCCCTGACAAGATCGTACTGACGTGGGGCGTGAACTTTTCCGGGCTGGTCTACATCGGGAATAAGATCGCCGAAATACAGCCAGTATATTTTAAGAATAATTCTGTGATATTTTATATGCAGGGGGGTACTATACTAGTCACCATGTGATTAAAACCGACTTGCAGAAGCCCGTACCTTTCCTGAGCAATCTAAATCTCGTAGACACCTTGAACGACAAGGTGATATATAGGCGTATCGCCATTAAATCTCCTAACGGCGAGGTGCAGAGTAGCTATAATTTAGATAAGCTGAGGAGATTGCACTCCCTGCAAGTCGAAATTAAGAAGAAGACTATCGAAGTTGAGAATATTAGAGAGAAGATAAACTCAAATAACGGCCTGGGCGGCAACAGGGAGCGTGAGAGCTCTCCCCGCAGCGCCGGCCCTTCTAGTCCGACGTCTAACGTTCGGTACGCTCCGCAACTCCTAACGATGAATTCCCTAAACAGGATGTTACAGGTAACCATTGAGGTTGCGTGAGTTTTTGTTTGCTTTACGGTTACGTTTCAGGAGAAACCGACGAAGGTTCAGAAACAGGAGATGGTTAAGATCAGCAAGGAGATAGAGATAGCGAGGTTCAAGACGAGATTGCTGTCGCAGGAGAAGGACAAGAAGACCGTGACGATTCGCCAGCTGAAGCAGAGGCACTGCGCGATATTTGAGGAGAACGAGGAGAGAAGTAAGTAAACGTGTTTGTAGTTGGGTTGTATTCGTTCCGTTCTTAATTTTTAATGCGAAACTAGTCATTCTAGTCAATCAGCGTGATTTCTAAAAGATTTCTAAGATTAAAAAGCTCTAAAATCAAATTTGGGGCTTAATAATTATAAAATAATATTTTTATTTCACTGCAATATTTCTCAAACTAATAGCTTTGGTTTACATTTTGTTATTTCAAGGCAACATATTTTTGAAATTTGAGCTGCTTCTGTTGAGATAAAAGTGTCACATATCTTTTTTATTATACCTAAAGTGCTGACATAACAATTTTAAACTCTACAAGGCTTAAAGATAACCACACTGAATAAACAATATGCTGGACGATATAAATTTACTATAAGTAATGGAGAATTTATAATTTTCTTATCAACATTCTGGGGATTCATTCATAACCTCATTCTAATTAAAATATTGACATATTGAATAGAGATAATTTTATTCATACAGGGTGTCTACCTTTAATAGTCTACAGTAAACTCTAGTACAGTTTTTTTTCTATTACCTACACATAGTAGGCCAAAAATATTCTTTTGTCTGCGACAGTTAGGTTAGAATTAAGCTTAAGCGATTCCAGATAGCATTCAATTGTCTTGAAAGATTCCATGGCACACTTGACTCGTCTAGCGGCTCTCAAACCCGATATTTTACTCAATTTTGTATATTTTTTGTTCAAATTTCGCATATGGGGGTTCTGAGGAGTCCTGATTAACGCTATGAATTCCGATTTTAATCAAAAATATCGCTAAATGGTTATATTAAATTTCGGGGGTAATAAAAAGCGTAGCAGACCATGGGGATTAATCTTAAACGCAATGGTAGGGTCAGAAGAAGTTTTCGATACCCTTTAAATAAAAAAAAGCATAATCGATTATCTTGAAAAAATGCAGCTTTCATGGGTTTGTACATAATTTAAAGTAGACACCCTGTGTGTTACGCTGAAACATTCATTACTTCGAAAATATCTATAATATCAGCAATTAGGGAAATTGTTTTAAAAAAAAATTGTTACCGTCTAATTTTAGGCTCTGTTCTGATGGAAAACTACCACCACTTGAGTAGGGAATCGGAAAAGCTGAAGGAATACAAAAGGAGCCTGATGCAGCACCGCGAGGTGTACTCCCTTATAAATTCCCAGTTGCAACAGAGAAGGAGAAGGCTGTTGCAGGAATTGCTTTTTATTTATCCGATACAGAGGGTATCGGAGAACAAATACACAGTCCACGGTATCTACTTACCAAATTCGGATATTTTAGCAGGTAACGCTTTGTTTATTTTTTTTTAACCCCCGATACAGGTCACACAGTAACACCCATGTCCTAATAGAGTTGCCAAGTCTATTAGGCGGGACTCGAACCCACTGACAGAGGTTCAGCAGATGGCTCAGATTGCCACCTGTGGTACCATCCACTAGATGCCTCTGCCCGACAAACTTTCACAGAGCAGATACGGTCACCCATTCGAAATGCAATCAGACGAATTACCATATTTAAAGTCTGACTTTCAGGCTCCATTTGAAAATCAAGTGTTATCGACTTCTAGACAATTCCAGGTGTATTTTAAGTAGAGGTGGAGTAAGAAAGCCAGATTGTTTTTATTCCTTGGACAGTTAATTTAATTTTCTTGCAGCGGTTTTCTTTTTCGAGAGGCGCTTATTCGTACGTTTATTTTTTTTTAGATTGTTCCGACACGGGGCTATCGATAGCCTTGGGCTACGTAACACACATGCTGGTGATGTGTTCCACATTCCTACAGGTGCCTTTGAGGTATCCCCTAACGCATTACGGCTCCAGGTCTTTCATTACGGACAATGTCTCTCCGTTGTTACCGGATAGAGAAAGAGAGTAAGTTTTCAACTTTTTCCTATCTACAAATTATTTCTGCGCTATTTTTATGTTTATTAAATGTATTTCCTTAAAAATTTCCTCTTGGCACGCTAAACTTTGTAAAATTTAATTTTGTATTATCTTCGAAGTACCCGTAAAAACAGTTGCTTTTTCCAAGTGGTCTTTTAGAGTAATGCCCAACTAAAGTTAATTGACCCAACTTTTTTCACTCTCCATGCTATTTTTATGTTTATCACATGTAGAAGAAGCGTATTTGTACGATCGAAAAGAAACAAAACGCCAAAGAGGTATTATTGGAAGAGGAAGTTGACGCGACAATCTTTGTTTCACCCGCAGTTATAAATAAATGGCTGGCTTATTTTATTTCTTAAAAAAATTCTTCTTGGCATGTTGAACATTGTTTCTTAAATATTATTTTGTATTATCTTTGAAGCACCCTTGAAAACTCTCGTTTTTTCCAAATGGTTTTTTAGAGCAACGTCCACCTCTAAAACTTAAATTGTCCGCGAAAAACTCTGAAATTACAGGAATATGTAACGAGAACTGGCCGAAATATACGCTATCTTTTTAACCCATTTCAGCCGAAAACGCCACTCCCGGTACATCGCTCTTCAGCGCCTCATAACTAATACTATTTGCGACAGAAAAATTTGACAGGGACATATTTTTGAAGTTTAAGATGTGCTCTTTCCGATGGTGTCCATGAAATTCCTCCAAAAAAATTATTAATTATGAAAAAAAAGCACTTTTTAAAAAAAAAAACTTTTTTTGCACATTTTTTTTAAATCAAATTTTCAAGGGGTTTCCGGTTTGAAATGGACCTGGAACCTCACTAACCGGTGGAATAAATGTTTGAACTTTAAGCATACGTGGTTTAAAGATGGATTTTTTTCCCTTATGCGTACAAAATGGCGCCTGAACTGCAAAATTTTTGCGTTAAAATTCAAGAATTTTTTATTGGAAAACGATGCGCTTTTACAAAAAATTGTCAAGAATTATAAGTTCTTTAAATCACTCAAAGAATGCAGTGGAATTTTCTCAAAATTTATTGAGCTACTTTTTGGATTCTGCAAATAGTCAATTTTTGAAAAATTGCCAGTCTGAGTGATTTTAAAAACTTTTTATTCTTGACAATTTATTGTAAAAATGCATTGTTTTCGAGAAAAAAATTCTTGAATTTTTACGCAAGAATTTTGCAGTTCAGGCGCCATTTTGAACGCTTAATTTCATGGACACCATCGGAAAGGGCACGTCTTAAACTTCAAAAATATGTCCCTGTCAAATTTTTCTGTCGCAAATAGTATTAGTTATGAGGCACTGAAGAACGATGTACCGGGAGTGGCGTTTTCGGCCGAAACGGGTTAAATAGCGCCAATAGAACTAGTTTTTTTTGGAGAGAAACAGCGGATTTTTATGTTGCAGCTTTCCGTTGTACACCAGAGGCAAGGACAAGGCGCAGTTCACCTACGCCGTGTACCTACTGAATAAGAACCTCGCCCAGTTGCGTTGGTTGTGCTACATGAACACGAGCGACCTGAGGGCCACGTTGTCGAACCTCTCGGGCTTCCTGCAGGGGCAGAGAGACCTCAGACACGAGCCCCCCTTGCCTAAGCCGCCGCCGAACCACGAGAAAGGGACGGATAGGGGGGCCGCCTCGAATCCGGTCGCGAACGAGAAATACGTTAGTTTGCATAGCCTTGGTTCGAATCCCAATGTATCCGATCCTATTTTAGACTGCATAAGGCAGGAAAAGCAGTCGCAGAGGTCTAGTAGCCCGACGGGCAGGCCGGGCAAGAGGGCCGTTAGTAAACCGTGTCGGGATAGCGAGTGCGGCAGGGGTTTGGGCGAGATTCTCGCCATACCCGAGGCGTTTTTGAACAAGCAGATCAGCTCGGATTCGTTCAGGAGCTACATGGCGTCGGAGAAGTACGGCGTGGGCAACGGCAGCTGTTGCGGTGAGTTTTGGCACTTATTTACGGTTTCGTTGGAATATATTACTTAAAAAAATGGGTATTATAATTTGAAAATTAACTACGGCAATTTTTTGGAATCCACCAAACTTACACACGTTTTCCATTAAAACGTTACATTTACTCTCGACACGCGCGTTGTCATCATCGGGAGACGATTAAAACTAACGTTAAATCTTGATATACAACATTTGTTACATTTCCTATTAGTTTTGAGCCTCTAGATATGCTCTACCGTATTCTGGTGGAGTATATGCTCCTTAATTCCAGTTATAATTAATCTTTTTGTTTGCACAATGCACTTTGGTTCACAATCTTTGCAACTTATTTCACAAAATCGCGATTCTCGTTATTGGTACGCCAGCGTGCTCGCGATTTGTTCTCCCACCATTCTCGTATTTGGTTCGCGTTTATCTAAAAGAGAAATCACTCATCACTTATTGGTCTCCCTTGATTACGTAATATTCCTAGCACCCTGATTCATACCGTATAATAGACGCACTAGGCTTCAAAAGAGTTTTTCCTGTATTTTTCCTTTATTGTTTCTGGATTTTATTCCCTCTTTTTGTATTTCTGTATTTTATTCCCTCTTATATTTCTGTATTTTCCCTTTGGGCTTGCCTAAAGGTTTTTGTAGTATGTTTACCAAAATATAAAAGTACTATAGTGGGAAATATGTTTTAAGTTGGAATTTTCAGCTAAATTTTCTGTTCACCAAAGTGTATTACAAATTACAACTACAAACTACAGTTTTTTTTTTTTGTTGCAATACTTTGACATTTTTTTTCAAAAAGGGTTTTAAGTCAAGACAAGTCTCTTTTATGGAATAGCATTGAAATGTAATACTACCCGATAAAAATGACTCAATTGAAAAAACTCAAGTCACTTTATAATAAAAACCAGTCACAATTGAAATAACAGTTACTTTATTAAAAAAAACATGATTTGTTATAAGACTTTGGACATCAAAAATCATAGTAATTTCTTAAACAATTTAGTCACTTTATTTTAAAATTACTATTTTCCGGAAAAAAACTTGTAATGTTTAAATGACTTGGTCACTGTTAAAAAAAAAACATTATTGTTTTAAAGAACTTAGTCACTGTTTAAAAAAATCTTATTCACTTTATTTTAGAATGACTAACTGTTTAAAAACAGTAATTTTTTTGAAAACTTTAGTCACTTAAAAGAGTATTTTTTAAAAGAACATGGTCACTTTATTTTGAAATGACAGTATTCTGGGAAAAACCTGTAATCTAAAAAAAAAACTTGGTCACTGTTTAAATAAATCTTGTCATTTTGTTTTAAAATAACTATTTTCTGAAAAAAAAAAATCGTAATTTTCGAAATAGCTGTCAGTTTAAAAACATTGTCATTTTTTGAAAACCTTGGTCACTTTATTTAAAGAAAACAGTATTTTTTAAAAGAACAGGGTCACTTTATTTTGAAATGACAGTATTCTGGAAAAAACTTAATATTACAAATATACAATCCGAGCCAGGTTACTAGAAGCGTCCTTGGATATTTATCTTGCATTTTTACGCCAAGTCCCCCTTAGTGCAACTCCATGGAGCAACGTTACCACATCAATTGAGACTCTGCATCACACGCCACTTCGCTCGCGATTGCCCCCCCCCCACTCTCATATTTGGTTCGCGCTTATCTAAAAGAGAAATTCGCTTATTAATCCCCCTTGACTCTGTAATATTCCTAGCACCCCGATTCGTACCGTGTGTCCACGGAACCGTTTTTTCGTGGACACACCGTACGTTTATATTTACTTTTGCAGACGACAACGTTACCAGTTCCAGCTCGATGGGCAGCTCTCCCGGCAACCTGATAAAGATAACGAACGGAAGAGCGGCAGACGTGTACAACGCGAGGCTGACGTATCAGAATTCCGAGTCGATCGAGCAGGGCACCGACCCGTTAGCAGCGTCCGTCGTATCAAGGTCGATGAAGGTGCATTCGGACAGCCAGCTGCGCAGGCTGTCCCGAGACGAGGGGTTCCACGCGAGGCAAAGTAGGAGGATTAGCAGATCGGTGGGTTCCTACACGGACGACGACTGCAGTCTGGTGCTGAGGACGAGCTTCGAGCTCGGCTCGGAGCCCCTGCTGAACGTGAGCTGCGAGTCGCAGGGGCGGAGCAACGGGAGCGGGCCGACGGCGTTCGCGAAGACCTTGGAGGACGGCCAGCAGGAGTTCTTGGAGAAGTGGCTGGAGAGCACTCCGGATTTGATATGCTCGACGGAGAATTTGTATCCGGACGAGTTCCTGGGCGCCACGTCGGGGGTCGTGGCGGAGAACAGCCCGCTCACGGCCAGGACTGACGCCCTATTGAAAACCAAGTCGTTCAATTTAGTGAAGCAGAAGCCGTAGTTTTTTTTCGTCCCCTGTATTAGAGGACTTTTGTGCTTCAAAAGCGTATTATTTGGTCAATATATATTGTTAATTTTTTATTTATACACATATATAATCATATTATGTTACGAGCGTTGCTTACCTGTGTTTTTATCGTATCAACGATCTTTTTTTTGTTTTTGAATCTTAATGAAATCAATCATGTTTTGTATAGTTGATCGTTTATTTTCTTTATTAATATTGATATTTACGGATAGTGGATGTAATTTTTTCCTGAAGCTCTCGGCGTACTATTTTTTGGGGTCTCACAAAGTAATGATTCGAAGGAAAACGCTTGGGAACGTCTTAAAAAGAACGATTCTAATTTCTCGAATAATTCTCGCGAGCGTGCAAAATTTTCGGAGACGTTTTCAATTCGGCCACCATACGCTCCAGATTTATATCATCTTTACGGTTTACGTGTCATGACGTCATCCGATATGTGCAGTTTTATTTTCAATAAATCAAGACTCGGTATTTTATTAAAAGAATTTTAAGAAACTAGCAGTTTGTGGTGGGTAGAAATTCTTCTAAATTATTTTTTTAACATCTTTTTTTAGACACTAGCGTATGAGAACAAACAATTGAAAACACCAACACAATAATTTTTTTTTGTTGCGATACTTTTGACATTTTTTTTTTTTTCAAAAAGGTTTTTAGTCAAGAAATAATCTCTTTTATTGGGCATTATTGAAATATAATACTACCCAATAAAAATGACTGTTTTTTGAAACAACACTGTTAAAAAAACTTTGGACATTTTATTATCAAAAAACAGTAATTTCTTAAACAATTTAGTCACTATGTTAAAATGAATATTTTCTGGAAAAACAACTTGTAATGTTTAAAAGACTTGGTCACTGTTAAAAAAAACATTAATTTTTTAAAGAACTTACTCAGTTTATTTTGAAATGACTATATCCTGGGAAAGAGTAATTTTTGAAAAAAACTTGATCACTGTTTAAAAAAACTTGGTCACTTTGTTTTAAAATGTCTGTTTTCTGGAAAAAAAATCGTATTTTCGAAATAACTTAGTCACTTTTAAAAACATAGTCATTTTTTCTAAAGCTGTCACTTTATTTAAAGAAAACAGTATTTTTTTAAGAACATGGTCACTTTATTTTAAAATGACTATTGTCTGGAAAAAACTTGTAATGTTTAAAAGACTTGGTCACTGTTAAAAAAAAACATTAATTTTTTAAAGAACTTTAAGTCACTTTATTTTGAAATGACTATATTCTGGGGAAAACTTGTAATTTTTGAAACTTAGTCACTGTTTAAAAACAGTAATTTTAAAAAAGCTTAGTCACTTTATTTAAATAAAACAGCATTTTCTAAGAACATGGTCAATTTATTATTAAATGACATTATTCTGGGAAAAACTTGTAATTTTTTGAAAAAAAACAGTTTTTAAAAAAACTGCCTTATTTTAAAATGACTTTTTTTCTGAAAAAAAAAAATTGTAATTTTCGAAGCAACACACTTAAAACACAGTCATTTTTTAAAAAACTTAGTCACTTTATTCAAAGAAAACACCATTTGTTTTTTAAGAACATAGTTAATTTATTTTGAAATGACAGTATTTTGGGAAAAACGGCCAGTTTTAAAAAAACATTGTCATTTTTTAATAAACTTTGTCACTTTATTCTGAAAAAACATGATCATTTTTTAAAAAAAACCCACTATTATAAAAAACGTACTCATTGTAATTTTTGAAAAAAACGTACTCATTGCAAAATAATAGTCATTTTGTAATAAACAGTCAATATTTTGAATGAAAATTTTGAAATATTCAAGATATTGAGTTTTTTGAAAAAAAAAAACCTGTTAAATTTAATACCAACTGCATCAACTACCGAATTTTGGCCTGTAAGTAAGTAAATAAACTTATTATGTCAGTAATTAATCACCCAGTATTATCTTAAATCAAGATTCAGAGGTTATGGACCATTTCGTACGTGGAATTCCACTATTTTTGGGCATTCTATGCCATCATAAATTTCCTCGGCAATTTACAAATTGTTTATAACTCACTTATCAATAACTACAGGTAGCAACGAGAGCCGTCACACTCTTTGAAGGCCGCTTAAATTTTGACCGCGTTACGTTCCCCGATGACCGTCGACGGACCAACATTTATCGACAGAAAACCGTTTTAACTCGCCAGACTATCTAATAGTGTATTTATGTGAAAACATACATTAATCATTGTTACGTAGCGTAGTGTAAGTAGACGAATAAAATGAATTGTATAAACGCCTTCGACTTCTTAACGCTCGTTATTTTTTTATCGTCCCTCCCGGCGCAGTGCTTCTTCGACGCAGGCCTCGCCTTCCTGTCCTTGTTCTGTTGGACGGCTTGCAGAGGTGCGTTCCGCTCGTTCCTCGAGGAATTCTGGCTGGGCTGGATTGCAAAGACGTTCGGGTCGATCTTGTTGCAATTGTCCAAGTCGTATTTCGGCACGTCGATCAGGTTCCTGTCCTCGTTCAGCACGCCCGGCGCAATCAGCTGGAAGATTTCCCTGCTCCATTCCGGCAGGCCCTCCTTGGACACGACGTACTGCCAGCAGGGTATCCCGAGGTGCGCCACGCACATCCTAAAATAAGTCGTGAAGTCCTCCGCCAAGTAATTGAACGACATCGGGCTGCTGTACAGCCAAACGCTCGGAATGGAATACGAGTTTATATACACGAGCACGACTTTCGCAAACTCGTTGACGGCGTTCAGCTCGAACACTTTACTCTCCCTCGATAAGGCTAGCTTGTAGCTCTTCCCGAACTGCTCGATCTGCGCCACGTTCTTCGTCTCGTAGCCGAACGTTCGGTTCAGCTCGTTGATGGGGTTTATCTCGATCTTGCCTTCGCGTATCACGCATTCCGCTTCTTTCGTCGACTTGTAGTCGTAGGAGAAGTCGTAGGTGTACGAAAAACCGTTGGTGGAGGAGTAGAAGGCCCTCAGGTCTTCCGGCAGGATGACGCCGTTGTTGTGCTCCCAGGACCTGATGTCTATCTGTCTCACGCCATGGAATCTCTTCAGGTATAAGTTCGAAACGCACGGGGACTTTTCCAGTACCTTGGAGATGCCCAGCAGCAGGTTTTCGTAAAACGAGTCCTCCGATACTTTGTCCACAACGAAGCCCATCCTGAAAAGAATTATACATTAAAAAAACTATTATCAAATAATATACAGTGTACCGTTTCGTAATCATGACTATCAATTTACAATATTTATTAATTAATGCGGCAAAACTTGTCAATTTACTTTTAAAAATTATGGTTCAAACGGTAGGTGTACACATTTTTCAAATCATGGAAGTAGTTTAAATATTAGCAAGAAATTAGGTATTTGAACTACTTACATGCGTTAAGAGTAGTTCGAATATTATGGCCAAAAAAAAAAACTCTTTTTTAATTTCATTTAAATCCAGAAGATTAAATTAAACAAGAGCAGATAGGCATGAAAGTTTATTGTCTCTTTCTTTTGTTCCGACTATTAGAATTTGCCGTTTTAAATTTTGTAAAGACTGTTTTACACATGACAATTTATTGGGAAAAAAATTTAGAATTTATTTCCAATAAATTGTCAATTTTTTTTAAAGACTGTTTTACACACGCCAATGTTTTGCATAATAAATTGTAGAATTTATCTTTCATTCAATTTCAACATTGCGAACTCTCGATGGCTAAAATCTAAGATTTATCGTAAGTTCGTCCCATAGAGAAATCGCTTGTCTCATTTATATACATACATACTTGTTTCTGAATCAGTGGGCCTACCAAACTTAAAAGTTTATTAAACGACAACTGATCGTACCAGATATCTATGGAACTGATCCATTCTTAAAAATCTCTAATTCAGTTTATTCGTTAGGGAACTGATGTACTAGACACAAATTTCCCGTTTAGCTTCTTACTTGACTCCATGGTTGAACATGCCATGTAGATTTTAAGCTTTCTCAACTTCTCAACTGAGGTAATTACTAATTAACAGTAACGAAAATACCACGGCTTTTAACATGCAACCCTTCTTTTTATTATGAAGAGAACGATGCATGTTTATCATTTTAATAATATAATATACCTAGGCACAGAATATAAAGGGCGTTATTGTTATTCATTTAAGCCACTTGCGGGCATAAGATCTTTGTTGACAAAAACTTTTCAAAAGCCAAGATGTAACTGAAAATTACAAGGTTGGCACAATTGATAATAAATGTTACTAAATGTCCCTAAAATTGCTCAAGAAATTAGAGCAAGTTCTAATTCTACAATTTATTGTGGACAATAAATTGGGCACAATTTCTGTTTTACACGTATTCAAATAAATTTAAGGTGAGCTTGTACAATTTATTGTGCGATAAATTGGTGTGTGTAAAACAGTCTTTACTCACCGTGGAAAGGAGTTATTTTTTATCGAAATTTACGTACTTTAATCCACTCTCTGCCCTATCTCAGGTTAAAAGCGTACGTCGTACGTCAACACGAGCTTGCCGGCAGTTTAAACTTGCGAAATGTTACTTCGATATTCTCAAACCGGACAATTAGGTCGAAAATAAATCAATAAGCGCAGGCGGCGGGCAAATTTGAACGGGGCAGCCAACAAGTCGGCGCGCTTGCCGGCGCACGCGCAGAGACACCTTAGATGTCAGAGTAACAGTATTTTAGTTCAATGGTGTTTCCCGTGTTGATAAGTTGGATTTGATGTTGTGCGAAAATGCGGTGGTCAGACAGCAAATGGACTCTAAGCAGTAGGATATTCCAGGAGACGAACCATGACCGAGTCATCTGAAGAGTGAGTACGATTTAACCCCCCGAGATACACCCCCGGTCGGGGTTGAGAGTCGGCCATGATTTTCTTTACGGTTTACTGGCCGTATTCCGCAGGAAATCCCTCTAATTGTTCCTTAACGGCGCCCAATTAGTTAATCGGAGTTGTAGTAGTCGGCGTTTGTTTTCCGAGCCGCCTCATCTGCGTTGTTTCTGTCATAACTCGATCAAGTATCATTCATTGTCGACTAATCAATGGTTCCATTTTCCATTCATAACACTGGCTCATGAATGTTTCTCGGTTTATCCTCAATCGGCGGCGTTCAGGGCCGAAATTGAGTGTTTATTATAGTTTCCCGACGCCCACGCGCTATGTAAAAACATACTTGTGAATGAAAATGTGTTATAATTTTATCCGATCCCGTATCATTACCTGCAAAGTAGGCTGGGTCCCGAGTATTTTTTCCCCATTTATTTATGACTTCCCTTGTTTTCATTCTACCACGCGTTTGGAACATCTGGCAGACCGGAAGGCGTAAACTTCCAATATTTTATTTTTTATTTTTATTTTTAGTAGACCGAATCCTAGGTGGGACTCCTACACCTGGTTATCAATGGGAGTAGTAAATAATGCGATGGTTATTACGTTGATCAACTAATTCCGATGCTTTTATTTGAATAAGTATTTTATTATAGCTACTATGGTAACTTTATTTACATAATCGGCAGCGAAAGTGTTCCTACATCCACTTTTCGAGGGTTGCTTAAAGTCTGATAATTTTTGTGCTATACCTAGTGCCGTAAACTTAGGTGGCTTTGACCGATTTCTGAAATTTGTTTCTTTCCCATATACAGGGTGATTAAAAAAAGTATGGGACCAAAAATGAATGGCAGGAATGGCATGGAATCAAAAATAAACTGACACGTATATTTTATTTTGCTCTAAAGTGGTTCTTAACAGTACTGCCCTCCGAAAGGGGGTGGTGCGAGTTTTTTTCAATTATATTCAAAACCACCGACTCAGCGGGGCTCAAATTTGAGAGAGAGAGAAAGTACAATAGATAGTCCCAAACAATATGATGGGGTCAACGTTTGATTACCCCATACAGGGCGCTAATGGCAAACGTGCCATGTTACTTTTTTATAATGAATGTGGAAAAGTATTGGTCCCTCACATTTTCGTAAATAACCTGAGAATGTCCTTAAAATTTAAAATTAAAGTTATAAATGCGCGAATTTTGAGTCGTTATAACTTTGCCTGTGCGAAACTACGAAGTGTTATTTTTAAATAAAATAATTGGAACATTTTTTTAAAACACTGTGACCAAAGTTGCCTATTTAGTAGGTCTTTATGTTTAAATGATAAAACGGTGGTGGGCCAAAGTGACCCAACTTTGTCTTCTAGCTTTGATCACCAAATTTTCTTTAAAAATGGCATTTTTCAAATCACGATTTTGATTTTTGGCATGCTGAAAGTACTATTAGCAGCACGGCTTCTGGTGCAAAATAATTGAATATCTTTCTCCTATCCAAAGTTACGGGGTCCTAAAGTTTGAAAGTGTGGTCCACACACACCAAGTTTACAGAATTCTTTATTTTTGGTTCTGTTAAGATCATTGTGTCTACAGCTATGTGCATAAAAATTGCACCGACTGTATTTTACATTAAAAACATGAAATATAAAAGGCAAGCCTTAGTTGCACCTGTTTAGCTTTTTATTACAAAAGAGTAATGATATAACAAAACATTATATATAAAATATTGTTCCAAATAAACTAAAAATAAATGTAGCACATTCAGTTAACTTATAATATCTCAAGTTTTTACTGTGCAAAAAAATAGCACCGCTCGTGAAACATACAAATTACTGTACAATGGATCAAATACAATTAAAAAGTTAAACTGTAACATATTAATACTTTGTTGTACAACCTTTGTTTTTTAAAACAGCAGCACAACGCCGTGGCATAGAGTCAACCAGCGCTTGACAACGCTGTAATGGAATAGCATCCCACGCTGATTGCACAGCATACCATGATTCTGCTGTATTCTTCGGATTTGCTTTAAAAACAGCTTTTTGAACATCTGCCCAAAGATTTTCAATTGGGTTCAGGTCTGGTGACTGAGCGGGCCATTCCATAACCTGAACTCGATTTTGTGCAAAAAAGCCTTTTGCTAGTGTGCTGATATGTTTTGGATCATTGTCCTGCTGTAAGACCCATCTGAGCGGCAACCACATAGGGCAACATTACTTCTCTCATTATATCAACGTAGACTAATGCGGTTGTCGTAGGCTTGATCCAAAATATTGGCCCAGTACCGTGATACGAGAAAGAACCCCACACATTAATTCTTGCTCTGCCATGTTTAACGGTCTTGACTGTATACTGGGGTTTAAGTTCATCTCTTGTTGGTCTGCGGACAAATGTTCTACAGCCTGGAGTCCCAAATAACTCAATTTTCGACTCATCGTTCCAGATGACATTTGTCCATTGTGCGAGAGGCCAGTTTAAATGTTCCCGAGCGAATTTGATTCTGTCACGAAGATGTTTCTTCTTGAGTAACGGTACTTTCCTAGGAGTTCTGGCCATCCAGTTTTTCTCTATGAGCCATCTTCTTATTGTACTTAGATGTGTCTACATTGAGATTTAATTCCTTTTTAATTTGAGTTGACGTTATAAAAGGATTTTTTTTGTTAGTCTTAGGATGCTTCTTTCATCAGTTAAAGATAGTTTTTTTCTTTCGGACTCTTTTCTTCTTTTCCTTTAAATTTCTTAGCATTACTGATCATTTTATTAGAACAACCAACCACTTGCCTAATAAATTTGTATGTTTTCCCTTTAGCCAATAATTTGTTTATGAACAAACGTTCTTCTTTCGTGCAATGTTTTCCACGACCCATTTAATATTTAAATTAAATTAAAATTCAATTCAGATATTAACAATAGGCTTATATTATTTTACCTTTGACTTCATTCAAAAAAACGGGTTAATATACCCGTAATTTTTTAGTTATGTGGGCTTTTTGAATTACCATTATATTTTTAGTTCAAATGGAAGTTTTTCATGATTTTTTGTTCAAAAATGGCTTACCTAGTCAGATAAATGCTCTGGATTTTTTTTTAATTTTTTTGATGAAATTATACAGTTACTCGAAAAAGTATTCGTACTTTACAGGGAATTGTAAATAACCGCAATTTTATTTTAATGGGTGTGAGTATAATGAATCGTAACATTTTTATTTTAAACATACATGTACAATTACATAAATTAAACTTGAACTTCATATCATTTACTGTTTAGAAAATAAAACTAAATTATTCTCTATTGCAAAATCACGGGTCGCAAAAGTATTCGTACTTCAGGATTTTTTGGTGAAATTGGCCAAGTCAGTATTTGGTTGGTCCATCTTTAGCTGCGATCACAGCCTCCAAACGTTTAGGCAGGCTTGCTACCAATTTTTGTGTGATATCAGGGTCCATATTGTGCCATGCATTTGTAATTGCCTGTTTAAGAGTGTTTTTATCTTTTATTTAATAATTTCGTAACTGTCATTTGATTTCCGACCATAAATGCTCAATTGCATTTAAATCAGGGCTTTGAGGGGGTGTAATTAACTGATGGGGAGTATTGTATACAATCCATTGCCTCACTATGTAAGCAGTGTGTTTTGGATCGTTGTCTTGTTGGAACCAATAATTATTTCCTAGATTCAATTTTGTGACACTTAATGGCAAATTTGTTCTTAATAGGTTTACGTACGTAAATTTAGTCATAATGCCATCAATAAAAACTAAATTCCCCGTGCCACTCGCACTCATACTTCCCCACACCATTGAACCGCCACCACGCTTAAAAGTTGGACACCAATTTTTCGGTTCAAACTCAGCATTTACCTTACGCCACACTAAACGTCTGCCGTCCGACTGAAAAATGTTGAACTTCCGCTCATCAGTAAAAAAAACTCGTTCCCAAAAGGTGTGATCCTTGCAAAAATACTTTTTGGCAAATTTTAATCGTTTTAATCGATTTACTTTACTAATAAAGGGCTTTTTCCTAGATAGATATATTGTGGGATTTTAGATAGTGAAAATATTTTGAGATATAGGTACACGTCGATTAAATTTACAATCTATAATACTAATCTTACACTGGTAATCTACTAACTGTTACGTTGACGAGTAGGGTTGGCCGATCATCCCGCAATCCAGCGGCGCGCGAGTCACTGACAGTTTTTTCGCCCGCCCGATTTAAAAAATTCATTTTATGATGGCGTGACCGTAATGTGTAGCCGTAAACCTCAGTCGCTTTTGCTTTAACCGCTTCCACACTTTCGAATCTTGTCCCTTCAGTGTCACCGTGTCTAACAAGCCTGGATCAGTGTCGATGTTGTTTAGAACGTCAGCGCAAATGTTCATTCTTCCTTTTGCTCGGGAGTGAGGAGTTTTGGCACCATTTTTGCGCAAACTTTGCGCATGTTGAACGATTCATGCAAGATCTGGCGAATACATTCTTTGTCGATTCCTGTTACTTCAGCAAGCCCTCTGATGCTTAGACGACGATCTTCGCGGATTAATGTACCACTTTATTCAATTTTCCCAGTTTAACAGGAAACTTGAGATTAACCCGTTGCTCCATCTGAACGCTTAACATTTTTTTCGACGCGTCACTGGTGCGTAGACTGAGCGACCCACTGACTTGTCCAGCCAGCTCAGTGTGGGGAAAGTATCACCAGACACAGTTCTGTTCAAACTTATCGCGACACGCTCGCAGCGCGCTGGTAGCAGCATCAGTTCGGTTATTTAATAGCCACACCTCGTATACTCCAAATCGACTTTTTTGGGTTTATCTCACTGTTGATTTCAGGTAGCGATGATTTTATTGCTTTTGTTACTATATTTAATATTAGTGCCGCCTATGTCCCGTAGCACAATCTATTGATGAGATAAGTGAGAAATGAGATAAGATACATGTTCATTCATCGTTTTCTTCCACCCAAAAAAGGTCGTGATATCTAGATTTAGATAATAAAAATTTGATACAAAGCGTCAAGTGTTTAATGGGTGTTTGGTGTATAGAATCGCTATTTTATACACGAATAAGATATTTTACTAAAATGTATTTTAATACGAGGTGTGTAAATTAAGTAATGAGACTGGAACTCATATACTGGAATAGCCTTCAGCTGGTCAATTACAACCATTTGAATGTTTTCTGTGGTCCCAAAATGACGTCCCTTGAGGTAATTTTTTAATCTCGGGAAGAGAAAAAGTCACAAGGACTCAAGTCAGGCGGATAAGGAGGCTGAGGAGCCACAGGAAAGCTTTTACTGGCTAAAAACTCGTTTATTGAAATGACTGTGTGCCAAGGCGCATTGTCGTGTTTAAGATTCAAATTTAACTTCCTCGATCACTCTTGTTGCCAACCGACGATCTGAACGCACAAGATCCCGTGTTCTATCGACATTTTCATCGGTTCTAGAAGATGAAGGCCTTCCGCTGCGTGGTTCATCTTCAATCGACTCTCTTCCTTCTGAAAATGCCACCAAAAAAAAAACCTGAGCGTTTGAAAAAACACTGTCTCCGTAGGCGTGTTGAGGTTTTGCAAAAGTATCCGTTGCGCTGTGTCCAAGTCTGAAGCAAAACCTGATAGCACACCGTTGCTTAAAGTAAATGTCACTCATTTTTAAAACGCACTAGAAAAAAAACTTTTACGAAAACAGTCACAAAGAACAAACAAATGACTCTAACAAGTTCAAACTTGTACTGAAGGTGCATTACATGTTAACCTACCGCCCTTCCAAGTCCCGTCTCCGCAGTGTTGCTAGATCGGGCGCTACGTTGCCAGTCTCATTACTTAATTTACATACCTCGTATGTGAGATTGTTTGTACCCTAATGGATTTTTTAATGTTTGCTTTTTATACCCATGGTTTGATAGTAAGTTTTAAGAATAAAATCTTGATCTAGGAAATGCAACTTTCACCCCACGATGCTGACGAAAAAAAGACAACTTGGTATAATTTAAAAATGCGGAAGTCTGCACAGATTTTAAAATTTTATTATCTCACGATTGAATACCTTTTATCAGTTCCAAAAGTAACACTTTTTATTTATTATATAATAATAAAGCAACCTATATTGAAGGTGTTAAAATATTTAAGAATGGGCGTAGCAAAAAATTACACATGAATATAAACGGTATTTAAATAATGGTGAGAAGTCGTTATATAAGGCTGGGTCTTTTAAATATGTAATTAATTATTGCGTGTATGTATATAATTAACTGTATAGTAACAATATAATTATTATTGCCCTGACTACACAGTGGCAGTATTTAGTGCCAACTCGATTTATAGTATGCATTGCACAATGCTTCCATTCACAGCTTGACAGCTGCTTGAAAGGTGTACCTGTTGTATCAATGTTAATTAGAAAAAAATATGGTCTTACACCGTTGTAACATAAATCTGTATTAGGCCTTGACTCCCTCAAAATGAGAACGAGAAAACAATATTTAATCAGCAAGAGTATTCATACTACTACTTGGAGTGAGGACTTTTATGTGTTCTTGAAACATACTATATGTATGTATATGGGTAGTTTTGACGTCTATGTATTTTTTTTTTGCGTAGAACACAAGGCGCGGTAAAAATCATAAATCTCTTCCCAGCCTGAAGTCTCCAAGTGCTATTGTTAACTTGCAAATGACTGCTGAAGTTGAAAAAGCTTGCTTTTTTTTCACTATTTTTTTACTTCGAAAGTAGAGCGACTATGATCACGAAATTTGATATAAAGCGTTAAGTGTTTAATGATTTTTCTAGCCCAATCCGGTCAATATCGTACAATAAACAAAGAAATGGCGTCAATGTTAATTAAAGCTTGTAAAAAAAATTCGATCGTTAATTACTCGAAAAGTGATTAACGGATCGAGCTGAATTTTTTTTTGTAACTACATCCTACAAATAGCAGTCCCTCCAAGAAATTTCATGATCAGAATCGCCCTACTTTCGAATTAAAAAAAATAGTGAAAAAAAAGCACTTTTTCAGCAGTCATTTGCAAGTTAACAAGCACTTGGCGACTTCGGGTTGGGCTTAAAATTTTGGAAATTCAATAATCTACAACTTCTTAAATGCATATGCTTATAAAATATGCCAAAGAACGGAGATATAAGCGAAAATGTGAAAAAAAAAGACGTTTTTTTTTCACAAATTGGTAATTTAAAAATCAGCGGACGGTTTCAGCTCTACGGACCCGAGCATTGTGTTCTATGCAAAAAAATACATAGGAATCCGTCAAAACTAGCCCTATATGTTTCAAGAACACTTTTTGATGATTTTAGCTCCCCGCCTACTGGACTATGTCTTAAAATAATGAATACTCTGGCGGTTTTCACAAAGGTTTTCATATCTCAGGAAATAAGTCAGGTTGTTCGCCGTGAGAATGTTATTCTTTCTTTCGAAACACCTGGCCCGGGATATGGAACTCTTGGGCGTTTTGTTTTAAATACTTCCGGTCTGCACATCCGGACGAGGTATGGCGTTATCTTCCTCTGCTTTCTTTGTTGGTAACGTCTCGAAGTAATGCGGTTACAATATAATAATTCTTGAAATGTTGGGGTACCTAAAGAAGGTATTGTAAGTTGATGAGATTTGTCTGATGCTCTAGTGACGCCTGATATTGTATAAATTGTAATCAACATGTGTTTTTCCATATTCTTGGGGATGCTGAACCTGATTCCGGTTCTATTTTGCACCCAAAACAGACTAGAGCTAAGGAAATGACCAATTTTGCAGTTATTTTGACAATCCGTATCATTTTCGAGAATATTTTGAACCGCTGAGGATTATGGTGTCAAAATTTAGGCCAAGTGCTCCTAAAGGCCAATTGTGAGGGGAGATTGCCGCAAAAATGACACTACAAATTTATGGCACTACACTAATGGAAAAAATTAAAGGGTCAAACAATTTTCCGAATTTTTAGCGATTTTTCAGAATGCTGTTGTATCTCAGTGAAAAATTGTCTTATCGAGGTTTAAAATTATCTAAAAAAAAAGTACACTCGAACCCCTCTTATTTCACCTTCGCTTAATTCACATCCTCTCTTATTTCACCACGTTTCCCCCTATTATGTCACGAAACCGTCCCGCTTAAGTCGCCGCCTGTAAAAGTGTTAGAACTACGTTTGGAAATTGGATTATCGCATGAATATGTACAATTTTTATTGAAAAAAATGATTGTGTAATACATTTATTGATTTAAAATAGGTTAGGTGTCTTTTAAAAATATTTAAAAGTAATATAAAATATTTAAAAATAAATAAAACTTCATGCACGACTGGGTATACTTACATTGATTTTTCGTTCAGTTGGCTCATTTTTCGTTATAACAAGTGCTGTGGTATATCTCTAAATATTTCTTTTTGCAGTTAAAACACGAAAAAGTTGAGGTTATGATCGCGACTTAAGAGAGGCTAAATTTCGCGACTTAAGAGAGGTAATGATGCACGGATTTGGCGACTTAAGAGGGGTTCGAGTGTATTTTGTAGCTTCAAGTTTCTAGTTTTGGGATATTTCAGCAAAAAATTTTTTTAGAGCTGCATGTTCGAAATAACGATAACGGAATAATAACTAACTAAATCGAAAATAACTAACTAACTAAAAATTCCGTAAATGTTTTTGACCCTTTCATTTTTTCCATTAGTGTATGTGAAGGGTTCAAGGCAGTAAGGAAGGTTTGAGACGTTTTAATAACCTGCAGCACGACAAAAAAATACTTCGACTAATTAAACGACGAAATTACAGAACTCCCTTCTAGTTGTTGTTGTCTAAACTGCCCTCCTCCGCTTAATCGTCCTTTTGCTCTAGCGCAAACAATGGATATTAAAAAACATTATTACAATAAAAATGTGAATGTACTTTGAGGAAAAAAAAAATTATACGAATAAAGCTTTTGTTCTCGCAGAGTACATATTTTTTTTCGCTTCAGTCCTTTAATAAAATTCAATTAGACAGGTACAAATAGGAATAATGAAATGAAAAACAATCTTTGACGATGGGATCGCTCCATCGAGATTAAAACGAGGCGGAGAGAGATGGGAACACAAAGGCCATACGCAACATTCGGCCTGTTTACGCTTTTATTTTGAAATTGTAAATAACATCGTCGGCATGGCAGGAAAGATTTCGCCGGACATTAAATCGATAACGGACGGTATACGTTTCTTTGGTTAAAAACTTTTTTTCTTTGTGAAAAAATAAAAATCGGCCTCAGTAACGAAAAGGCAGCGTGTACCTTGCACGTGGCTGGAAAATTTAGAAAACCTACAAGTTGAACGTGAAAATCGTTTTGCTGGATTTTTGTTTCCAACTAATTTTATGTTGAGTAAATCATTTAATTAAAATAGTATGTTATGTACCATTTTAAACCACTTTAATTGCTCTTTCAAATGGTGTATTAGACTATTAGTAATTGTCGTAGTTTTGATTTTAATCAATTTAGAAAAATAACACAGACTGACAAAATTATGCCGACCCTCTAATCCAGAAACCAGAATATAGTTTTCCGAAGGTTGTTGATGCGCTGAATCAAAATCTCTCGTTTGGCTCTGGTTTTCGAGATATCCTAACTTAAAAGTGCAAAAAAAAACAATTTTGGCCTATTATTGAGGTTATGTAGAATCGCAATTTTTTTCTCAAAAAAACTATGAACATCTTAAAGTACATGCCTTGCTCTTTTAAATGCCGTCGAGTTTACTCAAATATCTTTTTTTTCGCTGCGATATCGCATTTTGAAATTTCTAAGTTTGTGAAATTCTGTATAATATTATAGAGGCCGACAAGACCTTAACTCAGAAACCAAAATATATTTTTACAAAGGTTTTTGATGCGCTGAATCCGAATCCGAGGTCCAAATCTCTCAATTGGCTCTGGTTTTCGAGATATCCTAACCTAAAAGTGCAAAAATAATGATTTTGGCCTATATTTGAGATTATATAGCATCGCAATTTTTTTTTCTCAAAAAACTATCTTAAAGTACATGCCTTGCCTTTTAGATGACGTCGAGTTTACTCAAATATCTTTTTTTTTCGCTGCGATATCGCATTTTGAAATTTTTATGTTTGTGAATATCTCTATATTTGAAAAGCCATTAAGGACCACGTGTACATCAAACAGTTGATTGGTTTTTTGATTAGGAAACACCGAAAATGTTTGAAATTCAATAGCAGGTCAATGTTTCCTTATGTAAAATGACCTGCTCGTTGAGAATCCAAGGTCAAATTTCCAAGATTTTCCTCGAAAAAAATTGAAAATCATGTACATAGCACCACTGTGCGAAGACATAAAAAAATATCGTCTCGGAATTGCACGATAAACCTATATGGCTTGGTAGTGATGAAACGACGGATGTTAAAGGACGCAGAACATTGCTAGCGTAGTGGTTGGGGGCTTGGATGAGGCAAAAGCCGTGGAAAGGCATTTGATAGCTTCAAGGGTGTTCCTGGAGACGCCTCTGGTAAATTACGCATCCATTTATACCCGCCGACATTTAGTTATTGCCATATTTAATTTTCTTGATAGTAAAAGATATTCAGGATCGATTCCACGGCATACTTTTGAGGACTTTTTTTGACCTAACGAGATGCGGACAATTAGATGGGAAACCGCACTTCGGTTTCTAATTTCTAAAACACTCTCGTATTATAGGCGTTGTGCTTGGGGTGCGGATACTTATGGGAGTTGCTGTACATAATGCAGGAGTAAGGATTGCGTTCGCGGCTGTTGGCCCGCATCTACCCGCAAAACGAACAACGGAGACGCAGCCAAATACGCACAGACGGAATTTTTAATGGATAGGCGGCGAAAATTTTACATAATAATTGGGAGGACTGCAAATGAATCATTCATGGCGGAACGCGGAAAATTACCCTCCTGATGTTCCGTAAAGTGAAATATAAAGATAATTCGCAGGTATTAGGCCGAACCGAAATTCAGAGTAGATACGATAAAAATGTATGGCCCGTAACATAAGATACGAGTATAAGATATTAAAATAAAGTAAACACCATTGGCGTTAATTACTGGAACAACGTGGGGCACCGTAATTTTTATTTCGTGAAGTACGGATAGTCAAAACGTCTACAAAATAATAGCCATTCAAAAAAAAAACGTCCTTATCTGGGGATTTGTGGAAGACCAAATCATGGAAGATTCACCAAGACAATGCACCGGCCCCATTGTGCTTTATCTGTGAAGGCGTTTTTTGCAAAATACGGCATTACTGTGTTGGAACATCCACCATACTCGCCCGACCTTGCCCCCCTGTGACTTTTTTATTTCCCAAGGTCAAATCGGCACTTAAGGGGACAAGATTCGAAAGTATGGAAGCGGTTAAAGCAACATAATACTGTATGTTACGCACGAGAAGGCCGAGAAAACGTCCAAATGCCCACCAAGTAAATAAGTTTATTGCTGAATTTGGTGATGGAGTGATAGTATAGTAGAATTAGGATTTAGCCGAAAAGTAACTGACACCACCAAAAAAAAATGCTTTTTGTTGAGGAGGCTGAAAATATTAAATATCGTTTTTTTGGCAACAATTTAAAATTATAGCTACATTGTTTAAATAATTCGCGCAAAGGTGCGAAAATCAGGTTTTTTTGAAATAAAAAGAGAACCGTAAACTATACAAAAAAATGTTTCAGATAAAAAATGTAACTAGTAAAAAACCCTACAAAACCCATCAAGAAATTTGCAAATCGGTTAATTTGTTTATCTGCAAATTTGAAAAAAACCGTCAAAATGGCCCCTTATTTCAATTGTTTATAACTAATTATAAAGTAAGCCTTGTGACTTTAAAAGTATTGGAAAATGTAGGTATCGGTGTACTTAAAAAACGCTAAAATTTCAAATCGATGTATTGTTAAGTTTTTGCAAAAAGTTAATTGTTTATTAAAAAGGTGCGTTCGTAAAACAGCCCTTAATTTTTTTTGTAAACATCATAGAGTAACGATTCAAATTGGATTCTCTTCTTGATGGGTTGGACTATCAAGTACATCGAAAAATTAATTGAATTTCACAAATTTAATTGTTTAAAATTGACATTGAAAAGTATGTCCGTTTTAAAGTTATAAACAAATGAAATAACTCGTTCGTTTTTTTTTATCGTACACTGTTGAGACTAGAATCATTTTACAGCTACGATTTTTTCTGCGAATTAAAAAAAATGAATCCTCCAAGTAACTTGGGAGCCGAGTTTTTTTTCTTTTCCTGCAATCATCTTATTCATTTTTTTTATTTTTTTTTAATTAACAGGAATAAGATCAAATATTGCTCTGTATTATGTAAGAATTACGAAAGTATGTAGTAGTCGGTTTCGTTTACGAAAGTTTCGTCTGTTTTACGAAAGCACCTTTTTAATAAACAATTTACTTTTTGCAAAAACTTAACAATACATCGATTTGAAATTTTCTGAAATTTGAGTTTTTAAGTACACCGATACCTACATTTTCCAATACTTTTAAAGTCACAAGGCTTACTTTATAATTAGTTATAAACAATTTAAATAAGGGGCCATTTTGACGGTTTTTTCAATTTTGCAGATAAACAAATTAACCGATTTGCAAATTTCTTGCTGGGTTTTGTAGGGTTTTTTATTAGTTACATTTTTTATCTGAAACATTTTTTTTGTATAGTTTATGGTTCTCTTTTTATTTCAAAAAAAACAGATTTTCGCACCTTTGCGAATTATTTAAACAATGTAGCAATAATTTTAAATCGTTGCCAAAAAACGATATTTAATATTTTCAACCTCCTCAACAAAAAACAATTTTTTTTGGTGAAGTGTCAGTTACTTTTCGTTTAGGGGTACAAATCGACTAATTCTACTCTACTATGGCAGTAATTTGTAAAGCATGATGAACCTTTAACGTGCTGGACCAAATCCGACGTAGACTTACGTACAATCTGTGGCACATCAAAATAAAACCATTTGTTAGATTTATTGTTAACTAGCGACCCGCCCCGGCTTCGCACGGTTTACGACATCACATTAGAAACCTCTAAAATCATCAGTGTTTCTGTACTATATTATGCATGTATTATACATATAAACCTTCATCTTGAATCACTCTATCTATTAAAAAAAACCGTATCAAAATCCGTTGCGTAGTTTTAAAGATCTAAGCATACATAGGTAAGGACAGACAGCGGGAAGCGACTGTTTTATACCATGTTATGATTATGATGTTGATGGCCTGAAACATTTCGCCAGATAAACAATCATTTTACGAGTATTCACCCTGTAAACAGAGCTTCTAATGGCGAGCCGCTTGACCAACAACACCATGTTATTATGAGTCTATGCACGAGATGAATGCAGCAGATATTCCGACGGAGATTAGCAGAGCCTTGAGATGGACGTGTTTTTATAAATAAACGTTTCATACTCACGCCGGAAGTAGTAAATAATTCAAAACAGGAAACCGTATCCGATTAAGTCGACAATAATTGCTTTTCAATTTTCTTCTGTTTCGCCGACATGTACGTATACTTTGAACGAAGAACGGTTTTATGCAGTTTTTATGCCTGCTGACGCGCGTACTCGAAATTTACTGCTCCACTTTGTTTACGACGGGAAAAGAAAACGTTTATACAGGGTGTCTCACGCCGGGTGGGCGTTTTCGCAAAAAAAAAACGAAGAGAACAGTGCGCACTGATTATTAAGTGTTTGGAAATAATTTTAACTAGCATATGAATGGATTATTTGTGTTTGTTTGTTGTTAAGTAATTTATTTTTTCAACATTAAAAAGGTAAACTATTTTAAAAACTTATACAGTGAGGTCCATAAATAACGGATACATTAATTATCTACGTAATTTACAATTTATGAGTAAAATCCTGAAACACGTCAATTTTTAATTCTAGAATTATTACATTTTTTGAGCATAATTTTATCCCCCTCCAACCCCCTTGGAGTGACAGCTACCCCTTTAAAATTTGAAATGGAACGAGAGTGCGTGTCATAGCTCATATGAAAGGGTTTTTAATTCTCCATCCAGCAACGTAAGATTTTTTTAATATCTGTAATTTTTTTTATTGAAAAATATTACATTTTTAATGTTACTAAGTAAAGAAAAGAACATGAAACAGAACAGAAGAACAGTTTCAATCAAATGTTCAAACTGGGCGCCCGTTGCTTCTTGACAATAATGGAGGCGTTGCTGAAATTCTTCTAAAACATTTTGTATTGTTTCCGGGGTGATTTGATTAATTTCTTGCCTTATTCTGTCTTTTAAATCTTCTACGTTATTTGGTCTCTTGAAATAGACTTTCGATTTTAAGTAACCCCATAAATTATAGTCAAGCGGGGTCAAATCGGGAGAACGAGCAGGCCACACAATTTCACCGCGTCTACCGATCCATCTATTGGGAAAAACTTGATTCAGATAGGCTCTTACTTCCAATGAAAAATGTGGTATAGCTCCGTCCTGCTGAAATCAAATATTTCTATCAATTTCATTGGGGTTGTCATCATCTGGGAAAAGCATTCTTAACTCTGGAACTAAGAAATTGTGCAAGAAATCCAAGTAACCCGCGCCAGTTAATGTGCCATCAAAGAAATATGGTCCGATAATTTGAGAATTTATAATTCCAGCCCAAACGTTCACCTTCTCAGGATATTGAGTATTGGCCTCCATCATCCAATGTGGATTTTCTGTACTCCAGTATCTACAGTTCTGTTTGTTGACTGTTCCATTTAAGACGAATGTTGCTTCATCAGAAAAAGAATATTTTTTATAAATAAAGGATTATCTTGGCATCTATTTGCCATGATTTCGCAAAATTCCAATCGGCGATCAGGGTCATCGTCGTTAAGTTCTTGAACCAAATTAATTTTATATGGGCGGTATTTTTCGTTTTTTAGACGACGCAAGATGGACGTTTTACTAACATCATTATCGGCGGCAACTTGTCTTGTAGGTTTATGTGGATTATCTTCAATATCTAACAATATATCCAATTTCTGTTCATCGTCTAAAATGCGTTTCCTACCAGATTTAGGAATATGTGTGACATTTCCAAATTCACGAAATTTGTTTTCTCTTCTGCTAACCGTAGACTGGGAAATGCGGCGGTCAGGATACTTTGTATTGAATATTTCGCATACCTGCTTCTGCGTTCTTGTTTTATCACCACATCCTAATAATATCAAAAATTCAATTCTTTGGGTATCCTAAAGACTCATTGTTAAAATAATGAACAACTTGACGATCAGCGATAAATAACATAATAGAAAAATAAGTTTTCACAGATGTAGCAAATAAAGAAATTTAAATGTATAATTTTTTCTGATATGTAAAAAGAAACCCTTTTTACTTCGTTCTTTTTGTTGGGTATTTTGCGCAGCGTATTAGGGAAACCGATACATTTAAGTTGAATGTTGACACAAAATTAACTAAAAACTTCAGTTTTGACAGATATTTGGTACATAGGCACTTGATTGTATACATTTCATAATAATAATTTTGAAATTATCAAATTTAATTTTCTTGATGAAAAATATACACAATTCAAAAAACCTTACATTGCTGAATAGATAATTAAGAACCCTCACTGTATATGTAAGTATGTGTAAATAAAAAAAGTCATGACATAAAAGCGACGTTAATTACTTATTATTACCTATCCCTAAAAGTTATTATTCGAGCACGTCCATGGAATCATAAAGTTGCACCGCTTTTTTTTGTTCCCCAGGCGTATTTATCATTTCCAATTCAGAATAATTGGACTATACATATGTAGCGATTGAGTCGATCCTGGACGCGTCGAGTAAACTTGTCTTTTGAATGCTTGGTTCGCCGGCGAGTTTTTCCCGATGCGCTCCGCCCGTTTCCCGCTAAAAATAGATAATCTCGCCGGTGTTCGCGGCCGGGCCCCCCACCGGGGCGAGGCCGCCCTGACCCAAATCGAGCCTTCCCGGGGGTTGATACCCTCTGCAATAGTCATTCATGCCGCAACCGGGTCACACGGATTGCATCGCCTCCTTCGCCGTTGTGTTTACGGTCCCCCCGCCCCCTCACCGCGGGACACGTTGTCGCGCCCCCGCCCCGCGGCCGGCGGACACGCCCCCGCGCGCCGGCGGCCAATCGGCGGACCGCGTCGCCGTTTCCCCTCGGCCGGCGCGCTTGACGTCACGCTCCCCCCGCCGCGAGCGGTGCACGTGGCCTATTTCTCACTGCGTTTATTGATATTTTGGTCAGCGGGTCGAGTTCGCGAATTCGTCGCAGTTTCGCCGCCTTCGACGGGGGGACTTCGGCGTGTAGTCCATAGTGATGGGAATCGAAAGCAAAAATATCGATACTCGGTATTGCAAGTATTTTGAATTTTTCGATACCCGGGTATCGATACATCTATCAAAATTAATCGATATATTGGTAATCAAATGAATACTTTTCCAAAATTTGAACATCTAGAATAATTCAATGTGGATATAAAGTTAAAAAATTATTTGATGAGCAGGAAAATAATCGAAAGTTTAACGAACGATGTATTTTTATTTTTTTATTATTCATTAAAACGGATAAAAGAATTGCTCTGGAATAAACATTCTGAAATAAATTAAAAATTCAAATTTCTCTCAACATCAAGCGAGATCAACAAAAATCAAAATACCCATTTCTTTGGTTTTTTTGATCAATAACATAAATTTAAAAAAAACATTTCGATTAATCGTACGCATAAAAAAAAAGAAAAGTAAACACTAGAGAAAGAATGGTAAACTGACTCTCGAAAAAGATTGTTTTCATTCAATTTTTACTGATTTAATGGTAAAAATTCAATGAAAACTCCCTCCATCGTCGTTTTACTATTACAGTTTATTAATGTTTACATATCTTTTTTCCGTGCATCACAAATATTGTCCCTAATAATAAGCGTTTTCTCATTTTGCTAAAAATGGAACAATCTTTTTTATAAACAAGTTTCTCTAACAGTTTTTCAAAAACTAACACACATATAAAGTTATAATAACAGTTTTTTTGCAAATGTATTTCACTCATTTTGAGTGAAAATTCCAAATTTCTTCAGATCGTTGCTAAAACAAATTTACCATTAGCAGAAAAGTGTACAGAGAGTTAGGTTAAGAGATGGCCTGTGCTGTATACACATACTCTTGCCAACATTAAAGCAAAGACAGAGAGTTAGGTTAGGTTAAACACTTACTTGATGTTCATCGAAGTGTTTGAAAAAAATCCCGCAACAAACAACAGAAATTCACTCTTGTACGATTGTTTTGGCAACTAACAACACAGGGCGAACACGCGTTTTTTTACCGGGTAAAAATGTTCCGATACTTATTCGGTATAGCAACGAAAATATCGATATTTTAGAATATCGCTCGAGAGAATTATCGATGCCAAAAACTCGATGTATTACAAACGAAGTATCGATACTTCGATATATCGGATCGGTATCGCCCATCCCTACTATGCATGCTGTGATTTTTTAACATGAATTCACTAAGACTTAAAACTACCTTAGCCCATTAATAAATATTCGTTTTTTCTTTTATTTTTCACAAAAATAATTTGAAAAATCAGTTACGTCATTTCGTGTTAAATCACAGCTCTCCCACTGTAAGATACGTCAAATGGCATACTATACAATCATATTTAATTAATTCATTATGCTACACTTTATCAAGACTTATAAGAAGTAGGAAACTAAAAAATATCAACACAATGTGTATTACGCAAGAATATAATAAAAATAATACAACAGAAATGAAATCTAGCTTCTGACCACAACTTAAAATATTAGTAAAATAATGGAAAGCAGCTCAGTCTTCGTGTGGCAAATTTCTATAAAATTGTTGATATTCTGGCAACCGAACTACAGGGGTTTCGCCAGAACACAGAGCAATTAAGTCGTCATACTTCTTTGTTGTTATCATATCAGGACTTAAGGATATAGTTTTACGTTGTAAAGTGAAGTACCCCGTTTAAGCTCTATGCAGTCGTATGTTGAGTCCAGGTGGCTGGATTTGAAAAAAATCTTTTTAGGCGAACTTTTGTTCACCTTCACCTCCATTATTTCGGTCCAGTTAATTTTCATCCCAGCATCGCTGATACGTATGCCCAAGATTCTCAGTTCCTGTGGGATGTCCTCAGAATTGTCAGAGCAGTCAGGCGATGTGAGAGTTTCAACGGCAATTACTGAACCTCTATACCACTTTTGTTCATAAAACATTTTAACCTTACTGCCCACATTTATCCATTTAAACTTCTTACTAGTGAGAATAAGATCTTTTGAGTCGACAACATTTTGTGTCCCGTCCTCCCATTCAACTAACACATCTATTCTTGAATTTTGCATGGTGCAACTGCAATTGTAAACCTATGTATATCAAATTATCAAACGATAAACGTAAGTAATCAACTACATTACCTGTTAGTCCTGTCACAGTGTAATATCACAAATTTGGTAATTGTCACAAAAAACACGAGTAAACCAACATAAACAACCTAGTATGAAATAGTGAGGTTATGTAGTTGGTTCTGCTGCGTAGTCGAAGTAACAGATACGCCACTTTGTGTTGAGGTGAATATGGTTGTTAAAATGTAACATGAACTGATGACTTATCCTCCGTTACGCCACATCGTGGTATCGTGTTTTTTCCTTTTGTTAGATACGACGAAGAACTGCATGTTCATTACTCAAAAAATATACGACATACAGTGACGACACTTTGTGGCATAAAAAGGTCGCCTCCATAAAGTTTATAGTCGGCGTGACTCAATTTTTCATAATTTGTTAGTTACGACAGTTTGTGTTTTGGGGGACGATTTATTCCACCGGTTAGTGAGGTTCCAGGTTCATTGCAGACCGGAAACCCCTTGAAAATTTGATTAAAAAAAATGTGCAAAAAAATCGTGTTTAAAAAAAAACTGTTTTTTTTTTTCATAATTAATAATTTTTTGGAGGAATTTCATGGACACCATCGGAAAGGGCACGTCTTAAACTTCAAAAATATGCCCCTATCAAATTTTTCTGTCGCAAATAGTATTACTTAGTTATGAGGCGTTGAAGAGTTAAAGTAAAAATAAATTTGAGATAAGTTGGAACCAGTTTTTAGCAGTAGCGGTTGGTGCTAGGGTTTCGGATCGCGCCACCTCCAAAGAGTCATCAATTTTGGTGATTCACTGTGATATTTTCGGTTCAACTTTAGAAATTTCTGGCCCAGTCAGTCAGGTAGATACTTTGGAGATTTCCCTTCAATGTGAGTCCAAGAACTTTGAGAAGGATTCAATATTTTCGGAATTATTCACGGATTTTTGAGAACATCGTAATGATACTTTTTTTAGCGATATCTTTTCACATAATCAACACCTTCAACTTGGGCTTATTAGACGCTTATTTTACAAGCTGCAATCTTTGTAAGTAAATGGTTAACAAATGTTTTTTTTTCTTTCATAATTACACGAAGAACAGGTTCCAACTTGAAAATTTTCGTACGATTCATGTCTTAATAAAGTATCATTGCCTCACAAAACTGCACGTAGGAGGAAAATATGATTTTCCTCAGTAGATTACAGGGCCGCAGCCAGGGGGGGCATTTAGGGTTTTCAAGCATCCCCCGAAATGAGAAAAAAATTGAGTTGGTCACAGTATTGTCGGTTTTGTCGATATTTTTTCTAATCTTATTTTATTTATATTATTTTTCTAATCTTTGTTCAGTGACTTCCAAACAAAGTATATTTCGCAGCTTAATCCCGTGATTGCCGCGGTGATTTCTTGAAATGTGCCTCGACTGCCTACCTTAGAAACTGACAGCTTTAACTAGACCTATCGTTTTCGACATGTTTTGACTCTCTGAACATCATGGCGTTGTCAGAGTTTGACCTAGATCCTCCGAAATGCCAATTTTAGGAGGAAATTGCCCCAAAAACGGCTCAATTTATGACGTTTTGCTATTTTTACCAGATATATCATTTCCAACGTATTTTGACCCACTGATCATCATGGTGTTCTGAAATTGTATCTGAATTTGTCTTACACACGTCAAATTATCATAAAATCTAAACAGTTTTCCAATATTTTATTCAGACGTTATTTCCGACGTATTTGGACGCACTGAGTCTGAAGGTATTGTGCAATCTTCGTCTCTTTCCTTGAATTTCTGAATAATATACAAACTCTGAGAGTCTGAACAGAAATCAAAAAGTTTTTCCTAAAGTCATAAATTGACTCATTTTTGGGGCAATTCCCCCCAAAATTGGCCTTTAGGAACACTTGGCCCAAATGTTGACGACACTATTTGTTCAGTGAGTTCATAACTTGAGTGAATGAAGACAACGATTTTTTAAGAAACTGCAAAATTGGTCATTTCCTTAGGGCTCTAGTCTGTTTTGAGTGCAAAATAGAACCTAATAATTCCCAGAATCATATTCAGCATCCCCATAAATATAGGAAAACACGTGTTGATTACATTTTACACATTATCAGTCGTTAGTAGAGCATTTAATTTAGGACAAATATTTGTGATTTTCCGGCAGTTTAGGCCAAGTTGAAAAAAAAAACAAAGATCTTTGTCCTCGCCAGTCTAGGAGTTATTAAAACTTATCTCATTTACTCACAGAAAAGCTTAGGTCTTCCTACGTTCTGTGGTCGGGGTTTTTCACGTTGATTTTGACCTTTTGGGAGGGTACGAATAATTTTGCGAGTCACTGTATGTAAAAATAGTAACTTCGCCGCAACATAATCAGGACTGGGGACTTTTTAAATTGATTCCCCACTAGCCGCCCCATCCGCAAATGTCAAATCCATGCGAGCGAAATAATTCGAAACGTATATCGATGACCTTTCCACTTAATGGAAACGCGAGGGCACACCGCAGGAATAAAATGTTCTCAATGCGACGATCGCAGTAGGCAAGGCTCTGTGGGGCGTTCAGCTTTCCGACTGCGTCGTTCGGCTACTACATTTTGTCGTTACGCGGTGCTTAGTGGTGTAATATAGGGAAAAAAATAGAGTAAAACGAGGCAGCACTACTAACTTAACATATTACTAGTATTTTTTTCTTATAAAACATTTTTTTTGCGATTGTAATTTTGCTAAATAGTATTTTTAGTAGAGTAGAATTAGTCGATTTGTACCCCTAAACGAAAAGTAACTGACACTTCACCAAAAAAAAATTGCTTTTTGTAGAGGAGGCTGAAAATTTTAAATATCGTCTTTTGACAACAATTTAAAATTATTGCTACATTGTTTAAATAATTCGCAAAGGTGCGAAAATCAGGTTTTTTTTGAAATAAAAAGAGAACCGTAAACTATCCAAAAAATGTTTTAGATAAAAAAATGTAACTAATAAAAAACCCTATAAACCACATCAAGAAATTTGCAAATCGGTTAATTTGTTGATCTGCAAAATTGAAAAAACCGTCAAAATGGCCCCTTATTTCAATTGTTTATAACTAATTATAAAGTAAGCCTTGTGACTTTAAAAGTATTGGAGAATGTAGGTATCGGTGTACTTAAAAAACGCTGAAAATTTCAAATCGATATATTTTGAAGTTTTTGCAAAAAATAAATTGTTTATTAAAAAGGCACTTTCGTTAAACAGCCCTTAATTTTTTTGTAAACATCATAGAGTAACGATTCAAAATGGATTCTCTTCTTGATGAGTTGGGCTATCAAGTATATCGAAAAATTAATTTAATTTCACAAATTTAATTGTTTAATGGTAATGGTAATGACAATCGTTGAATAATATCAATCACTCATGCATCCGCGCGCATTCGTTCAATTAACGATGCACAGAACGATAATACAGAGCAAGATATCATCTTATTACTGTGTTAATTTCAAATAAAAAATCAAAAAATTGAATGAGTGCAAGAAAAGAAAAAAAAACTGGTCTCCCAAGTTACTTGGAGCATTCATTTTTTTTTTAATTCGCAGAAAAATCGTAGCTGTAAAATGATTCTAGTCTCAACATTGTACGATAAAAAACGAACGAGTTATTTATTTGTTTATAACTTTAAAACGGACGTACTTTTCAATGTCAATTTTAAACAATTAAATTTGTGAAATTTAAAAAACCGGGATGGTGGCCATATTGAATCCGCCATCTTGAATTTTAAAATTCTAACATCAGGATCGTGATCAGCGGCCCCAAAAACCCCCAAAGTACTAATTTTTCAAAATTCTTCTTTTGCGTCAATGATCCCGCAACTGGTAAAAAACGAGAAATATTACCCTTTGAATTTTGTCATATCTAATTTCGAGTGCACGTTTCTATTTGTTTTTGAGTGGTATAAAGGACGATAACATTGATGAAATTGCGATTTAAAAAAAAATAATCTTGAAAAAATCGCGTTTTTTAATAGTTTTTGTTAAAAATTGAAGGTTACATCATTTTTTTTGCAAATTTTAATAATTCCATTCGAAAGAGCGACCTCGAAAACATAGGAATACATTGTTTTAGTTATTTTTTCTTTATTTTTTCTATCAGTAATATGACCCTCTAAGTTCATGTCTCTTGACAGTGCGTTAAAGGGTTAAAAGAAACATATCAGAATTTAAGCAGGTATATAACAAAAAGTTAATCACTTTTATCAAATTTATGTCTATATTTCCCCATTACACTTTAAAAACCTGCACGAGTATCATAAAGCACACAAAATGTTATTTACGTAGTTTTTTCTTTTCGCTTTACGGCGTTATTCATCCTTTTAATTCCTCCAAATATCGCTGTTTAATGCTGCGTAGGCCGTGGACATCTAATTAATCAAGGCGCTGAACAAAAGAGACTCGTTTATTGGCAGCGGGTCACAATATTCATGTACCGAGGCAGCAGAATGAGCAGGATTTTCGTTGGTGTGTGTTACTTTGAGCCCAAGTCAGTGTCTCATTGTTTTGACCTAAGTATTGTCTGAGATAGGAACAAACTAATTTTCAATGATCATAATTTGGTAAAATATATTTTTCATTCTTTTTCAGTCATCATTAGGGTCAGGAAAGTGTGCTACAACGCACACAACAAGTAAAAATATGTTAATAATGTACACTCCCGATCATATGTATTTGCCCACCCCCAATGGTTGAAGAATACATTTGAAAGTTACATTTGTCCTTGAATATATATGCTATACATAAAGTATCATATATGATATTAAAGCTTTTTTCAAGCTCTTTAAAATTGTGTTAGGGATTTTTTTAAAATCATTATTGAACTATTTTTTATTTGATTAAAAAATGGTAAAAAATTAAAAATTAATTGCTAAGAAAAATAAAAAATTCCTGAAAAAGCTTGGAAAAATTACAGTATATTCTGCTGACAACATTTTACGTAAATATTTTTTTCCGTACACAAATGTGAGAAAATATTTTTCATAATAAATACTTTTATTTATCTTTCTTTCTGTGAAGGCTAAGAATTTTTTTCCGTGTCAATTTTATGACCAAACTAATTCGAACTAATTAACTTTTTCCGCCACGTCCTTTCTCTCTTGTTATCCCACTTCTGAAATTTCGCGCTTGCAAGTGCATATACCCGGTCGCGGATTGGATGTAACAATGAAAATCTCCACTTCTAAATATAGCCTGGCCGGGGAGGGTGCCGACCTATATCCGAGGGGTTGTCGTCCTCCAGCTAGGCCATTCATACCTTCAAGTGGGTCAGGCCCCCGGTTGCCCCCCGCTGGTCGGTCTATCCGTATGACGTCAAAGTAAACCTCCTTCCCGCCCCCACCTTCCCCTCCTCGTGCCTAGCTAGCTGTTGGAGACCTGATTTTCCAGTTTTATTGCTGACGTCATAGTCTTCCCCTATTTAATAGTTGACCCGTTTTTATAATGTGTGCGCTGCTGGCTGGTCAGCTGTCATCGCTCCCTTGGAATGCTTTTTATATGATATACATCTTCAAAGGGGCTGGAAAATATTTTTTGTCCATTTTCGAATTTTCTTTTTTCAAATTTAACGAAAAAAAGTTACTTTTTTTCTCGCTTCTTTGAATCAGTGTTAAGGGCAATGGCGGTGCGTGATCCTAAGATTGGGGGTGCACCATACATAAAAATAACGATAATCATAAGAATAATAAGAATATCCCTAATGTGTGATAAATATTTATCTCATATTAAGGTTATTCTTATTAACGCTATTAATTTGAAAACTTACCTAATTTTCTTTGTAAATGAGCTCAATTCTGCGATTTTTACATTGTGCAAATTTTTCAATTACTTTGTTGTTAAAATTTTCGATATTTGTAATAAAGTCTTTTTCAATGGAGAGCATAGCCAAAGCCGACAGTCTTTCCTGGCACATGGTGTTGCGCAAAAATGTCTTTATTCGTTTTGAATAGAAATTTTCCACAAAAACGAATACAGTTAATAATAATGTTTAAAACACCTGTTTTTTGAAACCGCTTCATTGTGTGCTGCCACTGCTCGTCGATGAGCAGAATCGAGCATTGTCGCAATATTTGCAGTGCCTAGCATGGCCAAATTCAAAACATTATTCATGTGTCCAGCAGAATTTGCATGTTTTTTTTATTTTCTCGTTTATGTGATTTAAATCCGTTACTCCAGTTTTGGTCCAAGGTGTTTCTCCGCCAAACAAAACACTGCGTTCAATACATCGCATCCACTTAACCACAAATGTTTTTTAAATAAGTCATTATTAAATGTTCTTACAAATCGTTTACTTTTCCTTTCACGGCTAATTTTAAATTAATTTGTGGAGTGGGCCTACCTAGAGTTTTAATTTGCACTTTTTCCTCCAAACTCAAGCTAGAGAATGGAGTTTTTAATAAGTTTTGAATATAATTCATTATTCCAAACTAGATTGTAACCGAGTTTATATTTATAAAACGTGAGCGATAAAACAGCAATCGCAATGTACGAAAACAATTCACAAACTAACCGATCGATAACTCTCGTGCGCTCTTAAACTCCGTACATCATATCTATAGGATTCGCCCACTACGCGTAATAATTGTGGAGGGGCAAGCAGTAACAATACGCGTTCGCTTTTTCGTATTGCACGGAAGCATGATCGTCGTGCCGCTTTTTCGTATTGCGCGTGTCGACTCCCGCGCCGCGGTCGGAAACCAGTGGCGTTGGAGATAGAGACCTGGCGTCTAGTGGATTCGTAACGCTGCGGCCAAATAAGATTCAGATGGTATTAACGCTAGGGATGCGGCAAGGCGATAAATTAAGAATGCATCCATTAATTACTAAATAAAATTATTAATGCTAAATTGTTGGTAGTGCGCGCGCACCAGCGCACCTTATAGCCCACCGCCACTGGTTAAGGGTGACAAAAATGTTTTTTTTTTTTAAAAATCGTAAATGGATCTTATAGGAGCTTTATTCCAGTGTTTAAAACCGTCCTTACAATATCTGTACATTCATTGGTTGCTGAGCTAGCGATGATCAAAGACAAAAGGATAATTTTTTGATTAAAAGTCAGATATCTCAGCGATAAATTGACGTAGAGAGAATATAAAAAAAGCAAATTGAAGCTGAATAATCGAGCTATTCAGCCCATGCATTGATTTAGTTTAAAAAAAAATTCCCAAATTCGTAGACCAAAAAAAAAAAAAAATCAAAATCTTTTCCTTGCGCTATTTTTTAGGATTGCATGACAACCGTAGCTCACAAAATTGTTTTGCCAAAAGATCTTAAACTAGAAACTTGAGGCTTCAAAATCTAGATACGACAATTTCTTTACTGAGATACAGCCTTTCAGAAATCACCAAAACAATTAGGAATTTATGTTCCCTTAATTTGTTGTAGTGTATTTTACTCATTTTTAATTTACACATTAGATGGCACGAGCACGAAACGACGGATGTCGATGTCAATCGATGAACATGGACGGTATCGCGTATGCTACATCCCTCATTGCACTGCGCCGTTTCTTTCTGGCGCGCCCTTCTCTTTACGCGCCTGTGACTCAGTACGCCCTGTTTTGTTTCGTTGGCGAATTTAAACGCTGCTTTTACTCCGTTCTTTTGTCGCGTTTTAATTTTTCCCCTCGCTCAATTAAGTCGCGGTTCATTAATTCTTCAGCGAGATGGCGCCCCTAATTTATTCGCCAGTCCGCCGCCACCACCGACGTCACAGTCCGCCGACGATCATCGAATTATTTCGGCCGGTCGACATGAAGGGCCCTTATTTTTAGGGCCAGTTGCGAACTTCAAAGCTGACATTTTAATAAGTACGCAACTCGTTCGGATCGCCGGCTAAAGCCTCGTACAGACCGAGTTCAAATGCAAACCAATGTTGAAGCCTGTGAAGTTGTAAAGGACCGCGATGAACCCAAAATGTAGGCAGTAAGTTCTACAGCTTCCATTACCCGTGAGATAGAAGGCCATAGCACTGTACGAGTGACGTCACACTCGTTGTATGGCAATGCAATCGCGAAGCGACGTGTATTTACGAGGCGTGTAAATTCTAGCAACACTGCGAAGATGGGACTTGGAAGGGCGGTAGGTTAACATGTAATGCACCTTCAGTAAAAGTTTGAACTTGCTAGAGTCGTTTGTTTGTTCTTTGTGCCTGTTTTCGTAAACCGTTTTTTTCTAGTGCGTTTTAAAAATGAGATTAATTTTGAGCAACTATGCGCTATCAGGTTTTGCTTCAGACTTGGACACAGCGTAACGGATACTTTTGCAAAACTTCAACAGGCCTACGGAGACAGTGTATTTTCAAGAGGCCAGGTTTTTCGGTGGTTTAAGGCAGTCTCGGAAGGAAGAGAGTCGATTGAAGAAGAACCACGCAGCGGAAGGCCTTCATCTTCAAGAATCGTTCAGATCGTCAGTTAACGACAAGAATGATCGGGGAAGAGTTAAATTTGAATCACACCATTGTTCATCAGATTTTGATTAACGAATTGGGGGTTAGAAAAATCTGCGCAAAAAGGATTCCAAAAAAACCTTCCGCAGGAACAAGAGGACATTAGGAGAGAAAGGTGTCTTGACTTTTTATGGAACATGTCATTACTGGTGATGAGACTTGGGTGTTTGAGTACGACCCGGAAACCAAGCGCCAAAGCACGGAATGGCACACTTCAAGCTCTCCAAGACCCAAAAAAGCAAGAATGAGCAAGTCGAAGGCTGATTGGCTTTTTTTGAAAGCCAGGGAATTGTCCACAAAGAGTTTGTGCCTCCAGGCCAAACAGTAAATCAACACATTTACAGAGATGTTCTTTGAAGAACTTCGAAAAAGGGTCATGCGTGTGAGACCAAACATCAAGAACAACTGGATGTTGCATCACGACAATGCGCCTTGTCACACAGCCATTTCAGTAAACCAGTTTTGAGCCAGTAAAAACATTCCTGTGGCTCCTCAGCCTTCTTATTCGCCTGACTTTAGTCCTTGTGACTTCTCTCTTCCCGAGATTCAAAAAATCACCTCAAGGGACGTAATTTTGGGACCATAGAAAACATTGAAACGGTTGTAACCGTTTTTTTAATTTTGACATTCAGCGTAAAGAATTAACCATAGAATTAACGACATTTTGTATATGGGGCATTTCAGGCCAACTAAATGAGGTCAAAAAAAAAATTATATTTGAGACATATCACAATCGATAGTACTTGCTAAAAAACTAACTTCCCTAAAATTTTAGATTTTTTGACCCCCAAGGAGGTGATGGTGAGAAATTACAAATTTTTGTTTCGATTCTAAAATTTCAATCTTTCTCGGTAAGAATATGAAAAAAATTAAAAAGAAGGTTGCAATGGTTTTTAATGTGTTTTTTTGCGTCGAATACGATAAAAATATTTTTGAAAATTATTGGGGGTAGTTTTCACCCTTATTTTGAGGACTGAAAGTTTAAAATCGAAATTTCGAAAAGTATGACACGATTTTTTTTTAATTTATTTTTTATTTTTTTTGACCTCACTTAGTTGGCGTGAAATGCCCCATATGTATAAGTGGGAGGGATCTGATCTGAACTTATATTTATACGGTTACATATATAGATCATATCTAAATCCAACAGTGTTCCAGTAGAAAAAAAAGTTGTCAGTTACATAAATTTTACAAAAACAATTATTTTTTGCTAAATTTTCTAGTTCAAAAAATAAGATTTCTGCCGCAGTTTAAATGCGGGACAAAATAAAATAAACACACTGTACATTTTTATCGTGTTGACGCTGAATTTTGGTGTCCAGCGTACACCAGAACCCCTCCTGAATTTTCTCCGTTGATCAATGAACGCACAGCCAATAAATACATACGCCGTCGGTTACTACACCTCGCGAGATCTACTTAGGGATTTCGATGGTACATTTGCCAATTCCCGCGTCTATTTATAATCCCCGTTTGGGCCGCCGATGATGCGAAAATTCATGAATGAACGAATGGACGGGATCGAAGGTAAATTTGAGAGCGTCACCGAAAAACGCAACGCGTTATTAATACACTTCGTACGGTTCGAGGCTTCCGGTCGCGTCACGTGATATTATCCGCATTGTTTTTCCTTTTCGCGACGGCGTTGCCGGATCGTGCCGTTCGTCGGCAATCTGGCTATTAACTAACCGAACTGATGCTGATACCAGCGCACAGTGGGTTAGAATCGGAATATCCTGGCCAAAAATCGAGAAAGGTAGAATATTGGATAACTTCTGAATCATTCAAAGAATGCACTGGAATTTTTTTCAGAATTTTTTTAAAGCAATTTTTTAAATTTTGCAAAAATTTACTATTTGCAGAATCCAAAAAGTTGCTTGAAAAAATTCCAGTGCATTCTTTGAGGTATTGTAAGAATTTTTTATTCTTGAAAATTTTTTGTAAAAGTGCATCATTTTCCAATAAAAAAATTCTTGAATTATTACGCAAAAATTTTGCAGTTCAGGCGTCATTTTGGACGCATAAGGGAAAAAATCGATCCTTAAACCACGTATACTTAAAGTTCAAACATTTATTCCACCGGTTGGTGAGGCTCCAGGTCCATTGCAGACCGGAAACCCCTTGAAATTTTGATTAAAACAAAAGAAATGTGGAAAAAAATCGTGTTTTTTTTTTTAAACTACTTTTTTTCATGATTAATAATTTTTCGGAGGAATTTCATTGACACCATGAAATGCCACCGTTTTCGGCCGAAACGGGTTAATGTAAGTAATATATCGTATAGTCTGTATACAATTTCCATTCTGAATTGAAAATAGGTAGAAAAAAAGCAAGGTTGTCACATATATTTTCTAAAATTGCTAAGCTAAAATTGCTAATTGTATGAAGTATACAAGTATACTTCATACTTCAGTAAACTGTTAGTTCGTGACGTTCTTAGAAAGCTAGTTTGGAATTATTTTAAAAAAAATACATAGATATAAATTTATTAGTTAGCATTAAAATAAAGCGTTTAAAATTGCTGGAAAAAATAATTATAAATTAAAACAACTTTATGTATATCACTATACTTTGAAGAATAGTGGAGAAAAGAAAATTTTGAAGAGCCGACAACGTCCTGGAAATCGCTGGCCGGTGCTCCATTAGACTACACACCGGCCAACGATCCAATAGACTATTGTGCTTCGCTTCGAATACCTACATTGCTTAAATACTTATTCGGTCCACTGTGCCATAAAATTTTTACGACGTCGTTAAAATGATTTACGACATTAGGAATTCTTACTTGTTTAAGACGCCAGTGACGTGTATTTCGGCTAGGTTTATTAAAACAGACAATTTTTTGAGATTGTCTGGCTAAATGAGCATTATTTACAGCAAATTATATCACAAATATTAAGAGTTTTGTATGCAGGCTAATTTTAATCTCCTATATTGATTTGAATGAAAAAAAATATTTCACAATTTTCGAATTTATAAAAAGATATATGCACGCCCATGGAATCATAAAGTTGCACCGCTTTTTCTGTTCCCCAGGCGTATTTATCATTTTCAATTAAAAATAGAAGGACTATAAGTCAAGTAATCTCAATTTTTTCCCTAGCGCTTCTGCTATCTCCAACGTTCGGCAACCCTGTTTCGCGCGCACAGGTTACATAAAACATCCGGACAAGATTCGGAGTAAACGTTTTTTTTTTTTCGTCGGCCGCAAGTGCGATAAAACACTTGACGGTCGGCCTCCACAATGGGAGGCTCGCTTGGAGTCGCGCCGGCCCATTGTTCTCTTAAAATAGCCGGCCCATTCAACTTTAAATTGAATATTGGATAAAGTCGGTCTATTTTTAAGTTTGCGGACGCCTTAATTAAAACGAAATAATCGCTTCCGGTCCGCAATTTTAACGCGACTAAAATGATTAGATGGTAAATTAATGTTTTCGGGGGCGGGGGTTTCCGTTCGCCTGCGTTGGAGGGGTGAAGGGTAGTTTCTCAGAAGTAATCTCAGTTTTACGTCAGAGCCACGAATTCGTATCTTGAGTCTCGAGATAACATTGTTATTGATATTAAAACAATTATAATATAATTACAGTTACTGTCCTTCTATTCTGAATTGAAAATGATAAATACGCCTGGGGAACAAAAAAAGCGGTGCAATTTTATGATTCCATGGGCGTGCATATATCTTTTATAAATTCGAAAATTGTGAAATATTTTTTTCCTTCAAATCAATATAGGAGATTAAAATTTGCCTGCATACAAAACTCTTAATATTTGTGATGTGATTTTCTGTAAATAATGCTCATTTAGCCAGACAATCTCAAAAAATTGTCTGTTTTAACAAACCTAGCCGAAATACACGTCACTGGCGTCTTAAATAAGTAAGAATTCCTAATGTAAATCATTTTAACGACGTCGTAAAAATTTTATGGCACAGTGGACCGAATAAATATTTAAGGAATGTATTCGATGCGAAGCACAATACTCTAATGGGTCACTGGATATCATTGTCGATGTTGGGCCGGTGTTTGCAAATACCGAAGCCGTTGCCGGCTCTTCAAAATTTTCTTAGAGTATAGTAATATACATAAAGGCGATTTTAAACGCCTTATTTTAATGCTAACTAATAAATTTATATCCATGTATTTTTTTTTATATTTCCAAACTAGCTTTCTAAGAACGTCACGAACTAACAGTTTACTGAAGTATGAAGTATAATTTATAAAAAGAATATTTGAGCAAACTCAACGGTATTTAAAAGAGCAAGGTTTGTACTTTAAGATGCTGTTCATAGTTTTTTGCGAAAAAAAAATTGCGATGCTACATAATCTCAAATATAGGTCAAAATCATTATTTTTGCACATTTAGGTTAGGATATCTCTAAAACCAGAGCCAATTGATGGATCTAGATTCGGATTCAGCACATCAAAATCCTTCGGAAAAAGTTATTCTGATTTCTGGGTTAGAGGGTCGGCCTGTGTAATTGATGATTTTGTTTAAAAAAATTACTATTTTTGTTATAAATGACAATATAACAAGTTTAACAAGCTAATATTAAAACATAAAAACAACCATTTTCTTTTTATCTCCCCCTAATTTTTGTGTCTAGTATATATACAGGGTGTTTCATTTTTTTTGGTAGCAGGAGTTGAACACCTGATGGAACTTTAAAAATTAATGCAAAAAACTTATGTAAACATGGGTCTTTGAGGGCTTAGTTTTCGAGATACAGGGTATTCAAATAAAATTTAAAAAAATATTTTTTTAAATGTCATAAACATTTTTCGAAGTATTGCATTCAAAGTTGCTTAAAATTTAATGTGAATACCCTGTGTCTCGAAAACTAAGCATTTGACGATTTACATTTACATAAGCTTTTTGCGTTAACTTTAAAAGTTGTATCACATGTTGCAATTAAATACTGAAACACCCTGTATACGCTTGCTATTAGGTTGTCGGAAAAGTCATGACGTATTTTTGCAATATTTTTGCAATTTTCATCCCATAACCAGATACTTTATATTTGTGGGCATTTTTTTTGGTCTTCTCAAGCTTTTACAACCGAAAAAAACGTCGTTTTCGACAGTGTTTTGACGTTATCTTCAAAATCAGCTGCGGAACCCCTATTTTTTATGATGAATTCGGATTCAGCGGCACAAAATTCATAAGAAAAGGATGGTCTCCATCCCAGAACCAGATAATTTTTTTGTGGGCATTTTTTTTGTTCTTCTCAAGCATTAACAACCGAAACTCCTCGTTTTCGACAGTTTTTCGAGGTTATCTTCAAGATTAGCTGCGGAACCCCTATTTTTTATGACGAATTCGGATTCAGCGGCACGAAATACTTAAGAAAAAAGTTGGTCTCCTTTCCAGAACCAGACACTTTTTTTTGTGGGCCTGTGTAATCAACAGCCCTGTAGTTAGAACTTCTAAAGGTACATTTTTTCTCGATACACCCCCCTCAGTGCTGATTTTACCGTTAAAAACGCAATTTTTACATATTCTTGAGAATGATCTTTGAAAGTCACTTGTTAAACCAAATTTTTCATAAGCCATTCGGGTTTAAGAAATTAATATACATAGGAATACGGTATTTTATGTGACGCGAATCATATTCCCATTTCTTTCAAGCTTTTATTACAAATAACGTCATTTTCAGCAGTTTTTTGAGGTTATCTCCAAAATACGTTGGTCAAACCTCTTTTTTCATTTCAAATTCGGATTCAGCAGGTCAAAATACGTAGAAACAAAGTGTTTTTGATGTGAAGCAAATATTTTTTTTTGTTATTCTCAAGCTTTTACCACCGAAACACGTCGTTTTCGACAGTTTTTTTAGGTTATCTTCCAAATTAGCTGCGGAATCTCTATTTTTATGACGAATTCGGATTCAGCGGCACATAATACATAAGAAGAAGTTGGTCTTCATCCCAGAACCAGATAATTTTTTTTGTGGGCATTTTTTTTGTTCTTCTCAAGCATTTACAACCGAAACACGTCGTTTTCGACAGTTTTTTGAGGTTATCTTCAAGATTAGCTGCGGAAGCCCTATTTTTTATGACGAATTCGGATTCAGCGGCACAAAATACATAAGAAGAAGTTAGTCTTCATCCCAGAACCAGGTACTTTTTTTTTGTGGGCATATTTTTTGGTCTTCTCAAGCTTTTACAACCGAAACACGTCGTTTTCGACAGTTTTTTGAGGTTATCTTCAAGATTAGCTGCGGAAGCCCTATTTTTTTATGACGAATTCGGATTCAGCGGCACAAAATACATAAGAAGAAGTTAGTCTCCATCCCAGAACCAGACACTTTTTTTGTGGGCCTGTGTAATCAACAGCCCCGTAGTTAAAACTTCTAAAGGTACATTTTCCCTCGATACACCCCCCCCAGTGCTGCCCGTAACTGACCCTCGCCCGGTCACCGTGCCTCGAACAGAATTTTGTTTCTATGGAAAGCCGACGGCGCGATTCATCGTGAAACATGAAAGAACCTCATCCCCATCAATGGGGCGACGCGGCAACGGCGGCTGTGCGGCACGTGCAGCGAGGGAGCGCGCTTCTCCGCGGGGTGGGGACGCTCGGGGGCGTGGCGTCGCCGGGAAAACCGAACGGCGGGGGTGGGAAAACCCGCGTGACGTCACCGCTTCGAAGTCGGACTGCTCCGGAGGACGGCACAGCGGAGCAGCGTACCCGCTGGCGGTGTCCGCGTCCTGGTGCTGCTGCTGCGTTAAGCGTGAGGATCCGATGATCTTGATTATAATTTTTTTATTAACACCGGGTGTTCCGGAGAATTCCAACCCATTTCGATCGCAAATGGCTATCATTTTCGCAAGTCGAATTGCCATTTCGTTAATCTGTTTTTCGTGTTTCGTTTAAAACTTATGTATTACTTGTCCCGCAGTGTGTTTTTGAAATATGGTCAGTTTCACTACTTATACGAGGTATGGTTATTAAATAACCGAACTGCTGTCATAATACTTTTTATTCGTTACCAATTACAGTAGCAACTTTTTCGCCTTCAATGTGCTCCCCTTGGCGATCTCTACATCGCTCCATACGACTTTTCCATTGTTGAGAGCAGTGCTGGAAGTCCGCTTCTGTCAGCTGGTTCAGAACCTCCGTCGCTTTTGCTTTAACCGCTTTCACACTTTCGAATCTTGCCCCCTTCATGGGTTAGTAATTTTTTTTTTTAAACATTGTGTTTTAATGAAAAGACCTTTCAAATGAAGTATCACAAGCCCCTACTTCCAATTTGAATATTTAGGAGTTGTAGCTGTCACCTGAAGGGGGTTGAATTTAGGGATGACATTTTTTACGTCGCAAGATGTGATTTTAGAATTAGAACTTGACGTGTCTCAGGATTTTCCAAAAAAAAAAAAACAATAATGGAGCTACTGAATTTATTCCATTTGGCTGTTCCACAATTTGTTCCAAACTGGCACAAATTAATATTTTTCAAAATCTCAAAAAGTCTCGCAAACTTGAAGAGATTTATGATTTCTCTAGGCCAACCCGGTCAATATCGTACAATAAACAAAGAAATGGCGTCATTGTTAATTAAGGCTTGCAAAAAAATTAGATCGTTAATTACTCGAAAAGTTATTAACGGATCGACCTGACATTTTTGTTGTAACTTCATACTACAAATAGCAGTCCCTACAAGATGATGAACATGAATTTTATGATCATAGTTGCCCTACTTTCAAAATAAAAAAATGGTAGAAAAAAAGCACTTTTTCAACTTCAGCAGTCCTTTGCAAATTAACAATAGCACTTGGAGACTTCGGGTTGGGCTTAAAATTTTGGAAATTCAATAGGCTACAACTTCTTATATGCATATGGGGCATTTCACGCCAACTAAGTGAGGTCAAAAAAAATTTCTGTTTGAAACATATCACAATCGATAGTACTTGCAAAAAAAAAAATAACTTCCCTAAAATTTTAGATTTTTTAGAGCCACAAGAAGAGGGATGGTGAGGGTGAGAAAATACAAATTTTCGTTTCGACTCTAAAACTTCAATCTTTCTCATTAAAAAAATTAAAAAGAAGGTTGCAATGGTTTTCGACGTTTTTTTGTGTAGAATACGATTACTGGGGGTTGGCGATTTTTAAAATTACTGGGGGTTGTTTTCACCCTTATTTTGAGAATTGAAAGTTTAAAATCGAAATTTCGAAAAGTATGACATGATTTTTTTTTTCAATGTTCTTTAAATTTCTTTCGTTTTTTTTTTGTACTTTCGATTAATTTTTTATTCATAATAGGCGTCGACCAGGAAGTGGCCCAAAAAACGGCCCAAAGATGAAAAAACGTGGTTTTAGCGTATTATCTCATCCTGTGAAATAGTAAATGTCAAATGAATAATATATTCCAAGGTTTTTGGGGTCGCTGATTACGAATCTAACGTAGAAAATTTCCCGTAGAATACGATGGTATTTTTTAAATTTCACAATTTAGCCATTTTTAAAAGTTGACTACCATACTGGATCGGCAATTTTTTTTTTTTTTGAAAATCTGACGTTAGATTCGTAATCAGCGACCCCAAAAACTTTGGAATATATTATTCACTTGCCATTTACTATCTCACAGGATGAGAAAATACGCTAAAACCACGTTTTTTCACCTTTTGGGCCGTTTTTTGAGCCAGTTCCTGGTCGACGCCCATTATGAATTAAAAATTAATCGAAAGTACAAAAAAAATTAAAAAAATTTAAAAAAAAATGTCATACTTTTCGAAATTTCGATTTTAAACTTTCAGTCCTCAAAATAAGGGTGAAAACTACCCCCAATAATTTTGAAAATATTTTTATCGTATTCTACGCAAAAAAAAAACATCGAAAACCATTGCAACCTTCTTTTTAATCTTTTTCATTTTCTTACCGAGAAAGATTGAAATTTTAGAGTCGAAACGAAAATTTGTATTTTCTCACCCTCACCATCCCTCTCCTTGTGGCTCAAAATATCTAAAATTTTAGGGAAGTTAGTTTTTTAGCAAGTACTATCGATTGTGATGTTTCAAACAGAATTTTTTTTGACCTCACTTAGTTGGCGTGAATGCCCCATATGCTGTATGTATAAAATATGCCAAGGAACGGAGATATAAGCGGAAATGTGAAAAAAATACGTTTTTTTTTCACAAATTGTTAATTAAAAAAATTAGCGGACGGTTTCAGCTCTACGGACCCCGCGCATTGTGTTCTACGCAAAAAAATACATAAGGAACCGTCAAAACTAGCCCTATATTAGTGATGGGAATCGAAAGCAAATATATCGATACTCGGTATTGCAAGTATTTTGAATTTTTCGATACCCGGGTATCGATACATCTATCAAAATTAATCGATATATTGGTAATCAAATGAATACTTTTCCAAAATTTGAACATTTAGAATAATTCATGTGGATATAAAGTTAAAAAATTATTTGATGAGCAGGAAAATAATCGAAAGTTTAACGAACGATGTATTTTTATTTTTTTATTATTCATTAAAACGGATAAAAGAATTACTCTGGAATAAACATTCTGAAATAAATTAAAAATTCAAATTTCTCTCAACATCAAGCGAGATCAACAAAAAATCAAAATACCCATTTCTTTGGTTTTTTTTGATCAATAACATAAATTTAAAAAAACATTTCGATTAATCGTACGCATAAAAAAAAAGAAAAGTAAACACTATAGAAAGAATGGTAAACTGACTCTCGAAAAAAGATTGTTTTCATTCAATTTTTACTGATTTAATGGTAAAAATTCAATGAAAACTCCCTCCATCGTCGTTTTACTATTACAGTTTATTAATGTTTACATATCTTTTTTTCCGTGCATCACAAATATTGTCCCTAATAATAAGCGTTTTCTCATTTTGCTAAAAATGGAACAATCTTTTTGTAAACAAGTTTCTCTAACAGTTTTTCAAAAACCAACACACATATAAAGTTATAATAACAGTTTTTTTGCAAATGTATTTCACTCATTTTGAGTGAAAATTCCAAATTTCTTCAGATCGTTGCTAAAACAAATTTACCATTAGCAGAAAAGTGTACAGAGAGTTAGGTTAAGAGATGGCCTGTGCTGTATACACATACTCTTGCCAACATTAAAGCAAAGACAGAGAGTTAGGTTAGGTTAAACACTTACTTGATGTTCATCGAAGTGTTTGAAAAAAAATCCCGCAACAAACAACAGAAATTCACTCTTGTACGATTGTTTTGGCAACTAACAACACAGGGCGAACACGCGTTTTTTTACCGGGTAAAAATGTTCCGATACTTATTCGGTATCGCAACGAAAATATCGATATTTTAGAATATCGCTCGAGAGAATTATCGATGCCAAAAACTCGATGTATTACAAACGAAGTATCGATACTTCGATATATCGGATCGGATCGCCCATCCCTACCCTATATCTTTCAAGAACACATAAAAATCTCTGCCTACTAGACTGCTGCCCGCCCTCCTGACTCGTGTGCCTCTTCCGTTTCAGTGGCAACTACCTGGTGCGCGTCCGTGCACAGGTGATGTCCAGGGATGATAGTTCCGGCGGATGGGTGCCGCTGGGCGGCGGGGGCCTCAGCAACGTGTCGGTGCGGAAGCGGCCGCGGCCCTGCCCTCCTCGACCGCCCCCGGGGTGCCCCCCGAGCCGGGCGCCAAGCCCAAGCACGACTATCTCATCTACGGCAAGAGGATCAGCGACAATTCGGTAAGCGACAGACTCCCCATTTTTTTCAGGGGTGGCCCCCAGTTGGGTTGCGAAAATAAAGGGCGAATTTCGCTATTTTTTTAACATAGATTTTTTTTTTATTTCAATCAGCAATATATCATCACTTAATACTGATATTTAAGTACTCAGATTATTTTTTTATGACGACATTTTTTAAAACGGAGTTTTTGGCAGTCGAAGTTACGATACATTTTTTTTTTTGTGCAGGTATGATCGATTTTTTGTACCAACCCTACTAGGGGTAACCCCTAAAGACACTGTATCAAATCTATAAATCGCGTACGTAGAAAAAAAATAGTTTCTTTGGATCCAGTATACCGGCTGTCTAATAAAAAACGCCGTGAGCCATAACTCCGTTATTTGTAACCTGATGTTAAAAAACAAAAAACCAGATGAAATGACTGCTGCAGTGTTTTTCAACTTTTTTTTTCTAAAACGCAATAATCACCTTTTTTTTCAAATGGTAATATAGGATTTGTTTTTGTAAATTACTATGCAAAGGGTCTAGCAGGATAAGATAGGGTCAGAGGCCCCAGAAAGATATTTTGAAAAAACATTGGCGAGATACAAAGTTACCATTGACACATCAGCCTCTCATCTCGCTGCGTTCTGGAAATAAATGATCAAATAGACGCTAGAGCGGGTATTTTTCAAATTTTTTTTTTTTCGAAAACTATTGCAGCTGCACTAATAAAACAAATACTATTCATTAGACAAAATATTAGTCTACTTTATGTATTTTTTATAGAATTTCTCTATTGTATTTACTATTAAAAAAAAATAAGTATTTTTTTTTCAAGATTTTATTTATAGTTCACGCCGAGGTACAATCACAGAAAAAATATATAATGTAGCTTACTATGTCTCGTATTACTACCAAAAAGTGCATAAATATAAAATGGGTGCAACACTTCCAAAAAAAAAATTAAACTTTCTTATGACCGTCCTGGGTACTATAATGACTTTACATTTGTCTTTTGATTAAACTTTTTTATTAATCTATACACCTCTATAATATGTTTATTATTCGAAAATATACTAGGTAGTATTGAAAAAAGTAAGTATGACGTTGATTTTGACATAAAGAGATGAAAATTGTTTGTGGAACTGCAACGATTTTAGAGAACAAGATGAAACCGATCGCTTTCCAGCTAGTCGCTGGTGTGTGCACTGTGTGTAGTGTTTTGTTTACCTACCATTCTTATTGTGTTTTAGTGAGTTGTACGAGTTGTACACGAAATATGTCTGGTAAATGTAAATGTAAATGTCTGGTAAATGTAAATGTCTGATGGCGATAAAAATGATGAGGTGCTTGAGTACATGGAGAGCAGAATGAGCATTGTAAATACTATTAGTGAAGAAGTCACTGAAAAAAAAATAGAGTCGTCGAAAGTCGGCTTTCCAGCAACTTAAATCGTCTGAAATTCTAGATTTTCCTCAGTTAAACAAAGAACAACTCGCTATGTTTTTCACTGGCTCCTACCAACTCTCACAGGCTGTGTCTTATTTAGCGGAGATAATGGACGAAGAATGCAATCTCACAGTACAGTTTGTTAAAACCACGCCTAGCATATTAAAACTGGAAGTTAAATCAAGACATGTCAACAGTGAAACTTATCATATTTATATTGAATACGTACCAAATGGAACGACAATTGAAAGCATACACCGATATTACTGCAACTGTCCTAATGGTCTAAGAACAGTAGGATGTTGTTCTCACATTGCCGCATTTGTTTATTACTTGTCGTATGCCCGATATATTTCTCGTGTCTTACGTCCAGCACAAGCTTTATCTGATATATTTACATCAGAAGAGATTCGCGTAGTTATTAATGAGGACAGCGATGAAGATTAATCATACTTTATATTATAATTTGTATTACAATAAATATTTCTTTTTATTGATTTCTAAATATTCAGCATCTTTATTTTTTTGACGTGAATAATAACTGTAATTTAGACCGTTTACAAACTTGTACGTAAATAATAAACATGCTACCACTATTTAATACAGTATGTAAAATCAAAAGACAAATGTAAAGTCATTAGTACCCTGGACGGTCATAAAAAGTTTTAATTTTTTTTTGGAAGTGTTGCACCCATTTTATATTTATGCACTTTTTGGTAGTAAAACAAGACATAGTAAGCTACATTATATATTTTTTTCTGTGATTGTACCTCGGCGTGAACTATAAATAAAATCTTGAAAAAAAAAAACTTATTTTTTTTTTTAATAGTAAATACAATAGAGAAATTCTATAAAAAATACATCAAGTAGACTAATATTTTGTCTAATGAATAGTTTTTGTTTTATTAGTGCAGCTGAAATAGTTTTCGAAACAAAAAAAATTTTGAAAAATACCCGCTCTAGCGTCTATTTGATCATTTATCTCCAGAACGCAGCAAGATGAGAGGCTGAATTTGTGTAAATGGTAACTTTGTATCTCGCCAATGTTACCACACAAGTTATTTTCATAATATCTTTCTGGGGCCGCTGACCCTATCTTATCCTGCTAGACCCTTTGCTTTCTGAATCCAACGATGTATAACAGATTGACTTTTGTGAAACATTTATTTTTGTTCTGCTAAGCTTATTTCACAAAAAATAACCTAATGCAGAAATGACAAAGTAGAATGCGAAAAAAGACTGGGGCGCGGACGCTGAAATGACATTTATTTGCTTTGTTGTATTATTTTTTTGTTTTCCACGGCATACGTGATTAGGTTAGTCAAACTACGTTTGGTATCAGTTAGCAGGACGCCGGTTGCGATAATGACAAACAGTTTGGCACTTTTTCTGCAATAAATGTTTCACAAAAGTCAATTTGTTATACATCGTTGGATTCAGAAAACAAATTTGCATGATAATTTACAAAAAAAATCCTACATTGCCATTTGAAAAAAAAAGTGGACTATCGCGTTTCAGAAAAAAAAAGTTGAAAACTACTGCAGTAGTCTCACTTATAGTTAGTTCCTTTAGAGCTATTTCATCTGGTTTTTTGTTTTTTAACATCAGGCTACAAATAACGGAGTTATGGCTGGCGGCGGTTTTGATCAGACAGCCTGTATATCTTAGTGTCAACAGACACTAAGATATTTAGATACAACAGTGTTTATTTAAAAAAATGAAAGATGTCGAAAAAGGATGATTTTTGGACCCAAAATGCATCTCAAAAATCAAATAGTTGTGAGTTACGCTTACATATACGAGGTGTGTAAATTAAGTAATGAGACTGGCAACGTAGCGCCCGATCTAGCAACACTGCGAAGACGGGTCTTGGAAGGGCGGTAGGTTAACATGCAATGCACCTTCAGTACAAGTTTGAACTTTGTGACTGTTTTCGTGTTTTTTTCTACTGCGTTTTAAAAATGAGTGACATTAATTTTGAGCAACGGTGTGCTATCAGGTTTTGCCTCAAACTTGGACACAGCGCAACGGATACTTTTAGGTTTTTCGGTGGTTTAAGGCATTCTCAGACGGAAAAGAGGCGATTGAAGATGAACCACGCAGCGGAAGGCTTTCATCTTCAAGAACCGACGAAAATGTCGATAGAATACGGGATATTATGCGTTCAGATCGTCGGTTGACGAGAAGAATGATCGGGGAAGAGTTAAATTTGAATCACACCACTGTTCATCAGATTTTAACTAACGAATTGGGGATGAGAAAAATCCGCACAAAAATGGTTCCAAAAAACTTTTCGCAGGAACAAAAGGACATCAGGAGAGAAAGGTGTCTTGGCTTTTTTGGAATCGATTGAAAATGATCCCCATTTTATGGAACGTGTCATTACATGAGACGTGGGTGTTTGAGTACGACCCGGAAACCAAGCGCCAAAGCATGGAATGGCACACTTCAAGCTCTCCAAGCTCCCAAAAAAACACGAGTTAGCAAGTCGAAGATCTAATGCTCTTTTGATAGCCAGGGAATTGTCCACAAAGAGTTTGTGCCTCCAGGCCAAACAGTAAATCAACACTTTTACAGAGAGATTCTCGAAAAACTTCGAAAAAGGGTCATGCGTGTGAGACCAAACATCAAGAACAATTGGATATTGCATCACGATAATGTGCTTTGTCACACAACGAATAATTAGCCAGCAAAAACATTCCTGCGGCTCTTCAGCCTCCTTATTCGCCCGACTTGACTCCTTGTGACTTTTTTTCTTCCCGAGATTGAAAAATCGCCTCAAGGGACATCATTTTGGGACCATAGAAAACATTCAAACGACTGTAACCGACTAGCTGAAGGCTATTCCAGTGTATGAGTTCCAGCACTGCTATGAGGAATGGAAGAACCGTCTCCAGCGCTGTGTGGCTTCCCAAGGAAGTCATTTTGAAGGACGCAATACTAAATTGTAATTCTATTCGAATAAAAAAAATTTAAAAAATCGGTCTCATTACTTAATTTACACACCTCGTATAATTATAAACAGTATAATATCTATGTAGACAGTATAATGGGTATTTTTACTTTATAACATATATTATACCTATTCATATACTTCTTTCTATAGATATAGTACATATTATTATGTAACTTTATATTTTATACTAGCGCATTCGCCATATTTTTAAATCTTCGCGAACCAGAATCTTTTTTTTCCCGTTGTAAGATTTTTTGTTTTAAATGCATACATATCTCTTATTGAAACTTATTTGTAGTGTAAAATTATGCTGTTTCGTTTACGCTATTTCATAAAATATACAGTGCTAATCGGAAGACAATGGACTGAAGGTAGTTTTGCATCGTGGCGAATATTGAAATGAGGATAGTTTAAAATCTGGTCTATTCACATACACATAAGCCGCGACTATCTAAATATATCGAAATAGCGACTATCGAAAATAAAACTCGACAAAAGAAAAAGTCTATCTTCGATCGATAATATTTTATTAAAAAAAAAACACTGGAGACTGCATCCATCGGGAGAGAAGTACGGCCACCTAGGCCAGTCGGCTTTTGATCAACCCTGCGAACTTATCCAGGCCCTTCTGGTTCGCCTCTTCGTAGTAGGGCAACGCCTGCATCTTGGAGATCCACTCGGTGATCTTCGGGAATCGGTTCGCTGCGATCGGCACCAGGACGTTCGCCGACGTCACCGTGGCGATGACGCTGAAGTCCGCTATGGTCAGAGTGTCCCCGGCCACGTATGTGTTGAGCTCCAGCAGGGTCTCCAGTTGTCCGTACGCTGGAACAAAAAAAATTAACAGTCCAACAGACAAAAATAACATCGACGAATCGTTGGAATCGCAGCAATCGGAATCACGTGGTCATCACACGCGGATAGTGTGCCCTTCCACAATAGTTGGGATATTGAGTTGTGGCACATGCATCTATTTTATGCATAGATAGTGTAGTAAGAAAGTCACTAGGTATATCATAAAAATACTGATTCACTAATAGCTACTTTGGTTTCGCTGTTACGTGGGATTATCTTGTCTTGCGGAGGTGATACTCAAAGTTTGTTCTTCCCCTTTGTACTGTTCTTTTGATTATCTTAAGTTTGAGTAAGGTAACACTAATTATTTCCACATAAACAACTTTTTACTGTCATTAACCATGCCTAGAACCGATCAATTCGGGGACCTTAACAGGGCCGTATTAAGGGGGAAGTAGGTACCGCTAGCAGTAGATGGAATTAAAAAATTATCTTCGTATTTTGTGGAGTGATTATTATTAAACCTAGATAAACTAGTACTTATAATAGCAAAAAAAAACTTCAAATGGAACTTTCAAATAATGTCTATTTCATCAGACAGATATTTGTGTTTTTATCACCAGCATTCACTTTGGAAATAATTTTTCAGTATTTCCCAACGTTGTTCAAGCGTAAAACGATCCATTTCTTACAGCGGAGGTTAGAACACCACATATATGTTAAATGTTAAGCGCGTCAGTGTCGGCAATGTTGAAATAACACTCAGTTTAAAAAGAAAGAAATAGATGGCCCACCCTTTAGTAGGTAAATACAAAGTCTTTATTCTTGTTACTTTTTCGAAGTCTCGAGAGCTATTGCGTTTATGGGAAATTCAATTTCTTTCAATTAAAAAAATTGACATACATTTTAAAGCTGTTGCCATCATTTTCTGATGAGAAATCCAATTTTCGAAATTTTTGTTCATTCGAAGCTTTTTTTGCTACTGTAACTTTCTACTTATGTCCAGTAATCACCCCCTAAACTATTGAATTGTTCGTTCAATTCATGAGATGTCTCGGCACGTGTCCCAAGTCATGGTATAGACACAAACATATATATATTTGTATTTTTTTTTTAAAGAATTTTTAAAGAATACTCATCAAATAAATATAATAATTAATTTATGTGATAAGAACAGTAGATCAATAACCGATAAGGGTATTAGCAAGATAACGTTGAACTGTTGATGTACACATTTATCTCATCTCAGGTACGATTAGCATAGGTCATCTCTAAGAGAGATTAAATGCTTAAAATGGAGAAACAAGAGTGCTGTGATATTGGCAGTTATTAATTTGTTTTTATTTTCATTCAATGGGGCGACAGAACCGAAAAATAAATATTTATTCAAAAGTCGGCGAATTTAATTGGTTTATCAGTGAGATGATAACAATAATATGATAATGTGTTTATTTTTTTGGATGATATGCAAATTTTCATATAAATAGAAATATTTATGGAGGTCAGCAACAGTGAACTCGAACAAACTACAAATATACTTATTAAAAATATAATAAGTCAAGTAGATTTTTTTTTAATTTTGACTTAGAAATAAAAATGTTTTTTCGTACTATATGCTAACGTTTTTCGGGGTTATTCCTTCCCATTCCTCCAGTAATTTTGCTAGAGTATTGAAATTTGAGTTATATCGTGTTGCCGAACGTCGTTTAAAATTTGTTAAAATAATTTTCTTACCCAGTGAGAGAAAAAAGGAGCAATACGTACTCTCCCTGAAAAGGGTAGAGTATTATATACTTTATTGTTGTAAACAAAATTCGTCTTTCCTGATTTTGGAGAATTTTCTACTCTCAAAAACTTATTACAAAGTAATATTGTAGATACTTACGGCAGAGTCCGAGAACAATGATAAAAGGGGTAGTTTCTAATCAGAAAGGGGTGGTTTTTGAAGGGTACGCAAAAATTACTACCATCAACGCATTCCTCATCCTCGAAAACCCTTTGGAAGCATTTACTTGGAATTTTAAAAAATTAAAAATTTTCCGGATCGTTAGCTGCCGGAACGTCTTATATAAGACGCTATTTGAAGTTTGTATTGCATGGGGGTTGAATGTACAAAGTAGGACTAAATCACTAGGATTTTTTAAGGCAAAAAAAGTGCCAAAAACCCCGGCGCTCCAAAGGTTAACGCAATCCGAAGAAATAGCTCAAAAAAACGATAAGTTTTGAAAAAAATTGAAGGAGCAAGATTTTTATTCTCAAACATTGTGTAATCTTCATAAAAATGGAAAACCCAATTTTACGACAGGATTTTATAGGAGATTTATTCCAGTTTCCGAAACTGCCCTTCAGTTTCCTGTACTATCATCCACGGGTTCGGAAAAAAAATTTCGAGCCCGTGGAGCGAGAAAAAAGAAGGCTAAACATTTGAAAAAAAAATTCTTTTCCGCGCTATTTCTTCGGATTGCGTTAAAACCGTGGCTTCTAAAATATTTTGTCCTACAGATTCGAAAACTAGACTCGTCGAGCTTCAAAACGCTTTTTTTAATTCGCGATACGACCATTTTTTACATAGACACATAGCCCTCGTAGTGTATTATTGACTGCGAATACGATCAAACCTCTTTCTGATCCTCTCATACCTTCTATTAACTTCTCGGCGTTCTCAGAATACACGCTACTCTCGTTATCCTTGTACACCGGAAGCAGGACGTCTAGGAACTTCGGGAACAACACTCCGCAGTCGAAGTAGAGCCTCTGGTCCACCACGGCCCTCTTCTGCAGATTCTTGGGGTACAGCGCGTCGTCTTTCCCGTATTTTTCCGTCAAGTAGGCGTTGATGGCGTGGCTGTCCCAGATCGCGAAGTCCCCGTCCTGTAGCGTTGGCACCGTGTGCAGCGGGTTCATCTTCAGGAACCCGGGGGTGAGGTGTTCGCCGGCCCCCAGGTCCACGGCCTTGAACTCGATCGCGATGCCGAGGGCTTGGCTCGTGAGGAAGACGGCCCTGACTCCAGGGCTACCTTCTGTTCCGTAAATTTTGGGCGCCATTATCGAAGCACTGTGTAGAACGGTTCGCGGTTCGAGACTCTTTGAGGACGCTTGCGACCGCTTGATAAGCTTCGCGTATTTTATCTGTAGATACCAGTGGCGTGCAGTGTAGGTCAAGTGGGGGTACGCGAAAATAATAAAGGGTCATCCAATTAGCGCTTTAGGATTTGAACATGAAATAAAACTTAAAAATTGGGCGGCAAGTAAAATGTTCTTTTTTTATTCGAAAGATGGCTTTTTTGCTTTGAACGGCCATAACGCAGCGAAAATACACCGTACAGGGCTCTAAAATAGGTCAAATTACATAATCTAAAAGAGCTCTATGATGAATTATCAAGAAATGATAAGCTATGAAGACAAGCAAGAATTTTGATTATGATTTTCTTATGATTACTCAAAAATTGCTGAGGCTAAAAAAAATTAAACTCAAGATCCAAAAACTAGAAACTTTGGGCTTCAGTTTCCTTTTTTATTCTTTTCCCTACGACCATTTTTCCCCAAGTTACAGCCCTTAGAAAACCACCTAAAAATTTGCGATTTTTTTTATTCCTTCATTTTTGTGTATAGTAAGAACTTAAACAACCTTAAAAAAGCGGATATACGATGGCATTGACTACTCTCGTTGCTGACTGCGTCAAAAACTGCCTCGATTTAGTCGATTATTCCACACTATTTGGAATAAATTTCCGCTGCAGCGGCTTCGCAACTTACCCTCTATCAGTACGGCCGCCTGTTCGTTCTTAATTTTCGCAGGGCCATTTCTGAACAGGCTGGCGACGACGCCGTACTTCGGAATGAAGACGCCGCAAGCAAAGTACATTCTGTTGTCTACGATTGCTCTCTTCCGAAAGTCCTTCGGGTACAGAGCGTCGTCCTCTCCGTATTTTCCCACCAAATAGGCAATTATGGCGTAGCTCTCCCACAGCACGAAGTCGTCGTCCTCTATCGTAGGCACGGTGTGCAGCGGGTTGAGTTTCAAGAATTCCGGCTTCAACTGATCGCCCTGTAGGACGTTAACTTCTATCAGTTCGTATTCGAGGCCCAGAGCCTTGAGTGTGAGCAGAACTGACCTCACGCCGATGCTGGGGTCGACGCCGTACAGTTTTATGACCATTTTCGTAACTCCTTGTTTCACTTCAGGATCTCAACGTAAACTAAACGTTTTTTTCGGTACCAGGTTATCATATGGCGTTGGTAGGATTGTTGCTATGGTCCCTTATCGTTGTTTGCTATCTGCATAATTTTGATAAGAGCATTTGTGTAGTTAGGGTATCCAGATGAATCATGATAAACGTTTAGTCAGCATTGAAAGTCGTCGTACTCTCACTTGTTGAAGGTTGCTTTTATATTGTGGCAATTTTCGTTTTGCTGTAATGATTTTTTGGGGAATTCTGCGTCTAATAAGACCAAGTTGAAGGCGATATGTCGATTGTGTGAAAAGATATTGCTAAAAAAGGTGAAACTGTGGTGTTTTCAAAAAAAAAAACGAAAATACACTGGGCAAACAAATTAAGGGATATAAAAAAATCCCAAATTTTTAGGTGGTTTTGGGAACTTTGATTGAACTCGGGGAAAGTGGCCAGAAAAAAAAAAAAAAAAGAAAATTAACTTTCTAGTTTGGCCGTTGAGTTTTTTTTTTTAGAGGACCACCATTTTTTGAGTAATAACTACTCATGTGGTTAAAAATTTTTTCCAGCATAAAGGCCTTATATATCATTTAATTACTTTTTTTAAACGAATGAAAAATGAAGCTCCAACTTTCAGCACAACTAGATTTTGGATCTTTCCAAAAAATAAAAAAAAAAACCCAGCCCCTTGAAAAAAACAGGGTTTCTTTTGAGTACTTAAAGGTTGAAAAGTTGCAGTCAAAATCCTGTCTTCATTTTTGAGAGTTTTTTTTTAAAATAAACCAATTTTGTAATTGATTACCAAAGTCAAAAATTACTTTTTTGCTTTGAACTTTGATTTATATACAAATGGCATAATTGGTCCATATTTTTTCAAAGAAAATTTAAATCGTAATACATATTTCGACATGCTACACAATTTTTTAACAGATAAACTTGATGAACTTCCTTTAAGTTATCGAACGAGAATGTTTTTCCAACAAGATGGGTGCCCTGCTCACCATGCCGTTACTGTCCGTAATTGGCTCAATTCCGAATTTAATGAACACTGGATAGGAAGGGATGGTCCCATTTTATGGCCGCCGAGAAGCCCGGATCTGACAATATTCGACTTCTATCTATGGGGACGTTTAAGGCAAATTGTTTATCAAAAAAAAAAAAAAAAAAAAAAAAAAAATTGCTTCGAATTGTTGAAATTTGTGCAGAAAAAGGAGGAGCATTATTTGAATAAAAAAAATTCTGGTTTGGTTTTGATTTCATTTTATAATCAGTTGTTTAATTCAATGATTAAAACATGAGACTAAGTAATTCGAATCATTTTTTTTAGCTAACTAATTAATTGAGTTTCTATAGCATATAGTATCCTAGACAACGAAATTATTGGGTTAAATCCGCCAACTAGAATTACTTATAAAATTTTGTGATCGTCCAAATTATGAAGAAAAATGGTATTATCTCGAGAACCGTTTGAGTTATATAAAAAGTAATTTGCGTTTTGGGGGTTTGAAATCAAGCAGGGCAAGACATCAAGAGTGACTTTTTCTGAGAAATCAAATTTTTTCTTTAATAATATTTTCGTTTCAAAGTCGGTCTTTTACGCTTAACCTTGCCGTTGACGGTCATCCCGAGCCTAACATTTTTCGGGACTCACCTTCGATGAGCTGGGTCGCCTTATCTTTGTCGATATTTTTCTTGGATTCCCTCAGCAACGGAAGTACTATGGACGACACTCGCGGGAACAAAACTCCGCAGTCGAAGTACATCCTCTGGTCCACCACGGCCCTCTTCTCTAGGTCCCTGGGATACAGCGCGTCGTCACCCCCATACTTCGACACCAGATAAGCGTTGATGGCGTGGCTGTCCCAGAGCACGTACCCGTCGTCCTCCAGCGTTGGCACGGTGTGCAGCGGGTTCAGCGCCAGGTACCTGGGGGTCAGCTGGTCGCCGATCAAGATGTTGACCTCGACGAACTGCACCTGGAGGCCCAGGGCTCTGACGGCGAGCAGGGTGCCCCTCACTGCCGCGCTGGCTTCGATGCCGTGGAGTTTCAGCGCCATGTTCGCGAAGGTTGGCACGCGATACTACGGCCGCGTCGAATACTAAGCGGTGTCGGCGTTAATTGTTTGTAAATAGCGTTATCGGATGACGGTAAAGCGGAGCGACATTTGTTCGGATAATTGTTGGCGATAAGAGTGTCAATTGCGCGATAACTGAGGTATGAGCCGCTCCAAAGACCTGCGATCAGGGAAAGCCAAACATGACGTACAGTTAGCGACGAAAGTTGTCGTACATCTTCCTCTTGAAGGTTTTTGCGTCCGATAAGACTACAACTTGTGAAATTCCGCGTCTAATAAGGCCAAGTTGAAGGTGATAAGTCGATCGCGTGAAAAGATATATGTAGCTATGTTTTCAAAAAGCCACGAATAACTCCGGAAATATTAAATCCTTTTTAAAGTCCTTGGGCTCGGATTATTGCCTAGGAAAGATAGGTCCAATTTTTCAAAAAATTCTTCAAGCGTTAAAAGAAAAATTGATAAACAGGTAAAAAATAGTAGTTAAAAAAGTTGAGTGTACTAGTTTTGGATCAAATCGGTTTGTAGGAACATAACCAGAAAAAAATCATAAACGTGGGAAAACCCGTTTTTTCACTTTATGTAGTACCAAAAAAAATATCTCAGAAAAAAAAAAAAAAACACGTTATACTTAGCGCTTAAAAGACGAAGAAAATCAGTTTTTAAAAATTAAAATAGGTTCACAACTTTTTGCAAAAAAGAAAATAAAAGTCTTCGAAAATTGCCCTTTTTTTACTATCTAATTACTCGGCCTACTAAAGTTATAGGGACTTCCGCGAGTGAAGAAATATTCATAACTTTTGGCGCAATTCGAAAAAATGTAGAAAATTATGAAGTGTGGCTATTAAATAACCGAACTGCTGTCATAACACTTTTTATCCGTTACCAATTACAGTAGCAACTTTTTCGCCTTCAATGTACTCCCCTTGGCGATCTCTACACCGCTCCACACGACTTTTCCATTGTTGAAAGCAGAGCTGGAGGTCCGCTTCTGTCAGCTGGTTCAGAACCTCCGTCGCTTTTGCTTTAACCGCTTCCACTCTTTCGAATCTTGTCCCCTTCAGTGTCACCGTGTCTAAAAAGCCTGGGTCAGTGTCGATGTTGTTTAGAACGTCAGCGCAAATGTTCATTCTTGATTCCTTTTGCTCGGGAGTGAGGAGTTTTGGCACCATTTTTGCGCAAACTTTGCGCATGTTGAACGATTCATGCAAAATCTGGCGAACACATTCTTTGTCGATTCCTGTTATTTCAGCAAGCCCTCTTGTTGCAATGTTTGCAATGTTTTTGTCCTTTTTTGACGTTGAGGGCCGTCCGGGGCGCGAATCGTCTTCGGTTCGGTCGTTTCACGTCCCTCTTTAAACCGTTTAAACCATTCAAAAACTCGTGTGCGTGATAAACATTCGTACACTTCTTTTAACATTGCATAAGCTTGTATAAAAATTTTCCCCAGTTTAACAAGAAACTTGAGATTAACCCGTTGCTCCATCTGAACACTTAACATTTTTTCGACGCGTCACTGGTGCGTAGACTAATTCAAACGACTGCTACAGTCAAACTGAACGACCCACTGGCTTGTCGAGCGAGCTCAGGGTAGGGAAAGTATCACCAGACACAGTTCTGTTCAAACTTGTCGCGACACACTCGCAGCGCGCTAGTAGCAGCATCAATACGGTTATTTAATAGCCACACCTCGTATTCCTATCAGAAGAATGAAATAGGACGAAAATTTAAGCAACCTTCAAAAAGTGAGTGTGTAAGTACTTTTGCTACTGACTGTATATTGTGTAAAAATCGTCTATTTGTATAGTTATTAACACATCTGCTGATTCACGCATTTCTGTAGTAAACGAGACATAGCCAACAATATAGTTTATTTTTCTACAACCACATAACCAAAAGATCTCATACCAACTTGATTTAAAATGACCTATATATTTTTTATCCCTTTTTCATATTATATTATTTAACCCCTTGACTGCCGAGAACAAAGATCGTTGTCCTATAAATAAATACTCTACTAATGCCTGATAATCTGTAAAATGTAATCAACATGTGTTTTCTCATATTTTTGGGGGTAGTAAACATGATCCCGGAGTTTATTTGGTTCTATTTTGCACACTCGAAACAAACTAGAGCTCTAAAGAAATTACCTTTTTTTCAGTTGACCAAAGATGACTCAATTTATGACATTAGGAAAAACTGTTCTCAGACTTTGTATATTATTCAGATTCAACGACAAAATTCTTCGTCTTCTCCAATTCACAAAGTTTCTCGGACTGCTCTTCTTTTTTCTAAAGTTTGCTCGTTTTATACTGATGGTTATTTTGGATTATCACCATTTGAAAATTGTTATCACTTGAGCTGTTCATCCCAAATAATACGAGTAATGGTGATAGTTAAATCTTTTGATTTTTGCAGGTTATAGATTGTCGATTGCACCATTCTTAGTGGTTAAGTGTGATAAATACATTTGAGATAAATAGTGGAAAAAATTAAGGGATCAAAAAAAATTCCAAATTTTTAGGTCAATTTAGGTTAAAAATATTTGAATTTTTCCAATAAAAAATTATTGAATTTTTACACAAAAATTTTGCTGTTCAGGCGCCATTTTGAACGCATAAGAGAAAAAATCGATCTTTAAACCACGTATACTTAAAGTTCAAACATTTATTCCACCGGTTAGTGAGGTTCCAGGTCCATTGCAGACCGGAAATCCCTTGAAAATTTGATTTAAAAATATGTGCAAAAAAACCGTGTGTTTTTTTAACTGCTTTTTTTCATAATTAATAACTTTTTGGAGGAATTTCATGGACACCATCGGAAAGGGCACGTCTTAAACTTCAAAAATATGTCCCTGTCAAATTTTTCTGCCGAAAATAGTATTAGTTATGAGTAGAGTTCGTGCGAGCACGGAGTGTAACAGGACCGTAGTCAGTTTACGAATGAAAATGTTAATATGTTCACAGAAACTATGTTGCATCATAGTGCATTATTAAATAGTATTACTTATTACCAAGCGCGAATGTCACGGGGCCGACACTGTGCATGTCCTGCCCTTGACTCGTTGGCCTTCACAGCTCACAGCTGACTTGCATTACGAAAACTGCGCTAGCAATTTTAGTTATTTATGGCAAGCTGTAACAGACAGTCGCCGGTATTGCATCACGTTGATACGTTTCGTTTTTACGTATTCGCCGTGTGTTTAAATAACTTTATAAATATCAATAATTATAAGTTGAGGTAGTACTATGTTGCTACATAATTTTTGTAAAAATTTTTGTTTGTTTTTGGCGTTTTCGGCCGAAACGGGTTAAGATGCCTAGGTTTAAGGTTTGCCTAGGAACAACTTTCAGGGTCCACGTCCAGCTTGAGGTCGAATTACTTTGACTTTTACTTACCCTCCGATAGCGAATCAGCAGCATCCTTAGCAATCGCTTTCGCTCCCTGTTTGAGCACAGGAAGCACGGCACTCCTGAGTCTGACGAACAAGACGCCGCAGTCAAAATACATGCGTTGGTCAACTACCGCCCTCTTCAGTAGGTCCTTTGGGTACAAGGAGTCGTTTTTGCCGTATTTCTGCGTGAGATAGGCGTTGATGACGTGGCTGTCCCATACCACGAACTCGCCGTCTTCCAGAGTCGGAATGGTGTGGATGGGGTTCAGTTTCAGGTACCACTCGGTCAGGTGGTCGCCCTTCGTTGTATTCACTTCGTTGAAGTCGAAATCCACGCCCTGAGCGCTGAGCGTGAGAAGGGTGGATCGCACTGGGGGGCTGAAGATGCTGCCGTGTATCTTGGGGGTCATTTTGGGTACCGGTAAATTAATACTCGCGTCTGGGTGAATATGTTGAAGACTGAGCGTTGTTTGTTGAGAAAGTACTTGTTTTGAACAGATAATTTGTTATCTGTTGTGTCGAGATAATGTATTAAAATTACATAAACTTGTACAAAGTTTATGTAATATTAATACACACGTAGACCGATAAATAATTATCCAAATTGATGCGTCATAACTAGAGTTCGTGCGAGCGCGGAGTGTAACAGGACCGTAGTCAGTTAACGAATGAAAATATTAATATGTTTACATAAATTATGTAGCAACATAGTACTAATTTTACCAAATAGTACGGTTAAGTCAAGGATAAAGTACCTATAGAAATTAAGATAACGCGTAACAATGGCAACACTTACCCGACAAACGTCAGTGTTGAGACAAGGTTCCCATGGCAGGTTGGCTGTGGTTAAAACATATTATTATGTGCTTTTCTAAGTGTTCTGGAGTGAAACGGCGACGTTTGGCTGTCACTATCAGTGTCACTTTTTAACGCACCAATTAAAAAATTAGCTACTGAACGCCCGCAAGCATCGGTAGCTTCGTCTATAATAAAATACACGAAATTGTCCGCAATGTCTTCGCGTATTGATGTCACTACATTGTTGTAAACCCGATCGACATATGCAAGTCTTAACGTACTTTCATGAGGATTTTTTCGGTCCATATATGTTTCTAAAAACGTACGTAACTTGGGGTTCTCTAGTTTGTTTAATGGAATATTGCTTGCAACAAAGGCTTCTGTATGTTCATAGAAAAATACGGAGTCGTCAGATGTCTTGTTACTTTAATTTTATCTGAAGAATTTATAATGCGTTCACACACAGTACAAAAAAGGTCATTTCCTTGAATACGTATGTCCCTAAAACCCCCGGGATCACTGTCAAACCACGTTTGAAATACTTCCCGTCTATTTCTTTTCACCTTTGACATGTTATCTCACTTTATTCACTTCTCCCCTCAACTAATAATTATTAATATTTATAGTTATTTAAACACACGGCGAATACGTAAAAACGAAACGTATCAACGCGATGCAATACCGGCGACTGTCACAGCGTGCCATAAATAACTAAAATTGATAGGCTTTAGTATTTGAACCCTTACAACATCTATTTTTTTAGATCAAAGAAAAGTTTTCTGTGTATGGCTATTAGCTACATACGAGGTATGTAAATTGGAATGAGACTCCCCGACCATTCTTGTTGTCAACCGACGATCTGAACGCACAAGATCCCGTATTCTATCGACATATCGTATTCTGTAGACATTTTCATCGGTTCTTGAAGATGAAGGCTTTCCGCTGCGTGGTTCATCTTCAATCGACTCTCTACCTTCTGATAATGCCTTAAACCACCGAAAAACCTGGGCTGTTGAAAAAAATACTGTCTCCGTAGGCGTATTGAAGTTTTGCAAAAGTATCCGTTGCGCTGTGTCCAAGTCTGATCTGAAGCAAAACCTGATAGCACACCGTTACTCAAAATTAATGTCACTCATTTTTAAAACTCACTAGAAAAAAAAACGGTTTACGAAAACAGTCACAAAGAACAAACAACTGACTCTAACAAGTTGAAACTTGTACGGAAGGTGCATTACATGTTAACCTACCGCCCTTCCAAGTCCCGTCTCCGCAGTGTTGCTAGATCGGGCGCTACTTTGCCAGTCTCATTACTTCATTTACACACCTCGTGTTTAGTCTACAAAGTGATCAATGATAATTAAAATTGTTAGTTTAGAAATAACTACCCATTCTAAATATTTAAATTGCTTAAAAAAAAACAGTACTATTCCTCAGTTAGATCTTCAACTTACCCTCCATGAGTACTGCGACATTTTCGTTCTTCACCTTTTTGTCTCCCCCTTTCATAACCGAAATGAGGACGCTGATTAACTTTGGAGATAAAACGCCGCAATTGAAGTACAAACGATTGTCAACGATTGCCTTCTTCTGAAGATCCTGCGGATACAGAGAGTCGTCCTTTCCAAATTTGCCCACCAAGTAGGAGTTGATGGCAGCGCTTTCCCATAATGCGAATTCGTCGTCTTCGATAGTGGGCACGGTGTGCAGGGGATTGAGTTTCAGGAATTCCGGCTTGAACTGCTCACCGGCCAGCGTGTTCACTTCTATCATTTCGTACTTGACACCTAGAGCTCCGAGAGTCAAGATGACGGGCCTTACAAATGGGCTGCCGATCAATCCGTGTAGTTTTAGAACCATCTTCGTACAGATGCACTACTTGAACTCGCGAGATTAACTTCAACTTCTCAACTATTTTTTATATTGTACGTTTCTAGTAGCAAGATTGTTGCTATCGTATCGTATGTTATCTTTAAAAGTTTTATCACGTAACCACGTAGTTCGGATGTCGATATGAGACCTGATACATGTAGTTAAGTTGTTACGTAAGTTCCCTTCATACACGAAAGGAAAACATGAAAAGGTCAAAAAATATTTCCGAATTTTTAATGATTTTTCAGAATGCTGTATCTCAGTGAAAAATGGTCTTATCGAGGTCTAAAAAAAAGCAATTTGAAGCTTCAAGTTTCTAGTTTTGAGATATTTCGGCAAAAAAATTTTTTTGAGCTACATGTTTCGCGCAATTTTAGGATATAGTGTGAGAAGAAAATTTTGCGAATTTTTTGTTTTTTTTTTTTCAAGTCCACGAGCTTGAAAAAATTTTTCTAGCTTAGTGTGGACCGAATAGCTTGTTTATTCAGATTCAATTTGCTTTTTTTTTTTAAATCTCGATACGACCATTTGTTCCTGAGATATCGAACTTTAAATCAAAAAGGACTCTTTTGTCTTTGATCGACGATGTTTCAGCAACCAACGGTAACTTAGAAAATCTAAGGGCAGTTCTGAAAACTGGAATAAACATCCTACAAGATTCTGCTGCGATTTTTGAGGAGAATTTTTTTTTATCCTTGACATAAATTTGAAAAAAACAGGAAAAAACGGGTAATTGATGGTTTTTTAGAACATCAACGGCTGAAATTCAAATCTTCATGAATTGACTAATGTTGCGTGTGCCTTTTACAGTTGAATATACCTCCAAAAACCATGCGAAGTTACATTACGATCTAAGGAACCGTTTTCTTGTTGCAAACGGTCAAACTTTTGAAAAAATTAAAGGGTCACGTTTTTTGAACTTAAACATGTCCTAATCATGGCTAAAGTGAAAAAAAGTTTTTCTTTCGAGCTTACACACAATTTTTTTCCCGCAAATACGGTTGAAATTTACAAAAATAATAAATTTTCAACAAAAATTTTTTTTCGAAAATTGAAAAAAAAAAATTTAAGGGCTTCCAAAACTTGAAAAAATGTTGCTTTTCACTACCGTCGGCATTAGCATTACCCAAAGCGTACCACGTGGAGGTTGCACGATCGGATTTACTGTTTTTAGGTGTTCAGTTAGCACGAAAATCGATCAGAAATTTGTCTCCTAAGCAAGTATGAATCTTGAATGAATGTTATAAAGACCTATGATGCAGAGTTACAGTTAGATCTGGCAACGTCTAGATTTCCGCTAAGAAGGGGGGCTGGGTTGTTGTACGTAACTAAATTCGCCTAACTTTGACATAAAAATGTACCATTTAATAGGTATTTAATATCCACCAATGTATAGTCCTTCTATTTTTAATTGAAAATGATAAATACGCCTGGGGAACAAAAAAAGCGGTACAACTTTATGATTCCATGGGCGTGCATATATCTTTTTATAAATTCGAAAGTTGTGAAATAATTTTTTTCATTGAAATCAATATAGGAGATTAAAATTAGCCTGCATACAAAACTTAATATTTGTAATATAATTTGCTGTAAATAATGCTCATTTAGCCAGACAATCTCAAAAAATTGTCTGTTAATAAACCTAGCTGAAATACACGTCACTGGCGTCTTAAACAAGTAGAATTCCTAAAGTCATAAATCATTTTAACGACGTAAAATTTTTATGACACAGTGGACCGAATAAGTATTTAAAGTGTATTAGATACAAAGCAAATCCAACAGTATAATGGATCGGCATTCGCTCGCGGATCGCCGCATCGCGTTGCCGGCTCTTCAAAATTTTCTTAAGTATAGTAATATACATAAAGTTGTTTTAAATTATAATTAGTTTTTCCAGCAATTTTAAACGCTTTATTTTAATGCTAACTAATAAATTTATATCTATGTATTTTTTTTTAATATTTTCAAACTAGATTTCTAAGAACGTCACGAACTAACAGTTTACTGATGTATAAAGTATACTTGTATTGTGAGCTTAGCAATTTTAGAAAATATATCTGACAACCTTGCTTTTTTCTACCTATTTTCAATTTAGAATGGAAATACAGTACGCAGTATGGTAACTCTTACTGTATAGATGTGCTCCGTTTTACAGTACATTTAGCATCCTTGCGTTTGAAAATGATGCAGTGGTTTTTATCCAGTCATGTAACTGTTTCTCTCAAGATGTAATTCTCTGTGAGCATTCGTAGTTGTATGGAAAACTTTTTCACGTCTTTTACGTTAGTTATTTCTGGCGCCATGCGTAGGCCGAGTTTTTTCCTCCGTACCTGCCTACGTTTTACTTTTTTCCTTGTAAGTTTAATTTGTCTGGTTCGTAGCGAACCAGCGCAAAATTACCCGAACGTCAAAATATAATTTGATTGGCGTATTCATTTATGTCTATGCTAATCAAATTATTACAGAAAATTTAGATGATTACAGAACATTTTGCTCCCTTGCCATTTTATTTCTTCCTCGCGATATGTAAATGTTACACCAACAAATAAGTCCGTCTTTGTAGACGGTAGAGATACACTGGGCGTGGAAATGTATGTTGCAATCCACATAAGAATGGATAAAACCAACAAGTCTAGTCTTCTTGGACAAAACAAACCATGGATATACAGGGCTATCATAAAGTCTTTGTAGCAGTGAACACAAGTGCTATTCGTAACATTTATAACAATTGATATTTACGAGGGGGTACCTCGTAAATATCAATATTCGGGTATTTTTTAAAAGCTATATATTTTCAATTTTTTTACAAAACGACCTTATCCCCTTCAAAATACTCTCCATTACAACTAATACATTTGTCCCACCGGTGCCGCCACTGTTCGAAACATTTTTTGTAGTCATCTTTAGAAATGGCTGACAGCTCCTCCCCTGTTTTTTTCTTGACCTCTTCAATGTTGTCAAATCGGTGTCCTTTCATGCCCCTTTTCATGCGTGGAAATAAGAAAAGGTCGCACGGAGCCAGGTCAGACGAGTAAGGTGCGTGGGGCAGCGGAACCACGCCATTTTTTAGCCAAAAATTCGCGAACAGAGATGGCTGTGTGTGCAGGTGCATTGTCTCTTCGGTTAAAATTCGCTGAACCGAGCTCCAAGATAACCCACTAATCTCTGACAGTTGATCAGTTGTCTGTCGACGGTCTGTGAGCACAAGCTCTCGATTTTCGTCGTTTCGGGCAGTTGATGGACGTCCAGAACGAGGTTTGTCATCGATCGCCATTTTTAAACCGAGCAAACATTTTTACCAATTTTAATAAATATCAGCAGCATTTTTACCGAGTAGAAAACAAAATTTCACAGCTGCACGTTGTTCACTTAAACTTGCCATCATAAAAAACGAAACAAGAACAAAACAGCGCTAGCAAAAACAATCACTGCAGATGAACAGAACAAGCCAGGTCGACAACACAGGCGGCACTGAACTGGCAATGAGTTGCGATATACACGCCTAGCGACAGAAATGCGTGCTACACAAGCTCCGCCCACGGCAATGCTGTTCCGGTTATTTTTGGGTACCCCTCATATGTATAAAAAACTGCACTGAACTATTTGTAACCGAATGGTGTTTTACAAATTTATTTTTAAAAAATTCAAAACTTCCGTGTCCCTTCTTCTACTAATTTTTTTCGCGGCAAACTTATTTCTGAACACTGAAATTTAAAGTCAATTATTTCTGAAAGTGAAAATTATTTCTAAATACTGAATATTTTTATAACAATCTGGCATCAATGCGCTCTAAATCTTAAACACGTGTTTGATAACGTGCTTCGGTTTTTATTTTGTATGAAGGATACAAATTAATTTGTTATAATAAATTAAATTATATTAATGGATGAATTTTTTTAATGAATATATAAAACATTCTTTGCGTAAAGATATTTATTAATAAGACATTGAAAAATATGTGTATAACTGATGAAGAACTGGTAGATTATTTATAAAAGGCTGTTTTTTTACAAACGCGCAATTTTCAGGCGTTAATTTAAGCTTTAAGTTTACTCTCAATGACCCTCTTTAACGCGTCCAAGCCAACTTGATTAGCTTCAGCGTAATAAGGCAAGGCTTGCATCTTTTTGATCCACCCCGTGATTTTCGGGAACTTCTGTGCGTCGATGGGAACCAAAATGTCCATGGCCGTTACAGAGGTGACAACGCTGAAATCTGCCAGGGTCACGTGTTCCCCCAGCGACGTACGTGCTTCTTTCCAGAAGGGTCTCCAGAGACGCGTAATCTGAGGATAAAAACGAGTCACGTGGAATGTCGACTTTTTTAAAATTCTTATAATACATAACCTTGTTAACCTTGTTAACTGACCTTGTCCAACTGACTCCGCCTGTTTCTGGGTAACAGAGGTCACATCTTATCTCAGTATAGGCCGTACGATTGACGCGAATTTAGCAAAAAAGCACTCCGCAATCAAAGTACATCCTCTGGTCCACCACGGCCCTCTTCTGCAGATCCTTGGTGTACAACGCGTCGTCTTTCCCGTACTTTCCCGTCAAGTAGGCGTTGATGGCGTGGCTGTCCCAGATGGTGAAATCGCCGTCCACAAGCGTGGGCACCGTGCGCAACGGGTTCATCTTCTGGAACTCGGGGGTGAGGTGCTCGCCGGCCAGTAGATTCACCGGTTTTAAGTCCACTTGAATTCCCAGGGCCTTGACGGTGAGCAGGCTGGCCATGGCGGGTGGACTCCCCGGCGTATAGTAGAGTTTAGGGGCCATCTTCAAGCAAACTGGCTTTCTGAGTGAGCGAAACTTATGTGGTTGTTGATTGTTGATTCTGTCGACTGGCACATTTACAGGCATGTAGTGAGATGCTGTCTAATTTGCAAAAACGTGTTTTTAAAGAAAGCATCTATTAAATCCGTGGAACGACAGGAAGGCCATTATAGAAGTATAATGTCGATAAAAATGTTTTCAAAATATAGTTGTTAATCTAGGGCCTCCCAGATCTCCAGATCTTAAACCTCTGGACTATTTCCTGTTGGGATATTTAAAGGTAAAAATCTATATTACCAGACGACAAAATTTAGAAGATTCAAAGTACAGAAGACGTTGTAACATTAAACAAATTACAGAAATAGACTTGCTATTGTCAAGAAGCAAGCAATTTGACTCCTATTGTCAAGAAGCCAAAGCTTAGCAATTTGGGAACCAACTCTTACGTTCTATTTTTATTGTTAGATTATTTTTTAGTCTCATAATTTTCACAATTTTACCTGTCGCTAATAATAATGTCAATAAAATGGTTATATATGTATTTCTTGAGTCTGTAAAAGAATATCTAAAAATAAATATCCAATTTTTACAAATATTGCATAACATCTTTTACTTTCACGTATTTTTGTCCTGTTAACTTAAGCCAATTTACTCTTCATGATCTTCTCAAATTTATCCAGGCCATCCTGGTTAGCTTCGGCATAATAAGGAAGGGCCTGCATCCTTTTTACGTACTCGGTGATTTTGGGAAACTTCTGAGCCTCGATAGGAACTAAAATATTGCTGGTTGTCACTGTGGCGACTATACTGAAGTCTGCCAAAGACAGTTCTTCGCCAGCAACGTATGTGCTTCTCTCCAAGAGCGTCTCAAGAAAGGCGTAGCCTGCGGACAAAAAATAATCTGTCAAAATATCGTAACAAATATATAATAATTTGAAAAACATTTCAATACGTGTTATAAGCCTTTTTTCCAGCAATACTATTGGTGGAAATGTTATTTTAGGTCCACTCCACAAATGTGTTCACGCTCTTGGCGTCTACGAAATATACATCGACACGTACACAGTGCAAAATACGTATGTAAACACGTTTGTTTGGTAATCACTCACGACTCATAAAACTATTTTAAACTCGGCGTTCTACCGTTCGTCCGCTTTTAATTACACTACTCACAAAAATTAAGGGAGCAAAAAAAACTGAGTTTTTCCCAGATTTTTGACGGGCTGTGTCTAAGAAAAATGGTCGTATCACGAATTTAAAAAAAGCGTTTTGAAGCTCCAAGACTAGTTTTCGGATCTGTAGGCAAAAGTTTTAAGAAGGTTTTAATGCAATTCGAAGAAATAGCGCGAAAAAAATTTTTTTCAACTTGTAATTAATTCAATAAAAAAATAAAGAAAATATTTGAAGTACGGAAGGGGTAAATCGCTTGAAAAGAAAAATGAGTACTTTTTTTCAATCGGCTAAAAATGATGTTTATAAAAAAAAATTTTTTTGAACTCAATTTTTTTTCATTTACCAAGTGACCGATGCAGAAGTGAGAAAAAAGTGGAAAATAATTATTTTTCCATTTTTATGAAGATTGCACAATGTTTAAGAATAAAAATCTTGCTCCTTTAATATTTTTCAAAACTGAATAATCGGCTCGATGGATCGATCTGCAGATTTACAGAGCCATTGGGAGTACATTGAGGTGTAGGGATAAAAATCCTAGCCTCCCCATCAATATTTGCTAAGATGCAGTCGATTCGCCTAAACAAGGGAAAAAGTCACTTTTTTCAACTTTTTTCAAATTGATATTGAAGGTGGAAAAAAAATAATTTTAATGTCTTGACAGGATTGCATAGGAAATGTATTCCAGGTTCCGAAACTGCCCTTCAATTTCCTGTACGATCATTGGTTGCTGAAATATCGATGGTTGAAGACAAAAGAGTCCTTTTTCATTCAATTTCGGATATCTCCGCGACAAATGGACGTAGCAAACGATTAAAAAAAGGAAATTGAAGCTGAATAACCGGGCTAGCTGGTCCATGTGGCCGTTTAACCGAAAAAAAAAAAAATTCCGAGCCCGTGGAGCGCGAAAAAGTAGGCTAAAAATTTGGAAAAAAATTGTTCGCGCTATATCTTCGGATTGCGTTAAAATCGTGGCCTCTAAAAAATGTTGGCCTACATATCCGAAAACTAGAGTCTTGGAGCTTCAAAATGTTTTTTTTTTTAATTCGCGATAGGACCATTTTTCACTTAGATAAGCCCGTCAAAAATCGAGGGAAAATTAGATTTTTTTGCTCCCTAAATTTGTGTGAGCAGTTTATTCGTCTTTTCAATCAACCTTTCTCACCTTGCTTCACTGCTTCCGCCTTCTCCTCGCTGACCGAGGTGACTCCCTGTCTGAATATGGGCACCACGATGGCCAACAGCCTAGGGAACAGAATCCCGCAGTCGAAGTACATCCTCTGGTTCACCACAGCCCTCTTCTGCAGATCCTTGGGATACAGCGCGTCGTCTTTCCCGTATTTTTCCGTCAAGTAGGCGTTGATGGCGTGGCTGTCCCAGATCGCGAAGTCCCCGTCCTCCAGCGTCGGCACCGTGTGCATGGGATTCAGCCTCAGAAATTCGGGAGTGAGGTGGTCGTGGGCCGTCAGATCGACCGGATTTAGGTCCACTTGAATTCCCAGGGCCTTGACGGCGAGCAGGCTGGCCCTGACGGCCGGACTGATTTCAGCGTAGTGCAACTTCGGGGCCATGTCTTGGGAACGCGACAAGCGAACGGATTCACAAACTGGGTAGAATAATGATTTGGCGGTTTTGCGCTTCGTTTTTTATAGTGTTGGAGGGAGATACGCTGTGTGATATCCCGGCTGTTGTGGTTTTCCACGGTCAGGCTAAATAAGTAGCGTTACTCACTGGGCTTTTGCTATGGGGAACTCATATTGTGGCGAAGACTAGACGGGAAATGAATAGGCGTGTTTTAACCTATTAACAAGCGATTTATTAAGGTCGTCAACTAAAGTCATGAATGATTACAGCTAGCTGATGTTTTTTTTCGCCTTTCGCACTTTGACCATATTTAATTATGAAATTACATCAAATTATTCAACGTACTGCATACAGCGGAGGTTGTACAACAGCACCAGCTGACCCGGGACTGCTGCAATCGAATCTATCGCGCAACTGGCTTCTCGTCGGTAAATTGAGGCGCAACCCACATCACATGCTACGCAAATTGCTCATGCATATGTAGACGGCGCATTATGGAAAGTGGGAGGAGTTTTGAACGAATTTGAATTTTCCAAAACAGGTTCGAAAGTTTTTCGAACGCTCTTTTATACGTTAAAAAAAAAACAGGTTGCTCAAGGCCTTTTTGACGGCTCTATAAAGTAGAAAAATCATCACACCGACTTGGATGAAATTTTATGTGTTGTTTTAGCGTAGCAAAAAGTTTTCTGGGCCATGATCTGAAGGTCGTATGTATCAACTAAGTGGGCGAAAAAAAATCATGAAAAAACTTTTCCAGTTATTGCAACAATAGAATGATTTTTTTGTTTCTAACCTAACACATCTTATATATAAATTAATAACAAAACTTTTTCCTCTCTCCAAGTTTTTTTTCTACAGTTATCCAGAAAAAAAAATTAATAGTAGTGAGTTTTTTTTTACATGTTGGTTAATAACAGATTTTCCACAACCTTTTCAATTGCTTACGATATTCCAGAGGCATTTCAATAAAAAATAGAATCAAATTAAACTAAATTTAAAATGTATTTCACAACACTCTGTACAATATGTACATACGCTTTCACTTTCTCAATTTTTTGAATGACATGGCAATATGCACATAGTAAATGCGGACAATGTACTTTTATCTCATTTATTAGTTTAAAACCGTAGGTATATTATCAGTTGTAGCAAGAAACGAGGATAATTTCTAGAATACCACAAATAATCTGGAATGTGTTTCCCCAGTTTTAACTAACCAGAACTGGGCGTGTAACAAGAATGAAGATTACGCCATAAAATTTACGTACACTCAACATCCACATTTCCGAACTTTTACGTTCCGCAGACTTCCACATTTCCGAACTCTCGTCACCTCGGGATTACCGAACTGCTGGCGCATGCGCAAAGGGTTTTTCTGGCTCATTCTAGTACTTTTCTTTGTTTTTATGCAAATGTAATACATACATACATGTGTACATGTTAATAAAAAAACGTTTTTCTAAACAAAAAAAATGTCAGGTACAAAGGAGAGAGTGATGCAGATAATTATTTTGTAATTCAAAGTAAAGGTTTGTTTTATTGAACATTTTATTGACGTAACCTATAATAATTTCAAACTGAAATGAAAAATTATGAGAAAATATGTATTTTTAAGAAAACCGTGATACAAAACAAACATTATTGTACTGTTTATTTGCAGAAAAATCACGCAAAAAATGGTATTATTAAATATTTGTAAATCGTCAGTGGCAGAAATTCTTGGAAAAAAGAAATTTACTTTGAAAAAACTGAAAAAAAGACGAAAATTGAGTGGACGGATTGACACAATAAAGTGCACCGGTACTTATGATACGTCATTTGAAAGAAGTGTTTTTCACTGGTTTGTACAAAGAAGAACTCTTGTCTCAGGTGTGCTGCTGAGGGAGGGCGATTTCCTCTTTGCTGAATTCTGTGACAATCGAAATGTTTGATAACAATCGCATTATTGTGTTTACATTTTTTTTCTCATTTCAAATTTCGCGGTTTTTTGTCGTCAACCAATCAGCGACAAGTTCGGTTATGTGGAAGTACAAGTTCGGAAATATCGTGAGAAAAAGTTCGGAAATATCGTGAGTTCGGAAATTTGGAGTTCGGATGTTGAGTGTACATAGTACATACTTATACATACATATATGTTACAAAATAACCTAGAACTGTAGGTGACCGTTCTCGATCTATCAACAACAATAGAAAAATCCAAATCTAAATCCTCGTCTTATACTAGCTTCCATTCACTTATTAAACATGAATATCTTTATGCAAAATGCGTAGTAATACAAGTTCATTCAATATCAGGCCTCTTAAACCAGTTTATCTTGCGTTTGCAACGTCCATTCATTCATGGCATCATTAAAACGTATGGCAATGGCATTTCTTACGAAATTACGAGCATGAAAATGAAGTCTTTAAATGCTGCGCTGCAGCTGTATAATAGGCTATACGAGGTGTGTAAATTAAGTAATGAGACTGGCAACGTAGCGCTCGATCCAGCAACACTGCGGAGCCGGGACTTGGAAGGGCGGTAGGTTAACATGTAGTGCACCTTCAGTACAAGTTTGAACTTGTTAGACTCATTTGTTTGTTCTTTGTGACTGTTAATTTTGAGCAACGGTGTGCTATCAGGTTTTGCTTCAGACTTGGATACTTTTGTAAAACTTCAACACGCCTATGGAGACAATGTTTTTTCAAGAGCCCATGTTTTTTGGTGGTTTAAGGAATTCTCGGAAGAAAGAGAGTCGATTGAAGATGAACCACGCAGCGGAAGGCCTTCATCTTCAAGAACCAATGAAAATGTCGATATAATACGGGATATTATGCGTTCAGATCGTCGGTTGACGACAAAAATGATCGGGGAAGAGTTAAATTCGAATCACACCACTGTTACTCAGATTTTGACCAACGAATTATGAGAAATATCTGCGCAAAAATGGTTCCAAAAAACCTTTCGCGGGAACAAAAGGACATCAAGAGAGAAAGATGTCTTGACTTTTTGGAATCGATTGAAAATGATCCCCATTTTATGGAACTGGTGATGAGACTTGAGTGTTTGAGTACGACCCGGAAACCAAGCGCCAAAGCATGGAATGGCACACTTCAAGCTATCCAAGACCCAAAAAAGCAAGAATGAGCAAGTCGAAGATCAAATGCATGCTGATTTGCTTTTTTGGTAGCCAGGGAATTGTCCACAGAGTTTGTGCCTCCAGGCCAAACAGTAAATCAACACTTTTACAGAGAGGTTCTTGAAAAACTCCGAAAAAGGGTCATGCGTGTGAGACCAAACATCAAGAAATGGATGTTGCATCACGGCAATGCGCCTTGTCACATAGCCATTTCAATAAACGAGTTTTTAGCCAGTAAAACCATTCCTGTGGCTCCTCAGCCTCCTTATTCGCCTGACTTGAGTCCTTGTGACTTTTTTCTCTTCCCGAGATTGAAAAATCACCTCAAGAGACGTCATTTTGGGACCATAGAAAACATTGAAACGGCTGTAACCGACCAGCTGAAGACTATTCCAGTATATGAGTTCCAGCACTGCTATGAGGAATGGAAAAACCGTCTCCAGAGCTGTGTGGCTTCCCAAGGACGTTATTTTGACGGAGTACAATACTGAATTGTAATTCTATACGAATAAAAAAAATAAAAAAACCAGTCTCATTACTTAATTTACACACCTCGTTAAACAGTGGGCGTTTCTCTGCAATTGTGATTTTACAATAAAATAATTTTGACGAAGTTCACAGTAGAAAGAAAAATTAATGAGAATGACCATTAGGTCCCGGAGGTCGACAACAGATTCGTACTTTACCAGGGACGGCTCCAGGATACCCCTATCAGTAACGTTACAAAAAGTTAAACAGGTCTCTGCAGCTATAAGAGAAATGTTTCAATTTCAGGTTTTGTCTACTGCGAATTCCTATAGTCAGGGGCAAATCTACTTTAGGTACACTTTAGCACGTAATTCGATATTTAATAAATAGTAGTTATACTGTGCCGGTTCTGGCTCAATTCATCCCTTAAAGACGACGAATTCGCCATATAAAATGACTCCTGTATCACGAAATATTTAGGGGATGTTAGGGTTACGATCACGGTTATTGTAGAGGGTTGATGGGGATGACAATGCGAGATGGGGATGGTTGTGACGTAATCAAGATGGGGAAGGCGGGTGATGAGGTTCTGGCAGGGTGTAGAGGGATATCTGATAATGGATAAATAATCAGGTGATTATTAATAGATCTAGGTAATCATTTCTAGCTGTCAGCGATCGGTTCACTGCAAGTATCAACTTGTCATTGGGTCCCACGAAAACCGTCTGGTATTTTTACCGGAAGTAACATGATAACAGACGGCGGCCTCATTATGGGAATTACGCAAGGCAACGATGCCGTCTGTTATCATGTTACTTCCGGTGCCGTCTGTTATCGTGTGATAAATATTTCCGGGTGCATTTCCGATAAAAATACCGTACGGTTTTTTCTTAGAACTTAATTAATGAGGTACCGAGATTTTTTTTATCAGCTAGAGAACCATGCGGTAGCCGGCATCGGTGACTTGCGTAATTCCCATAATGAGGCCGCCGTCTGTTATCATGTTACTTCCGGTAAAAATACCAGACGGTTTTCGTGAGACCCAATGACAAGTTGATACTTGCAGTGAACCGATCGCTGACAGCTAGAAATGATTACCTAGATCTATTAATAATCACCTGATTATTTATCCATTATCAGATATCCCTCTACACCCTGCCAGAACCTCATCACCCGCCTTCCCCATCTTGATTACGTCACAACCATCCCCATCTCGCATTGTCATCCCCATCAACCCTCTACAATAACCGTGATCGTAACCCTAACATCCCCTAAATATTTCGTGATACAGGAGTCATTTTATATGGCGAATTCGTCGTCTTTAAGGGATGAATTGAGCCAGAACCGGCACAGTATAACTACTATAAATGTAGCGCATTGAAACTATTAAATATCTTAATTTATTTTGTCAAAAAAATGCTCGGATAGATATAGCGTGATCGATGGTGTTTTTTTTTTTGCAGATCGTACTGAGTTGCACCATCAAGAAGGACTTTGAGTACAACAAAGTGATGCCAACTTTTCACCACTGGAAAACCGGCGACAAGAAGTTCGGACTGACGTTTCAAGCGGCGGCCGACGCTCGCGCCTTCGACAAGGGCGTCAGGACGGCCGTGGAGGACCTGCTGGACGGTAAGAGGAGTTCCACAACTATTCGTCCTTCGAATCCTAACGACGACGAAGTGGTCAAAAACCCGGAAATCTTATGCTTTTCCACTAACACCGAGGCGCTGTACTGCGCTCAGCGCGCGAGCTTCGCTTACCGCGTTGCCATCGTCGGGAGGTCGTTAGAATCAAAGTTAGCGAAGACCTTTGTCCAGTGCATCGTTGGGCATCTTTATTCAGAACTTCAGGAACCTCAAAAACTTCAGTTTATTAAGTCTATAAGTCATAATTCAAACAATGCGAGAATGATTCCACGGCATACTTTAGGGACATTTTTTTATACTACTTCAATTTTTTTTATATCTGTTCTGCTGTTTTTTAATCAATTCATATGTTCTTTAAAGCTGGTTAAAATTAATCTTTTTGTTTGTCCAATATACGTTTGCTCAGCAGCAGATTTTGATTTTAAAGCGGATCAAAATTACTCTTGATTTTGGTGTTAGTGGAAAATGTGGATAATATATATATATTTTATTTTACTGCTGAGGGTTCTGCTCCATTAAATTCTTCATCATGAATTGAGTTTGAGATATAAAAAATAGCTAAATTACACATACCTACGAGGTGTGTAGTGAATGAGGAATTAAGTAATGAGACTGATTTTTTTTTATTCGAATAGAATTACAATTCAGTGTTGTCTCCTTCAAAATAACTACCTTGGGAAGCCACACAGCGCTGGAGACGGTTCTTCCATGCCTCATAGCAGTGCTGGAACTCGTATACTGAAATAGCCTTCAGCTGGTCGATTGCAGCCGTTTGAATGTTTTCTGTGGTGCCAAAATGACGTTGCTTGAGGTGATTTTTCAATCTCGGGAAGATAAAGTCACAAGAACTCAAGTCAGGCGAATAAGGAGGCTGAGGAGTCACGGGAATGGTTTTACTCAGTAAAAACTTGTTTACTGAAGTGGTTGTGTGACAAGGGGCATTGTCGTGGTGCAACATCCAATTGTTCTTGATGAAGAAGAAGGCCTTCCGCTGCGTGGTCCATCTTCAATCGACTCTTTTCCTTTCGAGAATGCCTTAAACCACCGAAAAACCTGTGCTCTTGAAAAGACACTGTCTCCGTAGGCGTGTTGAAGTTTTGCAAAAGTATCCGTTGCGCTGTGTCCAAGTCTGAAGCAAGACCTGATAGCACACCGTTGCTCAAAATTCGTGTCACTCATTTTTAAAACGCACTAGAAAAAACTGGTTTACGAAAACAGTCAAAGAAAAAAACAAATGACTAACAAGTTCAAACTTGTACTGAAGGTGCATTACATGCTAACCTATCCTTCCAAGTCCCGTATCCGCAGTGTTGCCAGTCTCATTACTTAATTTACACACCTCGTAACTATTGTTGTGGACGAAAACGGCAAAATTTTTCTCAAAATAAGATAACTCCCCACAGACAACTTCAATCATTGTGATTTTTTTTTTAATTTACAGGTTTTGGACAGTAGATTAAAGGAAAATTGGTCCGGCACACGTTTGAGATTTAAAAAGGGGGGGGGGCACCTCATAAGGGACCCCATATCCCAGTAACTTTACAATTAAAGCTTTTAAGCTCCAATAACCGCATACCTCCAACTTTTAAACCCCCCTGACCTGATAACATAAGCTTTCAAAACCCCGTGACCCCATAACTTGAAATTTTGTACCCCCATAACCCCACAACCTCAACTTTTAGACCCCCATCTACGCAAAAATCAATTTTTCGAGCCCGACAACTCTAAAACTGAAGCTCTTATGCCCAATATCTCTATAACCTAAGCTTTCAATCCACTAGACCCCATAACTCAAACTGTCGAACCCCCATAACCCCATAACCTCAACTTTTACGCCCGCAAAACTCAAGTTTTCGAGCCCGACAACTCTAAAACCAAAGCTCTAATGCCCCAATATCTATATAACCTAAGTTTTTAATCCCCATCACCCCATCACTTAAGCTGTTAAACCCCTATAACCCCATAAGCTGAGTTTTGAACCTTTAGAACCCTATAACCAATGGTTTTATACTCCTACAAAGAAAACCTCCTAAATCAAATCTAAAGGTTCAAACCTGAGGTTATGGGGTTAACAGCTTAAGTGATGGTGTGATGGGGATTAAAAACTTCGGTTATATAGATATTGGGGTATAAGAGCTTCAGTTTTAGAGTTGTCGGGCTTGCAAAATTGATTTTTGCGTAGATGTGGTTCTAAAAGTTGAGGTTATGGGGATATAAAATTTCAAGTTATGGGTGTCACGGGGTTTTGAAAGCTTATGTTATAAGGTCAGGGGGTTTAAAAGCTGGAGGGATGCGGTTATTGGAGCTTAAAAGCTTTAATTGTAAAATTACTGGGATATGGGGGTCCCTTATGGAGTGTCTCCCCCCCCCTCTTTAAACCTCAAACGTGTGTCGGACCAATTTTCCTTTAATCTACTGTCCAAAACCTGTACAATAAAAAAAAATCACAATGATTGGAGTTTTCTGTGGGGTGTTATCTTATTTTGAGAAAAATTTTGCCGTTTTCGCCCACTGTGCGGCGTTGAGAAAAATTACGGCAATGACTGACTATTTGGGGATCAGTTGGCCCGACCTTAAAATTTATTTTCAATTTTACTTTCTTGTGTAGGACTTGAAGCTTTTTTTTTATTTGCAAAAAACCGTTTTTTTTTTCGTTTGCGAATTTTTTTTGGTTATGTTCGCCATTAAAACTCGTGTAGCAAAACACGCTACCTTTCTCAGAATATTTCTCTCTATGCGACCATATTTTTTGTTTGCTGATAACAATTAGTGACCAATTAACATGGGGACTTTCGCTCGTTGATTGGACTATTACCGACGTTAACCCCGCTTAGTGTATAGGTTGTAAGTAATATTTCTTATCTGCTCCATTTGTATCTTTTCCAATGCTTCCCTTACTACTACGGGATTCCTACATGGTGAGTTCTCGTCATTAAGCACGCTACTTTCCTAATAAATAATTGGCTTAATTGTCAAAAAGCATGTTGTGACACATTGCCGTTGCGTTCTATATTTAGAGCTCCGTTTTGGACGTTCTTAATTCCTCGTTAATTGCCCTAATTGCCTTATCTTCGGCTGCATTAACCGTATATCTAATACTCCTATATTGCTGGTGCCCGTAAGTAGTGGTGTCACCGGGTAAGTGAGACAGCAAATGACTACTTGCAGTGTTGCCAGATGAAGTGCAGAGAGAATCGTCTAACTCGGCTACCGAAAATCGTGTAAAATCGTGTAGTCGTAAAAATGTTAAATGATATTTTGGAAATACATAAAAACAAGCAATAAAATGCCGTATTATTTATTTAAAAAAAAAACCTATTTACAATATTAAAACAAACACTAATACATTTTATTTTTATAAATATACTAGCTGACCCGGCAAACGTTGTTCTGCCATATTGAAAATTTGGGTTTATAAGTATTTTTTTATGCCAAAAAAAAAAATTAAAATAGTTTTCGTCAAAAAAAATTGAAAACATATTTCTGGATAGGGACACCCTAATCACCTAGGGGTATGAAATATACTTTAGGACCTATTCTCATATCTACCAAATATACATAAAAATATTCATAAAAATCGATCGAGCCGTTTCGAAGGAGTGTGACCACAAACACCGTGACACAAGATTTTTATATATAAGATTTAGTAACAAAATTCACAAAGGTATTCTTTTAAAACAACAAATAAAATTATAATAAACACGTGACGATGTACATATTATACCTCATAATCGAAATATTTATAAACAGGAGCAGGGACGGACTTTATATTTATATACGGGTGTCCCAAAAAAAAGGATAATCCTTGGGGGCTTTATAGGAAATTTAACGTTGAACAAAAAAGTTCCTATAAACATGGGTCCGCAAATGAAGTCTTACTAATCAAAACCTCAAAAAAAAAACACAATAAACGTGTTTTTTTTACTTTCCTTCAAGAAATGCTATGAAATGGCTCATTCATTGCCGAGATATGATTTTTTTGAAAAAATAAAGTTTTGTAATATCCGTTTTCTCACTCAAAACCTGGTTTTTGCCATAAATAAGGTTATTCTTTTGATCTCGAATTTTTTTTGACCGTTTGACCTCATTTTCAAAATCAGCGGTAAATGTCTTCTAAACAAGCGGTTGGCGGAATTCTACTCCAAATTTGATGTACTAAAAAGGTTGACTTCGAGACATTTTTTTGAATCAATGAACCATTCCATAGCATTTCTTGAAGGAAAGTAAAAAAACGCGTTTTTTGTGGTTTTTTGAGGTTTTTATTAGTAAGACTTCGTTTGCGGACCCATGTTTATAGGAACTTTTTTGTTCAACGTTAAAGTTGCTGTAAAACCCCCAAGGATTATCCTTTTTTTTGGGTACACTCATAGTGATTTAATTTAAATAAATTATTTAAACAAAGTTTTACGTTTTTATTAAAAGTGGCGAATTTTGTTACCAAACGCCAAAAATCGTGAGATTTATCCCTTTATTCGTGTATTCGTGTAAAAAGGACCGAAATCGTGTAATTACACGATTAATCGTGTAATCTGGCAACACTGACTACTTGACCTGTTGTGCGCAAGCGTCACGAGTAATTGGCTGTATGTGACTGGATGTTCAATTCTCGGGCATGCACGTAAGACTCGGAGTACACTCAACATCCACATTTCCGAACTTTTACGTTCCGCAGACTTCCACATTTCCGAACTCTCGCCACCTCGGGATTACCGAACAGCTGGCGCATGCGCAAAGGGTTTTTCTGGCTCATTCTAGTACTTTTCTTTGTTTTTCGAGGTTTTTTTGCAAATGTAATACATGTGTCCATGTTAATAAAAGAACGTTTTTCTAAACAAAAAAAATGTCAGGTGCAAAGGAGAGAGTGATGCAGGTAATTATTTTGTAATTCAAAGTAAAGGTTTGTTTAATTGAACATTTTGTTGACGTAACCTATAATAATTGCAAACTGAAATGAAAAATTATGCGAAAATATGTATTTTTAAAAAAACCGTGATACAAAACAAACATTATTGTACTGTTTATTTGTAGAGAAAAGAGCCTGTGAAGAGGCTACCTTTGGAGCAAAAGCTGGATATGATAAATCACGCAAAAAATGGTGTTAAAAATGTTGATCTATGTAAGATGTACAATATTTGTAAATCGTCAGTGACAGAAATTCTTGGAAAAAAGAAATTTACTTTGAAAAAACTGAGAAAAGAAATTGAGTGGACGGATTGACAATAAAATGCACCGGTACTTATGATACGCCATTTGAAAGAAGTGTTTTTCACTGGTTTGTACAAAGATGAACTCTTGTCTCAGGTGTGCTGCTGAGGGAGGGCGATTTCCTCTTTGCTGAATTCTGTGACAATCGAAATATTTGATAACAATAGCATTATTGTTTACATTTTTTTTCTCATTTCAAATTTCGCGGTTTTTTGTCGTCAACCAATCAGTGACAAGTTCGGTTATGTGGAAGTACAAGTTCGGAAATATCGTGAGTTCGGAAATTTGGAGTTCGGATATGTGGATGTTGAGTGTAGTTACGAGAGAGAGACAGACGCATATATGTCTGCACCGTGGTGATTTCGCCAATCTCCAGACCCTTCTAGCAATACATATAGGAGTATTAGATATATGGCATTAACCTTTTCTGTTCCGCGCTGTGGAACGACCTCTTGTATCCCGCGTCGAGGAGAATGAATCGCGTTATTGTTCCAGCAGATACGCTTATCTGTTCCTATTACTGGCAGTAATGCGGTTTTATAAAATCATTTTTACCTAATATACATTTTTTAACCTTAAGGGGGTATTCTAGTCTAGAGGCATGAATTTCGGGCGGTTTTTGAAGCTCTGTACGAACGAAACAAAAAATATGTTTACTATCCATTTTTTATCATTCGTTTATTGATATTTTAAAATAACATAAAAAATTAACTGAAAAAAAAGACTCACAATTGACAAAGTTATGAGCTGGCAAAGTGGGGGGTCCAAAAAAAGGGTGTCCTGGCGTGCATGATTTCAACCCTTCTGGTCAACTCAAACAAAAAAGCCGAACGGATTCTTAATTATTATAGATGCCCCTATAGCCCGAACCTTGGAAAAGTCAAAAAAATTTTTTTTCCATAAAATGGCGGACGTTTGAAAAAAAAATTTGTTGCATGTTTTTTTAACAATTCCGATTTTTTTTAAAAACAGTAAAATTAAAAATTTTGATCTGAGCGTGCTTGAGGCGATAGAGGAATGTATAAAGAACATTCACACCAAATTTCAAATAAATCGGTTCATTAGAACTTGAGATATCGTGCACGCCAACTCGAAAAAAGTAGTTTTGAGAAAAACGCGTTTAAAGTTTTGAGAACCGCTCCCGCTAAAAAATGTATAAGTCCAGATCTGAAAACTAGACACTTGAGGCTACAATTTCCTTTTTTTTTATTTTCTGTACGACCATTTTTCTCCGAGTTATCCCTTGTTGAAAATCACCCAAAAATTTGTAATTTTTTTAATATCCTTTAATTTTTATTTAATTTTCGTTACTAGTGTATTTTAAAAAATAATCTACGCCGCCTGGACTATTCGTGGTCGTGGCAAAGAACGAAAAGGGAACAAACGATATTTTTCCGTTGTAGGTTTTGCGAACACCTCTCCCATATCACCTCTGCCAAAATGTCCCAAAGACGTGGGAGACGACGACGTCTTCATGGTAAGCCGAAAATCTCGTCCTACGGGCGTTAACCGTATAAAATGATCGTCTTGTTCCAGACATTAGACCTTCCCCAGGATCCGAAGGACTCCCGCAGCTCCAGCGATTCGAGCACCAAGGGCACCGAGCACCTGCACAGAATAACTTACATCGGCCGTGATAAACCGCTTGAACCTCGGCAACCGACTTATGACCCTAACAAGGGCGGCAAAGGTGAGATATATTAGTGGTCTCGTCGGCCATGTTGGGTCCAGCGAGTCGAGCCCGGTTCACGATGCGTTTAGTGCCCTTTTGAGACACTGTATTTTATCGGTGATGAACTAGAGCACGGATGTTAATAATAGATGCGTATTTTACCAGAGGCGGCTCCAGAATATCTATCGGTAACGTTAAGGGGGTTAATACAATTTAGCCTAGGAAAGATTCCTCAAGCGTTAAAAAAAAATTGATCATTAGGTAAAAAATTGTGTAATTTGAGTGCACTAGTTTTGGATCAAATCGGTTTGTAGGGACATAACCAAAAAACCATATAGTTAATTAGTGGGATGAGGTCAAATGTTTCCAAAAAAAAACTAATTTTCAGTTAGTCGACGTTTCGCAAAATTTATTTGCATCCTCAGGACTCTGCTAGCATCCGGTCCATAAGAAGACTCAATACGTTGTAAAAATGTCATATTGGCTATCGATGTTTCTTTGTCCAAGCTGACTCCCAGTTATACTTGATTGTAATGTAGGATTAGTGACCTGTTTCCATATAACCATATAGTTAATTAGTGGGATGAGGTCAAATGTTTCCAAAAAAAAACTAATTTTCAGTTAGTCGACGTTTCGCAAAATTTATTTGCATCCTCAGGACTCTCTGCTAGCATCCGGTCCATAAGAAGACTCACAGACAGACAGGTCACTAATCCTACATTACAATCAAGTATAACTGGGAGTCAGCTTGGACAAAGAAACATCGATAGCCAATATGACATTTTTACAACGTATTGAGTCTTCTTATGGACCGGATGCTAGCAGAGAGTCCTGAGGATGCAAATAAATTTTGGGAAACGTCGACTAACTGAAAATTAGTTTTTTTTTGGAAACATTTGACCTCATCCCACTAATTAACTATATGGTTATATGGAAACAGGTCACTAATCCTACATTACAATAACCCAAAAAATTCATAAACTTGTGAAAAACCGGTTTTTTCACTTTTTTAAGTACCAAAAAAAATTATTTCACAAAATAAAATAGCACGTTATAGCGCTTAAAAAAGACACAAGACAAATGAAAAATCAGTTTTTAAAAATTAAAATCGGTTCACAACTTTTTGCAAAAAAAAAATAATAAAAACCCTCGAAAATTGCCCTTTTTTAATATCTAATTACTCGGCCTACGAAAGTCGTAGGGACGTCCGTGACCAAATTGTAGCTCTTTTCGGCGGCTACTTACAGTAAAAATTTTATCAAAAAATATTCATAAATTTTGGCGCAATTCGAAAAAATGTAAAAGAAGGTGTTTTCGAAAAATGGCCCGGCAATTGTCAATAACAGTCCTATGGTAATTTTTCAAAGTGCGTTTGGTTCGTGAAGAGGTGCTCTACAATCATACAACGGACCAACAATATAACCAAAAAAAATCATAAACGTGTGAAAAACCGTTTTTTTTTTTCACTTTTTAAGTACCAAAAAAATTATTTCACAAAGACAAAAAATAGCACGTTATAGCGTTTAAAAAGAGGAAGAATATCAGTTTTTAAAAATTAAAATCGGTTCACAACTTTTTGCAAAAAAAAAAAAAAAAAACAAACCTCGAAAATTGCCCTTTTTTAATATCTAATTACTCGGCCTACGAAAGTCGTAGGGACGTCCGTGACCAAATTGTAGCTCTTTTCGGCGGCTACTTACAGTAAAAATGTTATCAAAAAATATTCATAAATTTTGGCGCAATTCGAAAAAATGTAAAAAAAGGTGTTTTCAAAATATGGCCCGGCAATTGTCAATAACAGTCCTACGATTATTTTTCAAAGTGCGTTTGGTTCGTGAAGAGGTGCTCTACAATCATACAATGGACCAAGTTTGTCAAATTGGAGGAAGTATCTCAAAAACGACATTGAAAACCGGGCTGTATTGCGTTTCGGGCGCTCGAGCGAAAGGGAAAGGCCGCTTGGTGGTTTTTACAAACCGGTTTTTCACACGTTTATGAATTTTTTTGGTTATGTTCCTACAAATCGATTTCATCCAAAACTACTGCACTCAAATTGCACTATTTTTTACCTAATTATCTTTTTTTTAACGCTTGAGGAAATCTATCCGAGGCTATAATCAAACCATTACAAGCAAACACTTTATTTGAAAAACACATATTTTTTTCTCTCAACACAACCTTGACATTTTGCTGCCTTGGAATTATAAGGTTCTATGTTGCAATTTCATCGGTTTCGGACTTATATAAATCACAAGGTCTATGTACAACTTAGAACCTTTGGCAACGTCGCTATTCCCTTTAACGGCAGCTCAAAGAATAATCTAGGCAATATAGCAGAAAAGTGCCCAGTTTTTAAAAAGAGTCCTGAATAAGGTGTCTCGTCGCGATAATTTGGTAAAAAATAGTAGAAATCGATTGTGTATGTTTTGGATAAAATCGGTATGTAGGAACCTTAGTAAAAAAATCGATACAAGTGCCGAAAACTTTTTTTTGCGGATTAAGGGACGAAAAATATTTATTTTTTTCGTAAAACAAAAAAATAGCACGTTGTAGCGCTTGAAAAAAACGAAAAAAATGAGTTTTTGGTGATCAAAATCGGTTCAGAAGTTTTTGCACAAAAAAATCAAATCCGATGAAAAATGACCATTTTTTGAAATCGAATTACAAGGGTTCTAATGGTCGCAGAAACTTTTACATTGGCTTAAATTGTAAATTGTATCTTTTGATCGTGTCTATCTGCAGTAAAAATTTCATGCGATTTCATTAGAAGTTTCTGCGACCATTAGAACCCTTCTTCTTCGGGTTCTTCTGAACCGATTTTGATCACCAAAAACTCATTATTTTCGTTTTTTCAAGCGCTACAACGTGCTATTTTTTGTTTTACGAAAAAAAATTATTTCTCGTCCCTTAATCCGCAAAAAAAGGGTTTTTGGCACCTGTATCGATTTTTTTACTAAGGTTCCTACATACCGATTTTATCCAAAACATACACATTCAATTTCTGCTATTTTTTTACCTAATTATCGCGCCGAGAAACCGTATTCAGGACTCTTTTCAAAAAGTAAACTATCTAGCCTGGACTAGAAGAGGTCTTCAAAGAAGCATACGATTTTTCTTATACCATGTTTATCTCAAAATTGTTTCTGTGGAACATAGAACCTTGTAATTCTGAGGCAGCGATATATGTACAGGGTGAGTCAAACTTAACGCGACAAACGAAAGGTACGGATAGGGCATGTTATTCTAAGCAAAAAAGTTCTAATAAACATGTGTCCGGAAATGCTTCCTAAGAGCGCTACGGACGTTCAAAGATGGCAGGCCCAAATTGATTTTCTTGCCTTTTATTTCAAAAACTGCTCGAAATGTCCACCGTCATTTTCAATGCAAAGTTGACATCTGCGAATGACTGATTGCGCGGCTGCACGACACTCCGCTAGTGGTATTTCTTGGGCAGCTTGCAAGATCCTCGCTCGGAGACTAGCTTCGTCGTTGACGGGCTCAGCATAAACTTTGCTCTTCATTCTGCCCCAAACATAAAAATCCATAGTGGTTAAGTCGGGGGAACGGAGGCCAAGGACGGGGACAGTCTCGACCGCGACCAATCCATCTTCCTGAAAAATGGTTGTGAAGCCATTGCCGCACTAGTAGAGTGTAATGGGCTGGGCAACCGTCTAACTGGAACCACCTGTTTGCTCTATCAATTAGAGGCATGTCATCTAATATTGCTTCAAATTCATTTTCCAGGAAATGAAGAAAGGCCGGACCATTTAGTCTTGGAGGCAAGAAATATGGACCAATGAGTGTATCGTCGCATAACCCCATCCAAACGTTGCACGAAAATTCATGTTGAAAATGTTGTTCTTTTACAGCATGCGGGTTTTCATGGGCCCAAATATGCGCATTATGTTGGTTAAAGATACCACTACGGGTAAAAGTTGCCTCGTCCGTCCAAATCACCTTCCGATAGTAAGAAGCATCGTTTGTTATTTGTTCCAAGAACCACTCTGAAAATTCTCTTCTTCGAGGTAGGTCTTCAGGAAGCAAATTCTGAACTTTCTGCAAATGATAGGGGTGGCGACCATCTGCTTTCAGAGTTCGGTTCACAATGCTCTGGGAATAGCCTAATTGCAAAGAACATCTCCTCGTGCTACTTGAAGGTATTTGATCGAAGTGTTCTAGGATATTTTCTGTTCTTCGATTATTATGAAGGGGTGCAAATATACCGTCTGCTCGCGATTTCGAAGAAGTTGTCCCAGTTTCTCTTAATCGTTGAAATGTTCTAATAAATACCGCTTTGTCGGGCACTCTTCTCATTGGAAATCTTCGGGCGTACTCATTCACAGCAGCGCGCGCATTACCATCACAGTACCCGTAAACAAACACAATATCCGCATATTCACTTGTAGTGTAGGGATTTGGCATGTTTCCACAATTTACTCATAAACTAGCTTAAAATTAGTGACAAATTGAATTCGATCGACACGTCAAACAAGGCTGTCAAACAAACACTTTCAATTGTTATCAAGGCCTGCTTCTCTTTTTAATTAATAAGGCAGCGGAGTGAATTAATCAGTCATTCGCAGATGTCAACTTTGCATTGAAAATGATGGTGGACATTTCGAGCAGTTTTTGTAAAATTTTAGTTTGTTTTGTTACGTTAAACCAATTATTTTAAGCAGTTTTTGAAATAAAAGGCAAGAAAACCAATTTGGGCCGGCCATCTTTAAACGTCCGTAGCGTTCTTAGGAAGCATTTCCGGACACATGTTTATTAGAACTTTTTTGCTTAGAATAACATGCCCTATCCGTACCTTTCGTTTGTCGCGTTAAGTTTGACTCACCCTGTATAAAATGACTCCATAAAATGAAAATTAGAGGAAAAAAAATAGCGAGATGGCCGCTTTGTTAACGTCTCGCGTTGTCGCAGGTGGCGAGAACTACCCCTACGTGCAGCTGACCGCCGTGCACGAGTACATCTACCCGGCCGAGGACCAGCACAAGCCGTCGCTGCTGCTGCACCGGGAGTCGGCGTCGGGGCCGCCCAAGAAGTGCGTCTCGCCGGCCGGCATCGAGCTGAACCCCGCGTCGACGCCGCAGCAGCCGGCGCCGCCCTTCAAGAAGCCCAAGCAGAAGGCGGCACAGACGCGGTGCCGGCACTGCAACGAGCTGTACGCGGAGGCGGAGAACCGGCGCGGAGCTTGCGAGTACGCGCCCGACGCCGTCGGCGCCGCCATCAACGCGGTCACGTGCATCGGCTGCGCTCAGTGCGTCTGCTACCACTGCGCGGCCGACGCGGAGGGCGAGTTCGCGCAGCACCCCTGCGACTGCGCCGACGACGAGAACTGCGCGAGGCGCTGGTGCTGCCTGACGTTCCTCTCGGTGTTCGTGCCGTGCCTGTGGCTCTACCCGCCGCTGAAGGTGTGCCACTGGTGCGGGGTGCGGTGCGGCGCGTGCGGCGGCCGACACGCCATGTGATCCGGACGTGCCGTTTCACGGTATTAGGCTTGAAGTTTTCGGGTATTCCCCGCGACGAAGCGCTCTCTCTCTCTATAGGCCGAGCCCGATACGTTTTTACGTGCCAAGATTAGTTACAGCACGAAAATATACGTGAAAATTGTATATATTATTGTATATTGTACTGAATTTCGCTGCGTCATATTCAAAATGGCGTCCGAAGTTGGCCAAAAACCCGTTTCTTCGTTAAAAAAAGTTTCAAATAAAAGTTGTAGAACTTATTAAAACAAACAATTTAAGCCTCATCCGACTTTAACCCTTTAACGTCAAAACTACAGTTTTTATATATCCTCTCTTTAGCAACGTGCCAAGCAGTGGCGGTTGGTGATATTTCAGTTAGCCATATCTTGAAAACGACGCATGGGACCCACTTCACTTTTTAGGTGATGACTATACACCTCTTACAGAAAGGATTTATAGTGAAAAAACCGGCAACAAAGTTTGCGAAAAAAATTTAAAAAACCTGGAGCACTCCTCGGATCTCAGTAAAGCTCTGTGGAATATTTGCAGTAAATTTTTTTTCATAATCTAGAAACAAATATAAGGAGGGGTTTTTCGATTTGTTACAAAATATATTTTTTTTCAAAATGTTATGTCCATTTTAATTTTAATTTTATAGGAACATTTTGTTTCCCAAAATTAAATGTTAAATCTTAAGGATTAGGCTGTTTGCTTTGATAAGTTCTACAACTTTCATTTGAAACATTTTTGTAGGACGCATACTTTTTTTTTTTAAACGAAACAAAGGTTTTTGGCCAACTTTGGACGCCATTTTGAATATGAAGCGGCGAAATTCAGCTCGGGAGAAGTAGTTTATTCAATTCTACGGAACTTTTACGATTTTTTTTTTATATATATTTTCGTGCTGTAACTAATTTGGGCAAAAAAACCAGGTGTTTTTGACAACGGGCCTGGCCTACTATCTCTATCTCTCTCTGTGTGCGTGTATTGGGATCTGACGCAAGGGCGGCGTACTTTTAACAAAGGGCGCGTTCTTTTATTCACCGATGGTCCTGATTTCACCGATATCTCTTCTGTAAATATGTTTTAGGCAACGTATACGCTGAACGTCTAAAGTGGATATTGTAGCATCCAGCAAAATTTACCGTTGAATCAAAGGACACGCCTAATACCTCACAATATGGCAAAATAACGAGCCTTCCAAAAAAAAAACGCCAGCAAAGTTGGCCTAGTAAAAAAAGACGTACCTATTTCCATTCTTAATCGATTTATAACCTCACTTACTCGTCAAGACTGTCACACCATATGACAGTCATTGTTTATTTCACAAATCGTGACAGTTGCCTGTCAAAAGTTCGAAATAACCAAAAAGCTTAGACATGACCGCTAAATCCATCTCTCTCATTCATAGCCAGAGTTGATGGCGTTTTTTTATCTCTCTTTATCTTTTGTTTAAATATAACGAGCCATTCAAACGTCATCAAAGTTGGTCGAGAAAAAAAAACGTATTTCCATTCTTAATCGAATTTATAACCTTGCTTGTCGAGACTGTCACATCATATGACAGCCATTGTTTATTTTACGAATTGTGGTATCTCTCTCTTTCATAGCCAGAGTTGATGACGTTTTTTTTTTGGATGTCTCTTTATCTTTTGTTTAATTATAACGAGCCATTGAAAAAAAAAATCTTCAAAGTTGTCCGACCAAGAAAAAACTTATTTCTATCCTGAATCTGAAGTTTGTAACCTTATTGAACTGTCAAGGCTGTCACTGCCACGATTTATTACACAACAACGGTCTTGGTATGGACTTCCAGAGCGTGGAAGGAATATTTCAACATCCGTAGCGTATCTTTTGTGCCATGAAAAGAAGATCTGATTTCAATGTGAAACCAAAACTCCAGACGGCCAAGAGTATTTTAATGCTTACTAATTTGACCGCGAGATGTCGCACCAGCCAATGTCGGATCCCAATATCTCTCACTCTCCCCTCTCTCTCTCTGATGAAGAAACAAAAAATTTTTGTTTGTGATAACTGGAGGCGGTTAGTATCGTCGCAGCGCGGGGTCCGGGCGGACGCAAGGCGATGCCCTTATTACACACGACTTTAAGAGCCTGAAATTTCTAATTTTCAGATTTGAGCCTGAAAAAGTAAAAAAATTTCAACTCGCCATATTTCTCATGAGTTTGCGAGTGAACAGTGTGTGTTTGTATTCCAAAATATAGTCTATTTGTTACAAGCTCCTGGACTGTTTCAGAACTGACCTGTTGTCTAACAGCAATAACAATTGATACTTAATACGTGGCTATGTCACCGCTGCCTTGCCCTTGACCGGACCCTCCGTGCTGTTCCACACCTGAAATTAGCGATATCGGCCGTCTCTAGTGATAACACGTCTGGGCCTTTCTCTTGTCCAAAGTACCGTAGAACCGTGCGACTTGGAACCAGTTTTAGCTGTAGTTTACTCTATAGCCCGCAGATTTCGACACCAACCAAAACGTGTCTAGAACCTACTCGACGAGCTGAGTCGAATATGTCATTCCAAGATTCGTCAGGTTCCTCGGTACGTCATAAAATTACCATCTCTTGGGAAGCATGGCTTGCTTTAATTAATAAAAAAAAAACTATACTCCAACCAACAAATAATGCCACAAGTCGTTACAAAGGCGAATGTATTCGGAATCATATGCTGATCGAGCGCAGACTGTATGTCCTTCCGCAATAATTGAGATATTCAGTGGTGACAAGGGTATTTCTTATTTAGGGGTAATGAAACTTGCCCCTTCGAAATTTACATACATACATAGGTCGCCTAATAAGTAATAAATATACCGACCGTTCTTATTTCCGTACTATTATTACAGTAGACTCATTCGCTTGCAACCCCTGCCAATGAAGCTGATAGACCACAACTGCCTTTTCTACGACGATTCGTTTTAATAATTTCTGGTTCGACTATAGGCATGTAAATTCAAATAAAAACAAAAGAAAATCAAAATGTTGCGTTATAAAAAGCTGTCCCACTGTTTAAAAACAATCCATATTGCCCTTTTTAACGTAAAGGTTCTCTAAGCGCATTGGTCTCTTTTACGATGACTCATTTCAATAATTTTTGGTCGGACTATAAACATATGATTTCAAAAAGAAACAAAAGAAAGCCAAAATCTTGCATTATAAAAAGCTGTCCAACTGTTTAAAATTTTTTTCATGGTACCTTTTTTTAATATAAAGGTTCTTTAAATACGTTGGTCTCTTTAACGATGACTATTTAATAATTTTTGGCTGGACTATAAGCATATAATTTCAAATCAAAATATTACATTATAAAAAGCTGTCCAACTGTCTAAAACAATTTCATGGTATCCTTTTTAACGTAAATGTTCTCTAAATACATTGTTTTTTTTACGATGGCTCATTTCAATAATTTTTGGTTGGGCTATAGGCATATGATTTCAAAAAAGAAACAAAAGAAAACCAAAATATTGTGTTATAAAAAGCTGTCCAACTGTTTAGAAACATTTCATGGTACCCTTTCTTTAAATACATTTGTCCTTTTTACAATGACTCTTCAATAATTTTTGGTTGGGCTATAGGCATATGATTTCTATCAGAAACAAAATATTACATTATAAAAAGTTGTCCAATTGTTTTAAAAAAATCATGGTACCCTTTTTAATGTAAAGATGCTCAAAATACCTTGGAAACGGTAAGAGTTCTTGTATCGAGGGTACGACAAGATCTTATGTCCGCGAGGCCCAGATCTGGTAATATCTTGAAAGCGTCTGTGATTTAATAGTAAGACTTTCATAGGATTAGATTTTTTTAAATATGGTTTTTACGTTGACGGAGAACTTCGAGAGTAATACCGTGAAATAGCAGTGCCGCAGAGTGCTCAACGTGTGACGGTTGTGGAACACTACAGTGAAGGTACCAAGTGTCGTCACTTGTCAGATAGTTAAAAGACTGTTTATTTGTTGATTCTTTTAAATTATAAAATCGCTATTGTGAATAAAAAATTTTAATCGCGTTTATTTATTTGTACATGTAAAAGGGTTCGGAGCCCGGGTGGGACAAAACTGTAGTGTTTTACCCGAATCACTAGAGATCGTAAAAATGGAGGTTTTAAGATTATTTTTGTTTTAAAATGTTCCTTATGAATTTCTCTATAAATTCCTCTCGCCGGATTTTTTATTTTCATTCACGATATTTTATTATTTCGATCTAAAAACGTATTTTTATTGCGAAATATGAATTCTTCCAATGAAATTAAATGTCAAGGTCTCAAATGCATAAATATTTTTGACTTTTTAATTTTAAAATTTCATTTTACAAATAGCCAAATTATTTGTCAAATGATATTATCCGATTTCCTTTTTTTATTGCTACCAAATTAACTGTCAAATATAATAAAATAAGCGTATCTCTTGTTATACAGAAAAAAATGCATAATTTTAAACAAAATACACATAACATACTTTAAAACTTTCTATTTACGTAATTTATTCTAAAATTTAAATACGACAGCTGTCAAAATAACTGTCAAATTACTTAAGATGCCATAAACACATTAGTCCTTTTTGCGATGACTCATTTCAATAATTTTTGGTTGGACTATAAGCGTATAATCAAAATGTTGCGTTATAAAAAGCTGTCCAACTGTTTAAAAAATTTCATGGTACCCTTCTTAACATAAAGGTTCTCTAAATACATTGGGCTTTTTTACGATGACTCATTTCAATAATGTTTTCATTTCACTCAAATTATATTATCCGATTTCCTTTTTTATTGTTGACAGCTGCCAAATTAACTGTCAAATATAATAAAATAAGCGTATTTCTGTGTTATACAGAAAAAAATGCATAATTTTAAACAAAATACATATAACATACTGTAAAACTTTCTATTTACGTAATTTATACTAAAATTTAAATACGACAGCTGTCAAAATAACTATAAAATTACTTAAGATGCCATTTATTTATTATTTTCAATACTTAAAGTGCTTAATAGTTCATTTTCTAAGGATTTAAGGAACACTAGGCGAGGATGAAAATCAAATAACAAGACATCCAAAAAAAAAACGTCATCAAAGTTGGCCGAGAAAAAGAAAACGTATTTCTATTCTTAATCGAATCTATAACCTTATTTACTTGTCAAGACTGTCACCACATATGACAGCCATTGTTTATTTTAAAAATTGTGACAGTCACTTGTCAAAAGTTTGACATAACCGAAAAGCCTCGATATGCCGGCTATTTCCATCTCTCTCGTTCATAGCCAGAGTTCATGACGGTTTTTTGGATGTCTATTTATACATTTGAGACCTTGACGCAGATTTTCATTGGAAAAACTCGTATTTCTCAATAAATATACGCTTTTAGATTAAAATAATAGAATATTGGGAATGAAAATCAAAAATCGGGCTAGAGGAATTTATGGAGAAATTCATAACGAACATTTTAAAACGAAAAGCATCTTAAAATCACTATTTTTACGATCTCTAGAGTGATTTTGGGTGAAACACTACAGTTTTGTGCCACTGTGCGCCGCTCCGGAACCGACGGATTTAAACTTGTTGATGTGTTCCAATCAAATTAAAATGCTTTACGTATAATTTACGCATTGTTAACGAATTATAAAAGAAAAAAATATATATATATGAAAAAAACGCCAATCTATGTACTGTATTAATACTTGGATACTACTATGAACTGCCAATACGACGAAAAAAAAAAAACGTTACGACATGTATATATAAACTATGGCGCATAGTAATGACAATACGGCTTATAAATAAAATCAAGACAGTCTATAAATATACATTGAAATATCAATAGACAATTAATGTTTTATATATATATATGTATATGTATATGATAGTTGTATATAAACCAAATTTAAAAATGACCGTTTGACGTTTGTTTTTAATATTTTTCTTATGTGAGAGATGACTTTTTAGTTAAATACCTAAGATTTTCCAGTAACGTGTAATATAACTATTATCTATTGAATGTGTCTCTAGCCGTGTCGTACGGGGTGTTCGCGGATTTACGCGAACGACGCCTAGCCAGGAAAAATCCGGGTAAATAGTCTTTTGTTTTAGAGTTCTCGACTTCTAAAGTTGACCTAAAAAAAACAAATTGATTTTTTATCAGAACTCCATGACAACTTTAACGATTTCGATTTTAGCCTTTTTTATATTCTAGACTCGCATTTAGCATAATTTCTCAAAAATTCTGCTAAATCGAAACACTGGGCGACTACTTTTTGAGACTATGTTGCCATATCAGCACGAGTTGAATAATTTTTAATATAGGCGCAATTATTAGAAACACCGCTATCTTAGTATCAAAGAAAAAAAAATAGCGTCTGTAAAAATGCTATCTCGGGATTTCGCGATATCTCAAGTACCGATTTTCATGAAATCTGATATTACACGGAGTTACAAACGATCGCGATGTAACCTCACTTTTTTCTTTATTTACTAAGCGTGCCATGACCATTTAATTGCAGTCTTGATAATCCTAGTGACCCTAGCAAATCCTTATACCAACTTATCCTAGAAACATATGATATTTTGACAGATATGGCGACAGTCATTTGTTTCATTTGGTCACAGCCACCTTATTATTAGTTATAAAATGTTGAGCTGCATATAACTGATCATTGAATTGATAAAAAAAATCAGATCAGATTTTCATGAAATCTGAAATACAGGATAAAATTTTCTACACCTTTAAACGACGAAGCGTTTGTGCGCAGGTGCTACGTCCCTAAAGCCACACCTGCGTTGCTAACTAACTTACAAAATGGCTGCTCCTCAAATCCGCCGAATAAGGCGGGGAGCCATCCAAAAAAAGTCATCAAAGTTGGCCGAGCAAAAAAATACGTATTTCTGTTTCGATCTTAAATTTATAAACCTATTTAATCGTCAAGGCCGTTACATTACTATTTAATTTACAGTTGTGGCAACCACTTGTCAAAAGTTTGACAACAAAGTTTCACTTTGAGGTTTGACACAACTGCTATTTCTCTCGTTCATGGCCAGATCTGGTTTGATGACTTTTTTTGGATGTCTATATTAGTATACAGATCAGTAATCCCGACGATCCGACGCCGTTTTTTTTTTTGCACTTTAAATATTGGTGAAATTCTAATAATTGTTATACGTCAATAGTATTTTTTTTGTTGTTTAGAGGATTACAGCTTGTGAAATTCTGCGTCTAATAAGTCCAAGTTGAAGGTGATATTTTGATTGTGTGAAAATATATCTCTATTCCTACCGCGAATATTTTTCTCAATTCTCAAAGTTCTTCGACTCATATTGGACTTGGACGGGAAATCTTCACCAAAATGTTGTAAATGTGTATCAAAATCGTCGTTTTTTTTTTAGATTAACTTTGGAAATATATAACCGACAAACTAAAACCTTCTTACCCGGATTTCTTTCCCGTAGATGATATTTATTCAGTAACCCGTAACTCGCAGTTAGCCGTCGCCTGCGTAAAATGCGGACACCCTGTAAAAAAAAAAAACCGGGTCGTCCAAAACGACCGAGGCAACCGTTTCAGGCGACTCGGCGGTGTACAAATCATATATCAAGGCAACATAATTTAACCGACATGGTTCCGTTGATTTCCTACCTTATTTATGAGATGTAAGTTATTTTTTTTATGCGCAGAGGGCGTCTCGCGGAGGGCCAAGACTCGCCTGCGGGCTATGTTGCCAGAATTTTGCCGAAATGTCATAATTTGACGATTTATTTGAAGAGACATCGTCATCCTTTAATTTTTTATAACAGCAACTCAATTCCCCTACATAACGATGAATTTTATGTAATTTCCCGTACCGGGAAAAATCGGTACGTCTGGCAACGCAGCACGCGGTCCCCCTTGCGAAACCCACTCCGCTTGCTCGCTGGGCTCGGAGCGAGTGTGGTCGCGGTTCCTTGCAAGCGAGACTGGCGCGGGATTCCTCTTCACGGTGAAGTCCCTCATATGGGTCGCAGCCTCGGCGCCCGATCCGCGTTTACAGGGCGTTCCATCTAAGACGGTCTCTAACTTTGTTGTTGCATTCAAGAAAAAAAATTTTTCAAGTCAAACTTGCCCAAAATTATGCGGTGCGTGTTCTGTTTCGTGTGTTCATTGGTCTGTTTCGTGTGGCCGCTACAGAATTTTGTTATTTTAAGTGGAACGCCCTGTATATTTGTCCGTTTCTGGACGCTCCACCAAGTTTTAGGTCAACTTTATGAACCTCCAATATGCATGCTCAATAAAGTCGACCTAAAAAAGTGGGGCGTCCAAAAACGTACAAATATACAGGGTCTCCATTTAAAATAACGAAGTTATGTAGCGGTCACACGAAACAGAGCACCCCGTATGGTTATAAATATCTTACAAAAATGCAGCGAATAATATTAGGCAACTCTTTATTTACAATAACAGAGTTAGCGAAGGAACCGTGTTGGACGGCACGCCCTGTAGGGTGTCGCCTCCGGGGCTGCAGTTGTTATTTTTTGTTTTGTATACTGTTACGTTGGGAGTTATGTTGTACGTGTACAGAAACTTGTAGGTGGTTGGAAACGATGCGGCCGGTGCCGTCTCGAATCGAGCCTCCCACGGTGATTCCATTATTGTTGCACTAATGCAATCAAGTAGGACTTAAATAGTTTCTATTGTGTGTGTATATATATGTTAATAATAAAGTATGATATGGCTTATAATTAAAAAAAAAAATGTGTGAATGATATTTTAAATATATTAAGAATAAACAATACAGAATATGTTGATAACAGTGTTTTATTTCCATTTTTTTCAAAAAAATTGTGTCAAAAATTGATATTGCTCCATCACGAATCATTCAGAATATGTCAGAGGAAGTGTTTTGATAATATACGGATGGAGAATCGCGATGGAACCCCACTGTTTTCTTAATTTATTAAGCGTGCCATCACCATTTCATTCCAGTCTTGATAATCCTAGTCACCCTAGCAAATTCTCATACCAACTTATTCTAAAGACAAATGAGTTGACAGATAAGGCGACAGTCATTTATTTCATTTGGTTACAGCTATCTTATTATAAGTTATAAAATCTTGAGCTGCACATGGCTGAGTATTGAGTTGATAAAACAATCAGTTATGACAGACAAAACGTATTGTATTAAAAGTGTGTTATTTCTTGTGCACATATTTTAGAGATAAAAGAAAATTGTGTCAAAAATTCACATAGCTCCTTCAGGAATGATTCAGAATATGTTAGAGGAAGTGTTTTGATATACGGAGTGACAAAGGATCGCGATGTATCCCCACTTTTTTCTTTATTTATTAAGTGTGTCATGACCATTTAATTCCAGTCTTGGTAATCCTAGTGACCCTAGCAAATCCTTATACCAACTTATTCTAAAGACGAATGATAATTTGACAGATAAGGCGACAGTCATTTATTTAATTTGGTCACAGCCACCTTATTATGTTATAAAATGTTGAGCTGAGCATTGAGTTGATAAAAAAATCACAGAGTTATGAAAGAGAAACATCATTCTAGATATGATGAAAAAACTAACTTTTTTATGCTTATATAACAGTCGAATTACATATATTTTTATAGAAGCAAATTTTGTGCAAGCTCATATCATTCTAATTAAAAAGGGTGGAAGTGTATTTATTACCATATTCATCAAGTACAAATAGATAATTTAAATCAACCTGTTTTTACTTTGTTCTATTGTATTCGTATACTAGCTAACTTCACCAGCTGTTTACGCTACTTCTACAATTACACCTATGTACATAATCACAATGTAACAAGAGTCTTGCAGTCGCATTGTCTACTTAAATTACTAGAAAGCGCCAAACATTTAAATAACGCTTTAATGGACTTTCCTAGGTGCAAAGGAGCTTAAGCATCCTTTCCAATGACTCCCTTTATCATGTTTTCAGACTCGTCCCACAGTTTAGACGCCACGTTGTCGTAGAAGATGACAGTGCTATTGTAATGCTTGCAGTCCCTGTATAACAGTCCAGTATCGTTTTCAAGAGCAGGTTCGGTTGCACAATATAGAGGAGTCTGCGCACCCTAAAATTGTTATCATTTAAAAATATGACAGACAACTTAAGGGGTAGTTGCAAATATACGAGGTGTAGCTATTAAATAACTGAACTGATGCTGCTACCAGCGCGCTGCGAGCGTGTCGCGACAACTTTGAACAGAACTGTGTCTGGCGATACTTTTCCCAACCTGAGCTCGCTGGACAAGCCAGTGGGTCGTTCAGTTTGACGGGAATGAATGTTTATCCCGCACACAAGTTTTTGAACGGTTTAAACGGTTTAAAGAGGAACGTGAAACGACCGAAGACGATCCGCGCCCCGGACGGCCTTCAACATCAAAAACGGATGAAAAAATTGGTAAATTAATCCGCGAAGATCGTCGTCTAAGCATCCGAGGGTTTGCTGAAAGAACGAATGAAGGACAAAGAATGTGTTCGCCAGATTTTGCATGAATCGTTCAACATGCGCAAAGTTTGCGCAAAAATGGTGCCAAAACTCCTCACTCCCGAGCAAAAGGAATCAAGAATGAACATTTGCGCTGACATTCTAAACAACATTGACACTGATCCAGGCTTGTTAGACACGGTGACACTGAAGAGGATAAGATTCGAAAGTGTGGAAAGGTTTTGAACCAGCTGACAGAACCTCCAGCACTGCTTTCAACAATGGAAAAGTCGTATGGAGCGGTGTAGAGATCGCCAAGGGGAGTACATTGAAGGCGAAAAAGTTGCTACTGTAATTGGTAACGAAGAAAAAGTGTTATGACAGCAGTTCGGTTATTTAATAGCCACACCTCGTATGTTTGGCATCTACGTAATCTTTGATTTTAGACGCAAAAAAGTGATGATAACATTTGGAACATCGAATATCGACCAATAAAAAAATTACTTCCATTCTGCTGTCTCTTGTATCCCTTTTTTTTTGGATGTATTCAAGAGGCACAGAAAAATTAAAAAACATTTATAATTCAAGCAAAAATACGTAACAACAATCTGTGTCTCAAATATTCTTTTTTATGTTGCATAAACATGACATTTTCTGAACCCCAGGCCGATAATTAATATCTCCTGCAATGCATACAAATGTTGCATTCTAATATTAACAAATTCATTTAAAATATCGCACACGCTTACACGTTAATAACAATCTAATATTTAAAAACAAAAAAAAAAATGTGTATGAATTATCAACTTATAAATACATAATGAGTTTTTAAATGCTTATTAATATGTATTTTATGTAGTAACCTTGATTAACACAACCGATTACAAATTATCAATAAAAACCACACGAATTAAAATAATCATCGGTTTCCTTAAAGTCACTGTAATTCGAAAACACTGAGATAAAAATTCAAACTAGAATAAACTCAATTTACTACTTATAACTAGACGACTTACTTGTTTAGGGCTCTTCATGAAGAAGAACGCTATCGGGTGCGATCAAAATGTAGTGGTACCACTTAATCGAGTGCCTGAACAGCCCTGTATACACCCAGCCGGGCAACAACAGTACACTTTTACGTTTTTCGTTTTTGTATGCTTCGCAAGCTCCTGCGAGAAGTATGCGTTCGCTAATTTCGAATTGGCGTACAAGTTGGTTTTCTTCGTTGCTCGCAGACCGTTTAGGTCGTTGAGATTTATCTCGCCCCTCTCGTGGAGAGACGAAGAGACGACGACAATTCTGCTAGACGACTTCGATAAGAGCTCCAATAGCTGGTTGGTGAGGTAAAAATGTCCCAAGTGGTTAACGCCTGAAGTGCACCTCGAAGCCGTCTTTGGTTTCGACTCTCTTGTTGCTCGGGAATGAGACTCCGGCATTGTTGATCAGCAAGTTGATTTCGGTGTATTGCTTTTTGATACGGTCGGTAAAGTTTTTTACTGAGTAGAGCGAGGCCAGGTCTAATTCCATTGGAATCTATAATTCACAGTAACTATCATATTCTGTACTACTAATTCTGTTAATAATTAAACTAAACTTACCACAGTTATGTTGGTTTTTTCTGGAAAACTCGTTTTGATCAGGTCGCAGGCTTCACGAGCCTTTTCCAGATTTCTACAGGCAAGTATAACTTGTGCATTTCTGAATGCCAACTCTTTGGCAATTTCGAAACCAATCCCAGAATTGGCGCCAGTTACTATAGCGATTTTTCCGTCCAACTTGACTTTATTTTTGCATTTTCCCCATTTTGATTCCCGGTACTTTCTCACAAGAACTAATATTAAAATTGTTGGTAATAAGTAAACAGTCAACGACTGAAACATTTTAGGTCAATTGATTAAACTATTACACCGCAGACACTCCTCAACGACTATTAACTACAAAATGACTTTCGTTCTTCGTTGGTTTATTTGAAATGTTTTTGACGTATGACCACGTGCGACTGACATGTTGAGGATGCGAGAATAGATCTACCCAGTAGTTCAAATGACTAAAGCGACGTTGTCAGACGCTATCAAAACTACAACACATCCAGTAAAGCCAAACATACACTTTATTAATTCACAAGAAATTGCGTGGTTTAAAAAAAAGAAGTCGGGTGGTTTATGAAAATTTGAAAGCACATCGTGTCTTGTTGCGGGCGCTTTTTATACAACTGTCACTATAGGTAAAATAATATAAGCGCGACGATCCCTGGTGGTCGGTCAACAAACTAATTACTTAGCCATCGTTTATTCAAACGTCCGTTTGAGTGTCATTATGTTTTGAAAATTTTCCTTTTATATTTGTGTTGTATTCATTAGAAATACATTAGCATTATATGTATTTAAACAATAATATTAACATTATTTTGTGGGTATTATAATTAGAATGAATTGCTATTGTTGTGTACCTCGCTGTTCGACCTGTATTAAGAGGGATCCCCAATTAACTTTTCATATATATCCTGAACAAGGAAAAAAATCAAGTTTCCCTGGTAAATAAATTTGGTCAAAAGAAACGTATAGACAGACGCAAGGCTTAGATATTCAAATTGGGGATGGGAAAGCTCATCAGTAAATTTATGAAAGTCTTTTCTCTTCATTTTGCTGAGGAGGATTACTTTTATCGATGTAAGTTTTAGTATTTTGAAGGTTAATGTAAATATATTTATAATTAGTATTGTGTGTGTCAGCTAAGGATTCAAAAAAGCCGAAGATACTGAAAAAAACTGTAGTATCTTCAAATTCATAAATTCATGAATGGCCTACATTCAGAACATGTTCACCCTCATATATACACTTTGAAACTACAGTACCATCTAAATATTCCATATATTTCAAGATATTCAATCTAATGTCTGCTATTCTACTTTAAAAAAAATTAAATTAAAATATTAAACAATTTTGTAAAAAAAACACATTTATTCAAATTTTCAAAATAAACCGATCCAACCTAAAAATGTATCTTCCATTGGTATCTTCCATCAATCTAAAAATCATAAAAAAACACTACAATTATGCCAACAACTTGTAAACAGGAAACCTTGATCACAAAAGGTGTTTTTAGGCAGTAAATAATCAAATACTACACATAAATAATAAATTAAAGCGGCAACTTGAACATAAAACACAATAAAAGCAATATAAAAACAAACAGCTAATGGCTTAATAATTAGTCCGCACTAACGCTGGCATCTTAAATTCTGACGCCTATAAGTGTCAACTGTCAGTCATCCGTCTTCCTATTGCGGTTGAGATAAGTTTAGATAAGTCTAGTTTCCGTCGTTTACCTATTTATCTAAACCGATATATCGATTTATCTAAACCTCTCATGTCTTGTCATCACTGCCCGGTGTGCGCCAAGCCTTAGTAGTAACGAGCCATCCATAAAAAACGTCATCAAAGTTGGCAGAACAAAAAAAGACGTATTTCTATTCTGATATGAAATTTATATAACCTTATTGAATTGTCAAGGCTGTCACATTATGTTGCTACTTGTCAGAAGTTTGAGAACAATAAAATTTCTCTTCCCAGCTTCGACATAATCGCTATTTCCGTCTCTCTCGTTCATTGCCAGATTTGATGACGTTTTTTTTAATGACTCATTATAATCTCGATGTTTATGGGTGCCTTTAATTTTAGCGACGAGTGACAAGCTGGCATCGTTGCGTCAGTTCGATGCACGATTTAAAAATGGAGTGAGGAGCATCATACGTCATAGAGTTGACGTGTACATCATTTGAAACTATGAAGCCGGCAATTAGCTATTTATTAATCGGACTGTTCTTTTTGTTTATATTGCGCTCAATCTACAGCCTGTACGGGATATTCCAGGCGCCGGCTTGTAAAAAAGGCGACGTCTGTTATTCCTCCTATTTGAATTCCAAACAAAAACTGGACTTGGTCGTTTTCGTATCGGACAATTCAAGATCGGGCAATATAGATAAAGTACTGCACGTCAAGGACTTCGACTACGCGTTCGCATTGGAAGAGTAACTATACACTATGCATTTTCGTTCTTCTATGCTCACCAAACGTTTTTCCAGGGAAGTTCCGCTAGAGCTGTCAAAAACGGTCCGTAACAATGGAACCCTATTCATCCACACGGTTATCCTGCCCAGTAACCACAAAGCGAAAAAGGAGCCTCGTCTAAACGATCTTGTGAACGTACCGGATTCGACTTACTTGAAAAGCAGGCTGACGAAATACGCTGTGCCTGCTAGCGCCACGTTCAACTTACTGAAAGAGTCGCAGACCGATTCCAATGAAGTCACGCGACCAGTAACACATTTACGTTCAAAATATGCCATCATAATGTGTACCGACAACCTCAACATTCCCCACTCCGACATTCCAGTAGAAATAGTCAAGCATCTGAGGATAAACAATAAAAGAGAGTTTTTGCCTATCGTGCAACAAGACATCTTGAATATGAGACTGAAGGACCTCGTGGAAGTAACGCCCGAGACTCGAAATATCAATTTCACGTTTATGTACGTGCCCGCGTCGTTTGGCAAGATGCGATTCCTGCTGCAGATCGAAACGACCCTATACCAATTCCTGGACTTGGGTTTCACCGAAAAAGATCTGGACGAAGTCAAGGGAGTTTTCGCGGACACTAACTTGTACCTACTGTGCGCGACGCTGTGTATAGGAAGTATTCACGTGAGTAGCGAGGTAACAACCTTACGATCTCGGTGACGGCGCCTCTTTTTCAGTTACTCTTGGATTTCCTATCGTTCAAGAACGACGTTAGCTTCTGGAAATCGCAGACTTCCATGGCTGGATTGTCAACGCGCACGGTGTTGTGGAGGACGTTTTCTCAGACGATCGTGTTCTTGTATCTATTAGACGAGGGCACGTCGTTGCTGGTTCTCATTCCAAGTGGAATAGCCACTGTGATAGAGGTGAGTGTATTAAATTTTAAAGTGTCGTGTGTATTAAAATGTTGTTCCTTTATACCAAGTTCGTTTTTAGCCCAAAATCAGTGATATTGAATGTATTCCTCGATTATAGCGTAAGCTCTTGATGACAGTTAAGTGGATAGTTTGAAATGAGCCGGTGTTGTACTTTCTTTTGTTTTTTGTATATTCTAATAGGTTGTCTACTTTTATTGTACAAGTGATTCTAGGTGATATTCAACTGTCTTGACATCATTCCATGGCACACTTGATCTGTCTAACGGCTTTCAAATTTGATGTTTTGCTCAACTTTGGGGGCGAATAGAAAGAAATGTAAAGGGTTTTGAGGAGTCCTGATGAGGGCTATGGATTCATGTTTAAAAAAAAGTCGCTAAATTGCCATATTGAATTTCGAACGCCTTAAAAAAGCATTTGTCTCGAAATATAGATTAAGACTTGACTATTTGCAGTTTTGGAAGGTGAGCAAGGTATTTAAGACCAGCATCTCGTGGAGGGGGTTAAATTTAACCACGATAAGAAGGAGACTACCGACGAGAAAAAAACCAGAGAGTACGACGAGGAATGCATGAGATACCTCAGCTACCTGTTGTATCCGCTGTGTTTGGGTGCTGCCGTGTATTCGCTGTTATATCAGCCCCACAAAAGGTAAGTTTTTTTTAAATGAAGGGTCTGTCCAGCACTGGACAGACCGTCCAGCACTTTTCAGCCAGGTTTTTTAGATTTCATTTGGTCGAACATTCGCAAAGCTATCAAATTGTTTTAAGCCACAAAAGTGTTTATAAGTTTAAAATATTCCCGAGGTTCTCCTAATGAACGGATTTTTAATTTTCAAAAAAAGGTGTGAAAGCTTGAACGTTCTTTTGTATGTAAATACATTTTTGGGTCGCTCAAAGCTTTTTTTTAGGCTGTAAAAATTTTTGAAAAGTTGCGATTTTTTTCATAAACTTAGTTTTTTATTGTGCAAAAACTATTGGACCTATTCAATCATATCATAAAGTTTTGTGACCCAGGATCTAAAGGAGTTATTTATAATCTCACTCATTATAAAAAAAATTAATGAAAAAACTTAATCTTGTATAAAATTTAATAACATTTTGTTTTCTCTCTTCAATTTGTCTCTACGACGAATAGTTGACGAGTTATGTAGAAGAAAAAGAGAAGAAAACGCATATTTTAGAGATTTTCTTACATTCTGTGTAATGACAAATTTTCCACAACCTTTTCAACTGGCGCTTATCGAAATTATATTTTCTTATGATATTCAAGGCATTTCAATAAAAATTTGTGTCACAATATAGAAAAAGTCCAATCCAAAACAGATTCCGCCTGGTCTAATATAAATATGCTACGTAACACTAGCACCTCCACCATAATTTTAAATATGTTGAAATATATCTTCAAAATAACTACAAATAAGCATTTAATTAACAAATCCTTACCACTTCAACATTCCTTTGAGAAAACTGTATGGGAAAAAAATTGGACACGCAATTTTCTTCAGATTGTCTTCGTTTAATGCTTGTTTTAATCTTCCACCTGGCGCCTCCGCCAAAATTTCAAATTCGACCGTGTCTCTGATATATTTGAACATTTCGATTGTTCCTATTTTAAACAACGCGTTCTCTTTCAGCTGGTATTCGTGGACGATCAACAGCTTAGTGAACGGAGTCTATGCGTTCGGGTTCTTGTTCATGCTGCCCCAGCTGTTCATAAATTACCGTCTGAAGTCTGTGGCCGCTCTACCTTGGCGCGCCTTTACGTACAGGGCGTTCAATACGTTCATCGATGATATTTTCGCGTTCATCATCACGATGCCCACTGCGCACAGGGTGGCCTGCTTCAGAGACGACGTGGTCTTCCTGATTTACCTGTACCAAAGATGGTGAGCGGTGACATGTTTTTGATTGCTCTGTGCGCTGATTGATTCTATTTTTTAGGTTATACCCAGTGGATAAGACGCGTGTCGACGATATAACTGGCGAAATTGTGCCCGAGGATCTAAAAGAAAAGAAAAATAAATAAATTTATTTATTCGTTTGTATTTTATTTATTTATTATTGAATAAACGTTTCTTGATAAAGTGCGTTATTTTTTTCCTGAATTATAGCCGCATATAATCTTAAAAATAGAATAAAAAATGGAAAAATACTTTTTTCGACCACAAAAAAGTGAATTGCAATTTAAAAATATATTGCCCGTTAGTTTACAATATTCCAATAAAAATTAACTGACTTACCGTGCATAAAATTAAAGAACATTAAACATTTTTACTTTTTTACCATTTTCACATCCTTAAATTTGATTTTTGCCCTTTTTACAAGCTTAGTACCAACCGAATTGTCCTTTTCGTAGTCCACCTAAGCGATTTTTAAAGTCTCTGGTAGCAGGGATGATTAACCGGTAGTGACGTCATTAAAAATAATATCCCAACGATTTTAATTTGCTAGGTTTTGAGTTTTTAATGCCAGGGATGTTAATGTCATATCGAAAACGAAAAAAAAGGCACCAACGAAAACAAAAACCATTCAAAAAAAAACGTCATCAAAGTTGGTCGAGAAAAAAAGACGTATTTCTATTCTTAATCGAATTTATAACCTTATTTACTTGTCAAGGCTGTCACATCATATGAAAGCCATTGTTTATTCTACAAATTGTGATAGTCACTTGTCAAAAGTTTGACGTTCTATCTCTCTCGTTCATAGCCAGATTTGATGACGTCTTTTTTGGATATATATACTAAACGGTCGGCTAATTTTGTCTGTGTGGACGGAGCTAGGGCGTGTTAAAGATACCCTATCTCGCATGTCAGTTGTCACAGTGTCGACAGTTTGAGGTTAGATAAAATAAAGGACAGTATATCCATCGTGACATAGAATAGATTAGAGAAAATGCATCTCATTTGTCCTATGCGTGAGAAATAGTATAAACTATTTAGTATTATGTAGTATATTAGTATACGATACTAATATGGCGTTTACGCAAGAAACAAACTTGAAAATGGCATTATAACATTGCATTACACAGGCTTCAAACATGCTTCTTCTGTGTTCAAAGTTTCGCTTCGAGTTTCGATATAATCGCTATTTCCGTCTCTCTCGTTCATAGCCAGATTTGAGGTCTAGCTCATCTGATGAGTCCAAAATGGTGAAATGTCAAGTTACCTGTGAAACGTGACTCCCGGGATATTTTCCTTGTTTGCTCGGCTGTTGCGCCAGCCCTGCACTATAGACTTATTATTATATAATAGTGTTTATTGTTTAGCAATTAAAAAGACCGATAACCATTACAATCAAGCGCTAATTTTAACAGACATACCCAAATAAAATACACAAAAAAACACTTTGAGTCGTTCATGGTTACGCCAATATGGCCGCTTGACATTAGGTGTGCCATTGTGACAATATACGCTTTCTCTCTGAATCTGAATCTCTATTCTGAATCTCGGTGTATAAAGGCCGCTTTACAGTTCGCAATTTTTATTGCCGGCAAGAAAAATTGCAGCAATTTTTATTGCGCGCACGCGTATTTGTGTTTATTTGTTAAGAAATTGTAGAAACCGACATGAATACGCTTGCGCGCAATAAAAATTGCTACAATTTTTCTTGCCGGCAATAAAAATTGCGAACTCTAAAGCGGCCTTAACAAACTCCCGTCAAAAATATACGTCTGTCGTCAAAATTGTCTTTGTTTAGAACGTCACTACACTGTATCTTTGAGACATCAAAGCTCCTCCTACTTTTCACAATGCTCTGACAGTCGTGAAGGCCATGGTCCTTCCTGGCATAACTTTGAGCTTTCGGTCCGAAGGTCGTTCGCGAAAATTGGCCTGGATCCTTGACCGCCAGCGCCACCTAAGATAAACTACAACCTATTTTCTTTTATGTCAGCAAGTTATGGTGGAAGCGCAACAAGTGTTTTGTGTTTAATCATTATAAATACACACGTGTGATTTTCGAACGTTTGAACGACGGCATTTTACGGTAATTAAAATAGCGGTGATACGTTCAAAATCGGATTAATGTGGAACTCGCATACTGCGCTATTGCAAGGACCTTTCGAAAGTGGTAAACTCTGGCTTGTTGTCGTTCGCTGATGCTCGGACCGAGAAAACCATGAAGAAAAAGCCAGAACTATTCAAAAGGACAGGTAAATCTAGCCTAGCTTTAAGGAACTTTCTGAATAACTTGAAAGAGAACGACTTACACTACGAGAACAAACAGATAACCCAATGCGTATTTTTGGGAGTGTTGAGACTCAAACCAGTACCTTCGATTTTTACTAGTAATAATGTGCCTTCTGTCAGTGCCCCAGTCGAAGACAGTGTACCCAACGCGTCTAAAAAATCCCGTCAAAACCAACAATGCTAAGAGTAACGTTAAGAAACATCTGAACAAGAACTTACCGAAGAGGGACGATAATAAAGTCCTAAGCGGCAAAGTCACCAAGAGGAACCCCGAGAAAGTTAAAGCCGCCGTCAAAAAAGTCCCAGTAAAAAAGTCGAACATCATCAAAATCAAATTAAACTCGAAGAAGAGGCTGACCAAAGACGACGAACGCTCCTCTAACAGCAAAGAGGAATCGGTAACTCCGCTTACGTCTCACGCCTTTCTGTCGGCCCCCACGCTAAGTATAACCCCCATTGTAAGTACAAAGTTCAACCCAGTACAAAATCTATTCGACAAATTGAAACAGAAAATAGACGGAGGTAGCAACGAGGCCGGACCGTCAAATGTGAGGAAACAGGTGAATAAACCGAAGCAAACCCTGGAGAGCACCGGGACTACTTCAAAAGTGTGTAAAATAAACGCGAAGAAATCAGTCCAAGCCGCTCCCATTAAAAAAACCAAAGTTCTACTGAAGAGACTCGGCATTAATGAATATATGGCGTGCCCCGCCAAGAATCCCAGCCCGATCACGATCTCCGACACCGAATCTACTAGTAAAAGGATGGAGGATGATCTCACTCTAATAACCGACGAAAGCAATTCCTCATCATCATCGTCCAGTGGCATAGAAACTACCGAGACCGCAGACCTTGCGACCGATGATGTGATTTTTGTCAACGCCGAATCCAAACCTCCGAAGATCAAAGCGAGGACGTCTCCCAGAAACAGAACAGCAAACAGCTGTGAAATTGTCCAAAATCAGTCAAAAAGTTTATCATCCAACTCGTTACAAAACTTATCCGAAGACAAGTCAAACGAGACCGGTCAACTCAACGATATTATCATTATACCTGATGGACCGGTCAAAGAAAAATTCCCTGCCAGGAGGGAACATAATAAAAGCGAAACTAATGAAGAATCGAATTCTTCCAATGAAGTCATTGTTGTCGATGAAGTTAGAGAGATAAGAGTCTCTCCAAGGCTCAAGAAAATGGGAGAAATAAGAGAAAAAGAGGAATCCAGGATGAGTAAGCAAGGAACACGAATCGACGCTGCCGAAGTCATTGAAATCGTGGAGGAAACAACGGCCCCTCAACTAATTAACGAGCAAAATAAATCAGGAGATTGTTCGGAAAAAAAGGAAATCATGGTTTCTGTCGATGACTTGGGTTCTAAAAATGGGAGTCCCCCTAAACTAATTGACAGACCGGGCGATGCAGTCAAAGAGGAATTTATAGACTCAAAGGACGGCATAGAGATGTTACACGTCCGAGACAAGCCGAAACAGAAGAAGAACAGATTGAGATCCCCTTTGCTGCCTCCCGTGCTGTTAACCCCCATGCTGCTGAGGTCTGAACTGGCGTCGAAGAAATCTGGATCTGCCACGCCACGGGACAGATCAAGAACCAGGGAAAAGATAAGTTCGAGGCTGTTGCGGTCCGACATGGAGCATTCTAAGCATTCGCAGAATCAACCTGCAAGACCGAAAGACCCAAATTCGCCAACACACAATAAGAAGAATGGCAAGACGCACATCCACTCTTCGACAAGACTGCTCAGGTCAGAATTGAGTCATCAGAAAGACATAACGAGTGACCATCCTCAACCTATCTTTCCAAATGAAGATGTCATTTTTGTCCACGATGAGCCAAGGGGAACGGTTTGTAAGAAAATACCTTTAGAAAGGAATCATGATGTAAGAGTAATTCAAAGTGCTGAAGAAGCAGACGTATATCCACGATATCCACCTACTAGGCTTCTAAGGTCAGTCGTGCTTAATAAAACCAGCGAACTGCAAGAAAAATCTCCCCATGATGAAATTTTACAATCAGAGAATAGAATATTAGATATCACCGGGGAAAAGTCGAGGAATGACGACATTGTAATTGTGAAAGAGGAGAGCACTGCCAACGAAAATATTTCACCAAGGCTTCTGAGGTCGAACGTTGCCAAGCAGAATTCTCTGGCAAAAAATGACGAAAACCCGGAGCAATCTATTAAAACCGAACACCAAACGATGCCTTCGGACAAGCAAGACATTTTCCCTGAGTCCTCATTCAGAATTAAGCCACCAAGTCAACAGCATCCTAAAAAGCTCGTATGCCAGACTGACGAGGAAGTTATCGTTGTCAAAGAAGAACCGACACCATGTAGATCTCTTCGATCGGACACGAATAAACAAAACCAAGAATTTTCCTTGAATAAAATCCCAACCCATGAGAAAGACGCAGTTCTGGTAATAAGCGATGAGTCAGCATCAGTCCCGAAAGAAAAGGTGTCACCTAGAGTGTTGAGGTCAGACGTTGGTCATCCTGGCAAATCGACACCCTCACACAGAACCAATCTAGACGAAATCGTCGTTGTAAGTGAAGGCGAATCAAAGAACTCGAAGGAACGCTCCAATGGAGGGTTACCACGCTCCGAGTTGACACAACAGAAAAATAAAGGAACACCTGTTTCCATGCCTGACGCCGAACAGGTCATTGTACTCATACATGATGAACCTAGGACAAAAAGAAAAGGTGAAGTCGAACCCCAGGGATCCTTTAGGCAACAAAAGGACACCATGGTCGTTGATGACCTTATAGTTGAGCAGACGGCTACAAGAAGAGTGGTGACTCCTGAAACAGACGACTTAATAGTTGTAAAACACACTTCTTGCTCTAGACTGCTGAGGTCCGAAATCGTTTCGCAGAGTTCAGCAGGTTTACAGTCGGAGGCAACTGCAAGGTTACTCAGGTCTGACACAGCTTCCCTCAGAGACGTTTCAAGCAGTCCAAAATCGCAAGAACAAACTCCAACAAAGGTAGTCGCTCCAGTCGAACAACAGACTTCAAGTCCGAAGTCGCGAAAATCTGGGACTACGCCTCCAAGGAAGATTGACGAACAAACTGATGTCACCTCAACCAGGCTGTTGCGTTCAGAAGTTGTCCAACAGACTAGGGGTGTGCCAAGGAATCATCCGGATAACCCTGAGGATACAGACGCGTCAAAAAATGAAAATCAGACGTCCTCCAGATTGCTCAGATCGGAAATGACGTTGGAAAATTCTACCCATAGTCTAGAACATAGGCATGTGAAAGAAAAAGAGAAGTACCCTCGTAGAAGGGGTAGATCTCTGTTGATGGACTTGAAAGCAAAACAGAAGACGTCAATGTTGCTACGTTCAGAACTGGCCCAAAAGAAAATCCTCAATCTCAGCGACTACCCGTCTGAAACAGCAGATTATTCGCATAACAAAAGGGAAAGAGGAAACAAAGAAGTGTCCTTTCTCATATCCAGCAACACGAGTCAAGAAAATATAAAACCTCCGGAAGTCACCCAAACGCCTGGAAACTCAGTTGCATCAGAAGATATACTTCCTGAATCAGCTGCTACTGATGCTGAAATAAATATTATCACTAACCAAGTAAATATCCCCAAACGTAAAAGCTTAATCGACGACTTGAAAAGGAAAAAAGCAGCCAAAGAGAAATCAGTTGCGGTTTTTCCAACCAACCAGCATGCGATACCAACTTCACAAGACGCTCAATCACCAGCAAGTGTTAATTTGCCAATAACTGTCTCACAGCAGTCGAACAATATCATCGACGTTCCAGAAGAAAGAGATATTGAGACGAATGATAGAGCACCAAAGGATAATGAAGAACAAAACGTTATTTTAATACCTGATGATATTAAAGTGGAAGAAACACCAACACAGAATATTTCGCCAAGAAGAACCAGGAACACGAAAATTTGCGAAGAGAGCGAGCCTACAGAAAAATCAAGTCCAGATAATATCGTTTTGGCTTCGGATGAAGTGCCTTTAAATGCAAGCAGTGCTACGCCTCTTGAAGAAAGCACGTCACCTAAGAGGAAGTTGAGGGAAAGAGACAACAAGACAAATAGAACCCCAGAAAAGTCCCCCCAAAATACAGATTTGTCGCCTGCCGTTGAGGAGTCGTCTAGTGCGAAGAAAAAACCGAGACAAGAAAAAGATAAGGTAGAAACGAAAACCGTAGAATCACCGTCTCAAAATGACAAATCAATTCCAGATATTAGTACTCCTCGCAAGCAAAAAGGTACTCCTTCAAAGAAGAGGATAAAGGATATTAATGGTACCAATGCAAATAAAACTGCAAAAACTGAACCCTTACAGAATGCAACCATCGTATCTACTGATGAATCAACATTGCAATCAAATGACAATACAGTCAAACAAACCGTTAGTTCTCCTAGGAGAAAGTTGATAGAAACGGAGCGCAGCTTAACTGTATTGGCGTCTGAAGACCTAAAACTAGCGACAGTTGAAGAATCGAGCAAACAAAAGCCAGGATCGTCTAAGAGGAAGGCGAAGCAAGCAGAACAGCGAGGGGAAGATAAGTGTTTGACTCTTGATGAACCAAATGCAACAAAAAGTTCACCAAAGCAAAATAAATTAGTTTCTAAGGAGTTGAAAAGAGCTGTAGATGTAGAAACCGACCATCCAAAAGAAGTTGAAGTAGAGGAGAATCCATCCAAACCGACCAAAGGGAAGAAATCAAAGAAAGCCAAATGTAAGGAAGTGAAAGGCGTAGAAGACGACAAAATATCAACACCACCTGACCATATTAATTTGGAAGGCGGTGAAGTCCAGAAACCCAAAGAGAAAACAAAATCCAAAGTGTCCTTAAAAGTAAAGAAGAAGACTATTAAAAAGAATGATCTGCCGCGAAAACGCGAGGCTACAACTCGTCGCAAACGAGTACAGAAAACACCGAGAGAGACGAAAAAGAAATCTAAAATAGACGAACAATTAGAGGCGAACAAGGAAGGAGGCCAAGATAAAGTAGTTGTGTTGTCTCCTGAGGCGGTTAATTCAAAGTCGAAAGGGAAAAAGAGAATGCCATCCAAAAGGAACGCGAAGGAACCAAAGATCGAAGAAAATACTATTGTCGACACCTCAGCCCAAGTTAAGTCTGCAGATGCTGGCACAGTTATGCCATCTCTATCGGAGGCAAGTAAGCCCAAACAGAAGAAGAAAGCCAAACGACGGGCAAAATCGTCGAAAGGCAAAAAGCAAAGGAAACCGACAGAAGAACCTGTTAATGTCGATATACCAGCAGACGACAATGCTTCCAAAAAGCGGACATAACCGTGTTCGACTTTGACGAAACGGAACCGGAACCGGTCCCTCTGCGTCTCAGCGGCACCCCGAGGAAGGAGAGGTTTGTCAAGTCAACGGCGAGGGAGTCCGAGGAACCCAAGCCCGCCGGGAAGAGACCAAAGCTAGCTAAAAACAACGACGAACAGATCGCCAAGGCCCAGGCCAAAGCGAAGCTCATCGCCATGTTCGGCGACAAGAATAACCTGGAGGGCAGCGCCAACAGTACGCAAAAGAACGCCCCGGTCGATGAAAGAGACTGCCAAGTGTTGGACGAACTGTCCAGTCCGGTGCACGACACAGGGAAGACTAGCAAGGCTGTTTCGTCGGACAGAGCCAACACATCGCCTCCAAAGAGGAGCACGTCTCCCCTGAAGCAGGCCACCATCACTGACATGTTCGGCAAGGTGCTGGTGAAGAACGAGCGGCCGCCCGCCGCCGATTCCATATTCCCGGCGGCCCCCAAGGACGCTGTCTTCGAGGGGAATGCCATGCCGCCTCCAAAGGTGGAGCGCAGGCCCCCTGCGAAAGACGGCGCCGAGGAGGACGAGTACTACGACGACGACAGCGACAGCGAGAGCCGCATGGAGTGGATACCGGAGGAATACGCCGAGTACAAGTTCAAGTACTCGGCGAAGAAGATGATGAGCTACAAGCCGATCCACAAGTGCAAGATCTGCCTGCTGATACTGCCGACGTACTACAAGCTGAACAAGCACAAGAAGGAGCACGCCAAGAAGGAGAACCCGTACAACTGTAGTCAGTGCGAGCAGGCGTTCCCCAGCATCGACGACCTGACGGCCCACCTGAGGCTGCACAAGGGTGAGTTGAGATTCTGTTTGTTTTTTTTAATGCGATGCGATAGTCAGGTGCGTGTTAGTCCAGTAGGCAGGGAGCTAAAATCATCAGAAAGTGTTCTTGAAACATATAGGGCTAGTTTTGGCGGTTTCCTATGTATTTTTTTGCGTGGAACACAATGCGCAGGGAACGTAGAGCTAATTTTTTTTCAATTAACAATTTGTGAAAAAAAAGTCTTCACATTTTCGCTTATATCTCCGTTCCTTACATCAAATGCATACACTAGTAACAAAAATTAAAGGATATTAAAAAAAATTCCAAATTTTTGAGTGATTTTCAACAATGGATAACTCGGAGAAAAATGGTCGTACAGAAAATAAAAAAAAAAAAGGAAATTGTAGCCTCAAGTGTCTAGTTTTCAGATCTGTACTTTTTTACTAAATTTTTTTAGCGGGAGCGGTTCTCACGTAATCATCTGAAAACCAAAAAAAAAAAATGGACAAATTTTTGCTCGTCTTTAAAATGGTCTGTGGACTTCAAAAATTGTTTGTTACTAATGTATATTCAGTTCCAGTGATTATACTGTCATTGCCAAACGAAAGACGCCTCTGTTCTTTATTAAAAAGGAATTTCATCATTTATTTTTCAATTCTGACAGCCACATCGAAAGTTTGACAACAACAAAGTTTCGTTTTGAGCTTCGACATGCCAGCTATATCCATCTCTCTCGTTCATAGATTATTGTCGTTTTTTTTTCAATAGCTCATTATTTTTCATATATGTTATTACTAAGGTTCGGAATATAATGCTGTACTACTCATACGTGGGTCCTGGCGCCTAGGCAGGATCGGTTAGTGGCGTACGTATGCAGGGACAAGAAATACACGCTTATATAATTTACAAGGCGCTTAAAAAACACGGTTTATACTTTCATTATCATAGAGTTTTATAGGGCCAAGCCCTGCCTTGTAGCACACATTTCCGAACTCTAGTAATTACATTTGCATGTGCAAAAAATGGCGGATGCGAAGGTTTGGCTTATAAGTAGGAGAATAAAGTATCCAAAGTACAAGTAAATTTTAAAATCCACAAGGTATCAAAACCTTGATATTTAACTCAATAAAAACCACTTATCCTAATGTTTTCGGATGTGATCTTTCGATTTCCGGGGTCAGAATTGTGGTTAAATGCTCTAGAAAAAAAATATGGCTGACTTTATGGAGAAAAGTACTGAAAATTTGGGGATTTTTTTTTTTTATTTTTTTTTAGTCCAAAAAGTAGTCTAACCTACTCCGGATTGTGGAGGGAGGTGGAGGCAATAGTTGGAGTTGATGATAGGATTTTTTTTGCCGACCTCAACTGACTAATCGTTTCAAAATGGCGGACATTGCATAAAATATCATAAAATATGAATTTTTCTCTAGTATTAACGAGAAAATAATGTTATTGTGAGTTTTTCTTGATCCACAGTCATTTTCCTCAATCAAAACAATACTACAGAATATATTTGACTAAATTTTCAATTTTCAATGATGGCGGATTCAAAATGGCGGCCGGGTTTCTCAAGAAATGGCGCGTTTTTCATTATAAAAAGTAAATAGGAGTTTGTAATTATACTTTTCCTATGTCATTTCATGTTTTAGTAACATTTTGAGTAATTCCTGGTGAAAAAAGTCTGAAATCCAAGATGGCGAATTCAATATGGCGGACATCTTCTGGAACTCGAAAGATCACATCCGAAAACATTAGGATAGGTGGTTTTTATTGAGTGAATTCATGAATGTCCCTTCGAGATTGACGTTCCAAAAAGGACGAAAAATTATGTCCGTTTGGGCGTTAATGGGTTAATTAACCCTACGTTGATATCTTTTGAGGACATTATTTCTATTCGTAAAAAATATAGATTAGGCAAACCTCGATGATATAATCAGACATGGTTTTCGGTTTTTTTATTGAAAGTAACATGCTTAAAGCTGAACTGAAATTCGCCATGCAAAATTCCCCAGCCCAATACAATCTGCAATTAAAAATTCGCCATTATTAAAGTTCACAGTTGCTACTGGAAAGTATTTCAGATAGCAGTTGAGATCCACATATTCGGCATTGTTGGGACGGTGACGTCCCCAGGACAAAATGCGTCACTGTTTTGAACATTAGTGTCTCATTATCATCTGTCGTGCGTCTAAACAAATGCGAGTTTTATTTGTGATTACATTTTTAAAAGCGATAACGGTATATATTAGAATTTACATTAAATCCATATTTCATAGAATTAATATATTCATTTGCAACCACACTGTCTTAATGCTTGTTTACGGGAGTGACTGTCGACTTGGTTTTTCCTGAAAAGCAGGAAACCATGGGTTATCGTTGCATTTCTGTAATTAACGGCAAAGCGACCGCACGCCATATTATACAGTGTGAAAGCTGACTTCTTCCGCAAATGGCAATAACTCGGTGTCACTCTATTTGTGAAACTCGAAAGTGCCACCTTGAAAGTGTAGGAATTTTTAACAGATTCATGATAGTGAGAAGTTTGCAGACAAGTACAATGTACGAGGAACATTCAATTAATAAGCTGCCAATCTCAAATACACTAATGGAAAAAATTAAAGGGTCAAAAAAAATTTCCGAATTTTTAGTGATTTTTCAGAATGCTGTATCCCAGTGAAAAATGGTCTTATCGAGGTCTAAAAAAAACATTTTGAAGCTTCAAGTTTCTAGTTTTGAGACATTTCGGCAAAAAAAATTTTTAGAGCTACATGTTTCGCGCAATTTTAGGAAGTAATGTGAGAAAAAAAAATTGCGTTTTTTTTGCTTTTTTTTCAAGTCCACGAGCTTGAAAAAGATTATTAAAAAAAAAAGCAAATTGTTTCTAAATTAACAAGCTATTATGGACTATGGAGCCGGATAGCCTGTTTATTTAGCTTCAATTTGCTTTTTTTTCACCCGCAGAAATCTTGATATGACCATTCGTTGCTAAGATATTGAACTTTAAATCAATAAGCCGACCCATTTTGTCTTTTATCGACGATATCTCAGCAACCAGCGGTAGCACAGAAAATCTAAGTGCATGTTTCTGACAACCTGGAAAAAACCCCGTTTTCAAGGTTAGAAACTGCTAGCGATTTTTGAAAGGAGAGCATTTTCTTTTAGTCCTATGACTGGATTTGAAAAAATTCATGAATGATCGGGTAATTGATCCGCCATGGTTTTTCAGAACATCAACGGCTGGAATTCAAACTTCATGAAATGACTAGGAAATGTATGCGTGCAAACTGCCTATTTACAGTTTATAATAAAACCCATTTCTTGAGAAATCCGAAGTTACATTTCGAATCTAACGCATCATTTTCTTGTTGCAAACGGTCAAACTTTTGAAAAAATTAAAGGGTCACGAAAAAAAAAAAAAACATTATTTTCTCGAACTTAAACATGTCCTAATTCATGGCTAAATTTTTGTTCGGCTTCTCGCAATATTTTTGTTGAGGTCGGCAAAAAAAATCCTAACATCAACTCCAACTATTGCCTCCACTTTCCTATACATCCGGAGTAGGTTAGAATACTTTTTGGACTAAAAAATATATATAAACAAAAATCCCCAAATTTTCAGTACTTTTCTCCATAAAGTCAGCCATATTTTTTTTCTAGAGCATTTAACCACAATTCTGACCCCGGAAATCGAAAGATCACATCCGAAAACATTAGGATAAGTGTTTTTCATTGAGTGAATTCATTAATTTCCCTTCGAAATTGACGCTCAAAAAAGGACGAAAATGTGTCCGTTTGGGCGTTAATGGGTTAATAAAGGTGGCCTAAAACTGTACCATTGTAGATATTCCTCGGCCGGTGACCCCATTGAAATTAGCATAAAATTTAAACTACCAATTCTGTTCGGCGTTGTGCTATGCGATCGACCCGTCATTGAATCACTGGCAATATAAATAGCTATTTATATCACGTAGGATGTGTCGATGTTGAAAAATGGCGAGTGCGCGTTAACCATCCTTTTTACAGGGTGATTGATCCGACGTTAAACTCTAGTTGTTCCTTTTTCTTCGCCTCGTTAATATACAGGACGTTTCATTAATATTGCGATATTAAATCTAATTGTATCAAAAGCTGTCAATCACTTTCAAAAACAAACGCACGAAGTTTCAACAAAATCGGCATATTAATTTTTCAGCTATTGAAAAAAGTCTGATATATATTTTTTTTAATTTCAACACCCTGTGTCTCACAAAAAGAGCATCTCCGGAAACTAGTCGGTAGAATTTTTTTATTATTCGTATACCAGTATTTAATTCAAATTTTGGCGGATGCGCCAGTCGCATAGCGCGAATTGGGGCGCACGGTAAACGGTTAATTTCAGGGCCGTACTTAGGGGTTCTTTAGCATAATCTGGTAAGGCATGCATGTGAAGCGAAACGTAACACACGAAAGTTTCTTAGAAAAGTGTATGTCACTGGTGAAAGTATTTATACACTTGGAGAATATAGGATTCACGAATATATTTACTTAGCTCGTTGTAATTCCCATTTTAGTACGTATTTGTTCCAAAACTCCCGAAAATGTACATTATTCAGTACAGATGATGAATTGCAAGCACAAAGGATGACAAAAACGGTGCTTGAATTTTATATGGATGTACAGTCAGCAACAGAAGTATACATACACGCATTTCATGTCTACATTTCACAAGTTATAATCCTATCGGAAGCACAAAAACATCAATCTGTATTATAAATATTATTTATAATATACAGTGTTGTTTCAAGAGCCCAGTTTTTTCGAGGGTTTAAGGCATTCTCAGAAGGAAGAGAGTCGATTGAAGATAAACCATGCAGCGGAAGGCCTTCATCTTCAAGAACCGATGAAAATGTCGATAGAATACTGGATCTTGTGCGTTCAGATCGTCTGTTGACGACAATAATGATCGGGGAAAAGTTAAATTTGATTTGAGTCACACCACTGTTCACCAGAATTTGACGAATTGGGGATGAGAAAAATCTGCGCAAAAATGGTTCCAAAAAACCTTTCACAGGAACAAAAGGACATCAGGAAAGAAAGGGGTCTTGACTTTTTGGAATCGATTGAAAATGATCCCCATTTTATGGAATATGTCATTACTGGTGATGAGACTTGGGTGTTTGAGTACGACCCGGAAACCAAGCGCCAAAGCATGGAATGGTACACTTCAAGTTCTCCAAGACCCAAAAGAGCAAGAGCAAGCAAGTCGCAGATCAAATGCATGCTGATTTGCTTTTTTGATAGCCAGGAATTGTCCACAAAGAGTTTGTGCCTCCAGGCCAAACAGTAAATCAACACTTTTACAAAGAGGTTCTTGAAAAACTTCGAAAAAATGTCATGCGTGTGAGACCAAACATCAAGAACAACTGGATGTTGCATCACGACAATGCGCCTTGTCACACAGCCATTTCAGTAAACGAGTTTTTAGCCAGTAAAAACATTACTGTAGCTCCTCAGCCTCCTTATTCGCCTGACTTGAGTCATTGTGACATTTTTCTCTTCCCGAGATGGAAAAATCACCTCAAGGGACGTCAATTTGGGACTATAGAAAACATTCAAACGGCTGTAACCGACCAGCTGAAGGCTATTTCACTATATGAGTTCCAGCACTGCTATGAGGAATGGAAGAACCACCTCCAGCACTGTGTGGCGTCCCAAGGAAATTATTTTGAAGGAGGTAATACTGAATTGTAATTCTATTCGAATAAAAAAAATAAATAAAAAAATCTCATTACATAATTTACACACCTCGTAAATCACAGCCTGCTCTAATTGAGAATTTATTTGACAGCGGTTTTCCCGAACTTAATCCCGAACGTATACCCTAGAGAGTTCATTCTTTTGAAGTTTCAGGGTCCGTGTGCCGAAACCCAGTTCATAAACGTTTTATTTTAAACGTTTATTTATATCGTAATCGTTTGATCTATGGCCAGTTCCTCTCGGTAGCGTTTCAAGGAGTTCTGTTCTCGATTTGTTGGTGTCGTACGCCCTACCCCACGGCGAGTCTCATTCTCATTGTCTCCGGCAGGCTAATATTAGCTCACTTTTGGTTTTGACCGTGATCTTATGAGCGGTATATATGTTGTTACAAATAAGCGGAAAACCGAAACATAAGAACTTCGGCAACGCCGCGATACTGCACCGAACTACAGAGTAAATACACTGCCTTAAAAAAAAAAAGAACAATGGCAAGACCATGCTGATAAGAATATAGCATATTGTTAGCTATGAAATCATTCGTAGATTATACTTAACTACCTGTCAATCTCGGTGTCGTCAGGGTTCAAAAACTAGAAAATTGTCGTTTAGGTATATTTCTACAAATTGAGAAAACGGACAGTGTTTCATCGAAACTTTATTCATAAAAACAATTTAATGCATTACTGAATATATCCGCCAGTGATCCAAACAATTCTAGCATCTCTTGCTGATCGAATTGTGTAAAATACGAGCATGATCATTTGTTTAATTATTTTTTTGTGTACTCCCAACTTGGTAATTAATTGTGTTGGTGTCTACTTTTGTTTACGAGGTGTGGCTATTAAATAACCGAACTGATGTTGCTACCAGCGCGCTGCCGGCGTGTCGCGACAAGTTTGAACAGAACTGTGTCTGGTGAGACTTTCCCCACGCTGAGCTCGCTGGACAAGCCAGTGGGTCGTTCAGTTTGACCGTAGCAGTCGTTTGAATTAGTATACGCACCAGTGACGCGTCGAAAACCAGTGACGCGTCCACTACTTTCAACAGTGGAAAAGTCGTATGGAGCGGTGTAGAGATCGCCAAGGGGAGTACATTGAAGGCGAGAAAGTTGCTATTGTAATTGGTAACGAATAAAAAGTGTCATGACAGCAGTTAGGTTATTTAATACCCACACCTCGTATGCACAAATCGATAAAATCCTCATTTTTTAAGATGATCGATGAAACTTTTTTTATTGAAAGTGCATCGAAAACTGTTTTCAGACCCTACTATCGTTTTTAAGATTCGTACCCCTGGCCTGCTACGATTTTTTCAAATCCCCGAAATTCAATAAAACCATTTAGCGATTTATCTCAAAACCTCGATTTTTATTTCCTCAAAAAATATGCGAAATTTAAGAAAAAATATGCGAAAAAATATTTTTTAACGAAAAAATATACAAGGCGTTTATTTCTATACAATCTCGAAGTTAAGCAAAATACCGAGCTTGGGAGCCGCTAGGCGAGTCAAGTGTGCCATGGAACTATGTCAAGACAGTTGAATGTTATCTGGAATCACTTAAACTTAATTTAGACCTAACGGCCGTAGGCAAAAATATATTTTTAATTTTTAATTTAATTTAATTTAATTTTAAATTTGCATTTTAATTTATTTTTAAAAATTAAGTTATTGATTCTAGATAACATTCAACTGTCTTGACATAATTCCAAGGCACACTGGACTCGTCCAGCGGTTATATTTTGCTGAACTTTGAGATCGTATAGAAAGAAACACCTTGTATATGTTTTGTTCAAATATATGGGGGTTTTGATGATGAATAAAAAATTGGTAAATGGTTATATTGAGTTTCGGGACTATCGTAGCAGGCCATGGGTACATTTTAAATAAAAAAAGTTTAATCGATTGTCTCGAAAGATGAGGATTTTGTGGATTTGTACATAAATAAAAGTAGACACCCTGTAGATAGGCTAAGAAGGTATTTATTCATTTTACGAGTCTATGCATTTTGCTCTTTTCGCATGCTCTTTGTGCGTACCAATTCGAGGTAAATAATTCGTAAATCCGCACAGCTCAGTGAAATTACTTCATTTTCGTTGGCGTAGGTACCCTACAAATCCACACGAACCGGAGTAAAATCGGTAACTGTCGAAATTAACGGACACACGGCTTTTTGCAACACAATTCACGCACTATTTGCTTCTTCCTTTTGTCTCACGCTCAACTAGCAACGAGTAGCTATCGAATTTATAAACAAAACAATGACTAGATTTTCTTGTAATACCTGCTCAACTACCGGGACGCGTTCTCTCGCGAGGAACACAAAAAATGCCCTTTACTAGCGTTGGTAAAATTTAAATACAATGAGCCACTTTTTGCAGCTCGTAAATATTATTTACCTATCGTAATTTATTTAAGATTGCGTTTAAACTTCGACTTCTGTTCCTTACTAATAATATTCCGAACATTTCAAAACGTTATGGCTACTTTGGCTGCCAGATTTGAGGACAGTTGTTATACCTTTCATAAAATTGTATCATAAATATATGTAATTTTTATGATAGGAGACACCTATTTGCTATATTTGACTGCTGCTGAAGACTCAAGAATAAGAGCAATAAAAAAAAGGTATTTTTAGTGTTCCCTTTTTGTCGTAAAATTGTTTTTGCAGACGAATGCATTCAAGATTTATTAATAATATACAAACGGTTATCTCAAGTCCTCCTGTCTCCAATCTCTACGCTTTTGACTCTAGCGACGTCAGGCGATTGAATGACGAACTATCTTTACAAGGTTGTCACGTGTACGCCTTTTCAGTTAATCTTACCAAGTCGCTTGTTATTATTTAATGTTGTAAAATAATGCCAGTGATGGAATCTTACACGTTCCTGTGTTATTTTTACTTCTTTAACCTTGAAATACAAAAATTTACATCGATAAAAATAGTCGCCCTCAGCAAAAGGAAGAAAACAGTCCTTCATACATACAGTGGTGGCCAATAAAATAAGAGTTCCAAACAAAGTTCACCAAAATTCAATTAATGTCGTCAGTTCTTGATCAGATAAAATAAATTCACTTCCTGTCCACACACCTTTAGGCTTCATTGCTGGAGTATTGTAAACCAACTTCATTTTTCTTATTCCCGAACACAAAAACTTGTCTACTGTTTAAGCCAAATTCCACTGGACAAAAAATAAGAGTGTTTTTCTTTTATGCCCATTGCTATTCGCATGACAATTTCATGAAGAATACAGTAAATATTAGCCAATTTCACACATGGTACTCGACAGCTATAGTGATGTGACTACAGTGATGTGATATAGACTCGCGGCTTTCTTTGTACAATACTCTTATTCTTTTGTCCATGTTTAATATCCATTGGAATTTATTATGTATTTATATCTGAATATAAATGATCCTTAAAGTTTATGAAAAGATACTTAAGTTTAAACTAAAGGCGTTTTTTCCTTTAGAGAGTGATATTATAAACTAAAAATATATATTTAATTTTTTAAATGTGCTGCACATTAAATGCTATGAAATAACTTGAATAAAATCACTTCACTCTTATTTTTTTGACCACTACTGTATATTTACCGACATTCCTTTTTAAAGTCTTGCGTCTATTTCTGCGTTCTTTTTCACCCGTTTAATTCAGGACGAACAGGTCGTGCACAACAATACCGATTCAGTGTAAAATTAGTATTAATCATTTCTATTTTGTGTGTTTAAAATGGTTAAATCTTTTTGTAGCAACTGTGTTTATCACTTATATTTTGGTGACAGTAGCTGACAACTCAAATTAGCAATAAAAATTGCAAACTATAAAATAACACCGTAATCTCTTGCGCAATAAAAGTTGCAGCAAGAAAAATTACGAACTGTAAAGGCCGCTTTACTTTCCGAAAAAAAAAAGGTAGTAGAGCTTCTTTCAATGCTGTACATTCGGCAACACTGTAAACGTCATTAACGTCGTCCATCTTGCTTAGCTATGACGTACGCAACAAGTGTTTGGTTTTCGTCCCCTAATTTCGACTCGAACCCGTTCTAAACTGTTTGTTTTTATCCTGTCTGGTCGAATATCGAATTTAACAATGTTGTTCCTTTTCGTCGTACCGTTTTGACCAACGACGGTTGTAAAAACGTAAACAAAGAGAATGTCTCCGGCGAATCGCAGGAGCCTCCGGATCAGCAGGGCAAAACAAAGGAACAGACGGGAGATAAAAGCGGAACCGCCTACTAAGAAGGCGAAGAGCGAAAAGACGGAGACGGATCCCGACACGATCGAGATCCCCGAGTTCCCGGAGCTAAAGATCAAAGTCGTCAGACGTGGTAAATGCCGATTCTCTTCCAGTTGTCCGCGCGCTCGAAACCGCGTCTCACTGTGGTCCTCGTTTCTAGGTAAGCACCCGTACACCTGCAAGAAGTGCGACGTCGGCTTCTGGTCGAAGAAGGCGCTGGACGCCCACACGCCCATCCACGTGCTGAAGAAGATCAAGCAGCCGAACAAGCGCTTCCGCTGCGACGTGTGCGCCAAGGAGTTCAGCAAGCTGTGCGACGTGGAGCGCCACACGCGCGTCCACACCGGCGAGAAGCCCTGCGTGTGCAACATCTGCAACAAGCGCTTCCAGCAGTCGCACAACCTCAGCAAGCACCTGCTGACGCACCTCCACGTCAAGCCGTACCACTGCGAGATCTGCAACAAGCAGTTCGGCCGCAACGACGTGCTCAACAGGCACCTGCTGACGCACTCGGTGGACAAGCCGATCAAGTGCGCTCAGTGCCAGAAGGGGTTCATACGGCAGAGCCAGCTGATCAACCACATGAAGAAGAACCACGTGGTGAAGACGGAGGCGGCCGCCGTCGCCGACGGCGACAATTAGTCGAAAGGTGGGGCACTCTTTTCGGCGTTAACGTAAGGTGGCGCGGTCGATGAGGGCCCTCGTCACGACACGCCCGAGATTCGGTGTGGGTTTTGTTGTACAAAACAAGGCGAGAGTTCGATGTGTCTGTTAATTTATTTACCGTAGGGTGCTAGATATTTTTTTATAAAAAGGATGGACCCTGTTCCTTTTGTAAAGGAAGATAAACGAGTGTACGGGGTGTCCCGGAGCGGCGGGCCTCGGAAATGTTAAAATTCTGAAAAGTGCCAGAGTTAGATGTATTTTAAATGGAACACCCTGTATATTATTGCATTTTTTAACTCGACGGGGAATTGTGAAGGTATTGCGTGTATAATGTCCTACAGGGTGTCTACTTTTATGTAGGTACAAATCCATAAAAATCTTCATTATGCGAGATTTTCAACCTTATTTTTTATTCAAAGGGGCATCAAAAACTTTTTTTTTTACCCTACTACGAATTTTTTCGTACTCCCGAAATTCAATATAACCATTTAGGGATTTAATATCCGAATGCATAGCATTAATTGAGACTCCTCAAAATCTCCATATGCGAAATTGTAACAAAATTTATACAAGGTGTTTCTTTCTATATGATCTGAAAGTTCTGCGAAAGATCGAATTTGAGAGCCGCTAGACGAATCAAGTGTGCTATGGAGTTATGTCAAGACAGTTGAATGTTATCTTCCCATCTTAACCTCTAGTAGACACAAACTTAACTCTAGACTTAGTTAACTCTAGTAGACAAAAAACTATTTATTTATCTACCACAGTTTTTTTCTTGTATATTATTATTAATAAACACATAGTGGACCAAAAATATTTTTTTTGTCTACGACAAACTTAACTAAGTAATTTTAGATAACATTCAACTGTCCTGACGTATTTCCATGGCATACTTGACTCGTGCGGTCCTCAAACTCGATATCTTGCTCAACTTTGAGATCGTATGAAAAGAGACACCTTCTATATTTTTTGTTCAAATTTCGCATACGGGGGTTTTGAGGAGTTCCGATTAAGGCCATGGATTCCGATTTTAAATAAAAAAATCCCTAGCAAAGTTAACAGAACCATATTGAAAGCAATACAAGACCTTAATTTGAAAATAAAACGAAAAAGAAAATCCAAGAGAAAGTCGTTTATTTTAAGAGACGAATACAAATCCATTAAAATACCTGGGTTTCCATGAAAAAAAAATTTTGTAGATTTTTTGAACATGTTCACTTTTTTATGACTGCCCAGTATAAAAAAATCAGGTGCCAGTATGCGAGTTTTACTGAAGTTCAGAATATTCCACATATTTACCGAAATTGTTGCAAAAGGAATGGTCATTTATTAAATATAATATAATAATTATAAAGGTCTTTTTTTATTGTTATTTATATCTTTATTTTCCAAAGATAAAGAAAACAACTATTTTACAAAAAAAGAAGCACAAATGTCTCTGGAAAAGAGACGAAAATCATATGGTAAAACGCCTTTAGAATCCCCAGTATAACAAAATTCAACAATATACAGGGTGTTCCATTTAAAATGAGCAAGTTGGCATCTATTTCCTGCATAACCGGAAGTCCCAGACCTCTCAGAATATTTTATTAAGTTATTTTTACCGAAATTTCAGAATTTTAATATTCCTAGTTTTTGCGATACCAAAATCGGCCCGCCGCGCCGGGACACCCTGTATACGAACTAAGTAACTACCTGTGTTATACACTGTTCTTATGTATACATTTCAATTTTTACCCTGCAATGATAGATGTACGTTATGTTGCTTACTTAATAAATAATTTAATCAGCGTTACTGGAGGCGTATTGTATTTTTTACCTTAAAGCCGACACTATATAAAGAAATAAAATAATGCGGAACGATACCTACCGAGGTACGTTGCATTTTTTAAATAGATATAAAATGAATGTTCGTAATTTTGTACAAATCTACGATTACTTAACTTTTTCGCTTAGCTCGTCCCTTTTACTAACTCAGGTAACCGAAAAAAAGTGCTCCATTTTTCCCCACGGACCGATCAAAGAAGTAACGTTAGCAATAAGTAGTTAAGATGGGTGCTTAGAATTCTTTCGAGCGTAGCATATCCGCAGATAGTCCTTTAAAAAAGTGGAAAACCAACGTTTGTAATTATTGTACATACTTACTTGTAGTTAATGTGATATTTTTCTACTGTGTAGAGTAGCCTTAAGCAGAAATTCTGGACTCGTTCATGTCGATTTCACCACGCCGATAGTCATTATCGGTCTTCCTGAGATTTTGTTGTTGAACATTTACGATGGCATAGATTTTTTCCTTGTAAACTTTTTTTTGGACATGTTTTCCCTTTTTTTCGATTTGAGCGTGCTCATTGTCCCGAACGTGTATGAACAGTGCCTTCGATTCAGAGAACAGTCGTGCCTTTTTATATCAGAAACGTATTTTACGATATGACTTACCATATAATTTATTTATATTAGGATTAGGACTTTATCGTAGATCATTATACAAATTATGTAACTAAATTTAGTGTCGACTCGATGATTTTTTTTCTTTTTTGTTATATTATACCCATAATGTATCTTTACAGTTGCGCGTGTTGTGCAATTTTGCGTATGATTTGAACTTTATTTCACTGTATATTCAAAGAACTATTAAAGAGAACTCTTATTTTGTTGTTTTAATAACTCCCACTTTTATTTGCTTGTAATATAGCCTAAAAACTCGACGAGTTTTCATCCGAAACTCTTGATCTGCAGCAGTACGACTCGTAGAATTTGGAGTTTTCGTAATGGAGCATGTGAGCTACATCATTCAGTAGAATAACTACTAGATTTAGAAGACAAAAAGTCTTGGAAGTCTAGTAGTTATTTCACTCCACTTTTTTACTCTATTGGGATAAAAAACTTCAAACTCGAGGTGAAAGACGTAAAAAAACTCACCGGATCTCAAAAATGGTTTTATAATAAATATAAATAAGTATTTTCCTTAATTGTCACACGAATGCAAAATCCTTTTCTTGTGATTTTTTCACGTTATAGTTATAGTAATTTGAATACTTATTGCTATTTTTAAAATGTTATAATAGCTGTAACTTTCAGTGACCTTCAGTTGAGAGTTTGGTGATGTTTCATCTATTTTTTGACAGGTGGCGCTGGGATGTGAGTCGGAGAGGCTTCTCATTAATAATTCCCTTACGCATCGATAGATGGCAATTGATTATACATTGATGTTAAAAAGCTACAGATGAGAGTATTCTATCAATTATTTTATGAGAGGTACTACTCTGCTAGAACAAAGTCTCACCAAATCTCGAAAATGGTTTTATAATAAACTATTGTAAACAAATATTTTAATTGCCACACGTATACACACTTTTTCTTGTGATTGTTTCAAAATCTCGATCTCCATTACAGTTATGGTGATGTTTTTAAAATGTAATGGCCGTAACTTGCTTCCATTTGATTGGCAGTTTCAAGTCAGTGACCTTCAGTTGAGAATTTGGTGACGCTTCATCTATTATTTGGCAGGTGGCGCTGGGATACGAGTTGGAAAGATTTCTTGTTAATGATTTCCTTACGCGTCAACAGATGGCAGGGGGTTATAAGTTAAGCGTTCTACATTGATGTTAAAGCGCTATAGATGAGAGTAGTGGATCAGCCATTTCACTGAGCACTACGCTGCTAGAAAAGACTCAAATACAAGGTAGAAATTTAAAAAAACTGTCTCATCAGATCTTGAAAATGGTTTTATAATAAATCATTATAAACAAGTATTTTCATTACTTCTCGCATGAATACAAACACTTTGTCTTGTAGTTTATTCAACATTTTGATTGCTGTTATAGATATGGTGATTTTAATGTTTATTTTGATTGTTAAAAGTTTGTAGCTGCTGTAACTTTCTTCAATTTATTGTCAATTTCAAGTCAGTGACCTTAAGGGCGGCTCCCAGAAGGAGGAAAAAAAGGCAGTGACCTTCAGATGAGGGTTTAATGATAATTCACCTATAGTTTGTCAGATGGCGCTGGGGTATGAGTATTCTCATCAGCCATGTTGGGTCCAGCTATTATTCTCGTCCGTATGTTTACAAATTAATATTTTATGTTTTCAAATTAATATAATTCATATTTGCATTGTGAAATTTTTTTCAAAAAATCGTCAATAATAAGAAGTTCTTAAAATCACTGTGAATGCACTAGAATTTTTTCAAAAAATTTTGAGCAACTTTGGATTTTGAAAATTTTAAAATTTAAAAAACTGCTTAAAATATTCTGAAAATCTCCAGTGCATTCTTTGAGTGATTTTAAGAACTTTTTATTTTTGACAATATATAGTAAAAATGCATTGTCTTCGAGAAAAAAATTTCGATACTAATTTGACCTTTAGAATTTTTTTCTCCGAGACAATGCATTTTTACAATAAATTGTCAAGAATACAAAGTTATTAAAATCACTCAAAGAATGCACTGGATTTCCGTTTTTTTTTTTATCTGCTTTTTTCATAATCAATAATTTTTTGGAGGAATTTCATGGACACCATCAGAAAAGGCACGTCTTAAACTTCAAAAATATGTCCCTGTAAAATGTTTCTGTCGCAAATAGTATTAGTTATGAGCGACGTACCGGGAGTGGCGTTTTCGGCCGAAACGGGTTAAGTGCTCCCGTTGATGTCGACATGGTTGGCGAAACGCATCGGGTACAACGGCGTTCAATAACACAAGAACGATGTTTTTAAAATACTTTTATTAAGTTATCTTACAGTTAACTGAAATATTGAAATACCTATTTACATAAGACGGCGACGGATAAACCGGATCGGTGATAAATTATCGACATTTAGCAGGAGGTGAAAGGAAACGACATCCACTCTATCCGCCGCCGTGCTTTATGCCAACTTACGCTTAAATTGTAAGACTAAAATATGTACACAACATAATAAAAATATACCAAAGGTAATTCGTTAAAAAAAAAAATCACGAGGATAGAAGGAAAATGGGCTAGGACGTCACGTTAAACACATTCACGAAATATAATTTAGCTGGATATTATACTGATCCATGGTCTAGTGCTTTTCGCCGCCCCAGAGGCCGAAGGTTGACCGTCTACCAACTGGGACAGCGTCGGCAAGTTCACACTCCACCAAGTAACGAAAAAAAAAAACAAGTACGTTATATACAGGTGCCTCAACAAACTCATCAGTCAATCTTAACGGTGGAATATATCTTCCTAACGAATATGCTCGTACCCACGAATCCCACGGTGCCGCACATTATGCCCAGCGCTCCGCTAAACAGAGCCATGTACCCAAAGTAAAATGCCGTCTGGAATAAACCGTACATTCTGAAAACCACAATACATCAATTAGTACAAGAAAAAAGCTGTAGTTCCGATATAAACACTTGTAAAATTGTTTTAATTATCATTTTAAAGCAAAATAGTAACATCGAATAAAGTGTAACAAAATTTACGCACAAAAAATGTGATTCTCTCATGTTTTGTGCCTTCCCACCCTTCCCATAATCAAACCTATGATTAAACCAGTAAAGGATTGATAAAAATCGACATGTTTTGGTGCCTAGATTGAATGACCTTCAGTTGAAAGTTTGGCGATACTTCATCTATTATACGACAGGTGGCGCTAGGATATGAACTGAAGATTACTCATTAATGTTTCTAGATCGAAAATATACGAGTCCTCTACCCAATAACAGAAGGTTATAGCATAAATGTAAGCACATTCTCTGACACCCTTAGTTATCATAACGCGCTATACCCCCAAACTAAAATTATTTCCAAACAATAACGGCGTGTCTACGCGGCGACCTCTAGCGTACGACAGACGAAGTATCACCAAAGTTGAATCAAGGGCAAACAAATGTGAGTGACGAGTGCCCTTTCTTATTAGTCCCTTTTGCTGAGAATTTGACGAATATGAGAGCTACAGGAAGATAAACTTGTGACATGGAGTTTCTGACTCAAAAATACTCATTTTTAGAAACCTTCAAACAGAAAAAAATGTCTCTAGAGAAATTGACGCTGATAAATTTTACGTAACGATATGGGGGTACTCACTTTGTCTTGAAGAAGAAATAGTAGATGGCGTAGACGTATACGTAAGCAGACGTGGACCCGGCAGCCAAGAACGATGTCCACTGCCAACGGTAGTCCTCGGCGTTCAGCAAAAAGTAGGTGCAAACGATGGTCACGCAGACCGTCACTATCATTAATATAATGAACACGAGCAACATGAATCCGTAGACGTAGTAAATTTTGTAAGCCCAGAACGACGTGAATATAAAGTACCTAAAATTAAATAAATTATTATAATCAAGTTGAATCACTGATTTTTATGTGTAAGCTTCAATACTTCCAGAAATACTTCAAAATTTGTTTTTATATTTTTTTTATGTACAGTCACAGTCACTAGAATGTTTTACGTACAGTCATGGTTAACATGAAATAAGATTATTGTTTGGGTTGAAATCTACTGAGACAAGTGACAATTTCGTACCGACTTTATAATTAACATAACCTCAAATAAATAACCTTTTGTTTATTAAATGAAATTTATGAAAAAAAAAAAAATACCAAAACAAAGAATTTCAGGCACCCATTGAAAAAATTATGTGCTGACCAGCCTTACTAGATTTAATATGAATAACGTGATAAAAATCAAGGTTTTGCTACCAAATTTATCGAATCAAGTTAAAATTGTGGACCGTTACAAAACAGTTAAGTTGCTGAAAAGAAAATGTATTATTTTATCAGTGGACTAAAGAAATGCCAAAATCTACTGTGAGCTCTGCAAAAAACAATCCTTATAGTCTGTTAAAAAAAATATTAGGAAAAAATAGAATAGAAGGTAATAAAAAAGGGCGGCAAAGGGAAGGAAAAAGGGAAAAGGGGAAGGGAGCGGGGGGAAAAAAGGTGTTTTTTTTTCACCCAAAGCAGTAAGTATTTTTTTATAATCGGGAGTCACGGCCAATAAAATGTTCAATGTACAGTCATGGCCAATAAAATGTTCAATGTACAGCCACGGTCAGTAAATATTTTGTGTATAATCACGATCATTAAAATATTTTACATACAGTCATGGTTAACATCAAATATTATTATTGTTTGGGCCAAAACCATCTGAGATAGAAGTGTAAATTTCATAACGACTTTATGATTAACATAACCTCAAATAAACAATCTTTGGTTTATTAAAGGGAATTTCTGTAAAAAAAAAAACACCAAAATAAAACCTAGTGTGAACTCTGTTAAAAAAATCCTTATAATCCATCACAGTCCGTTACACAAATAATAGGAGTAATAAAAAAAATCCAAAGAAGACAGGTATTTTTTTTTATTCTAAAACGGGAATTTTGAACGTAATTTTCTGAGATAAAAATTTCCTTCTGTATTTTTTTAAGTACAGTCACGGCCAATAAAATGTTCAATGTACAGTCACGGCCAATAAAATGTTCAATGTACAGTCACAGCCAATAAAATGTTCAATGTACAGTCACGGTCAGTAAAATGATTCATGTACAATCACAATCATTAAAATGTTTTACATACAATCATGGTTAACATCAAATACTATTATTGTTTGGGTCGAAACCATCTGAGATAGAAGTGCCAATTTCATACCAACTTTATGATTAACATAACCTCAAATAAACAATCTTTGGTTTATTAAAGGGAATTTCTGGAAAAAAAAACACCAAAATAAAACCAATTGTGAACTCTGTAAAAAAAATCTTTATAATCCACCACAGTCCGTTACAAATATAATAGGAGTAATAAAAAAAATCCAAAGAAAAAAGTTGTTTTTATTTATTCTAAAACGGGAATTTTGAAAGTAATTTTCTGAGATAAAAATTTCCTTCTTTATTTTTTTAAGTACAGTCACGGCCAATCAATTTTTAATGTACAGTCACGGCCAATAAAATGTTTCATGTACATGTCACGGTCAACATAAAATATTTTTATACACTTGGTCATTTGATGGCTTGGAAACATTTACGTTATGAAAGTAAATCATCACAACATTAATCACAGTCAATCATCAATAACCACCTGGTTATTTCTTTTAGTTTCTTGTGTTTACACTTTTAAAGAATGTAATTATTTCCTACTCACATCTCGATGAATATGCTGGCGAAAGGCAACACCCCGCCGACCAGTATGATGACGCCGGGCTCCATGAACCACTTCTTCTCCGGTATAGGCCTCGGAACGGCGTTGATGCGGCAAGGGTAGTCGGGCTGGCCAGCCAGATTCCTTCCCAGGACAGTTCCCACCAGGGTCAGCGGCAGTATGACGAAGAGGCAGATGCAAGTGACGGCGACCTGAAACGCGAGTCATACGAAGGTGACGATCGATTCACCCCGTGAAAATGATACGTCTTACCATCGTACCGAACGGTATGGCCCTCGAGGCGTGGTAGTAGATCGCGATGAAGTTGATGAAGAAGGCTGTGCCGCACACGAAGGCGGGGAGCATGAAGGCCGACACGAGCATCTGGCGGATCCAGATTTTGCCGCCCATGCGTGCGTAGAGGGAGCCCCCGAAGTAGCCGTTGATGGGGGAGGTGACGGCGTAGACGAAAATGGCGGTCGACAGCAGGGAGCCACGCCTAGAATATAGGGGATGATCCGAGTCCAAGTATCATTCGGTACGTAAGATTAATCGATCTACTATGTGGTTCAAATCAGTTTAAATGTTGTGAATTGTGGAAAAACTGGGGGTAAAACATTTTGAAAAAATTAGAGGCCATTACTTAGGCCCTTGTTAAAGTCTTGTACAAATTTCAGCTTTATATTTTACACCTTTGTCGAGTTACCAATTGTTATGTTCGAAAAACGTACTATTTTTTCCACTATTTTCCAGTTATAAAGTTTAACTTCTCATAACTTCATAAATTAGACATATATTTGATGCAAATTTGGACTATCGATAGAAATATATGTCTACTTCACACTGTCCAAAACACATTTCGTTGGAAGAATTGAAAACACAAAATACAAAAGATTTTAGAACCAGTTTCGCCGAGTATTTTTTTTTTAAAATGCCCTTATTAATTAAATATATATTTTTTGTTAATTATGTGAAGAGACTTACTCTGTATACAACTCTCCCAAGATGGCGAACACGATTACGGAGAAAACTACGGTGGTGAGTTGGTGTCCGGCACCGATCATCGCGGAAAATAAGAGCGAATGCGAGGCAGGTCGGAAAACATCACCATGTACCTGTTTCCAGCCATATTCGTCTCCTAAATCTCTCTCCTAAAAAAAAAATATCTCATATTGCATTGGGACACTTAATCTGAGAAAATGGTGAATTCGCTTTCTAAAAGATCTCCAATTGGTAGAAATAAGAACACCACTTTTAAAACTGCGCTTAGATTTATCCCACTGCCAGTACACAGTCAGATGTTCATCTGTTTTGGTCTACCGTGTGACAGATGGCACTGAATTGTCACTGCATTCAAATGTTTGTCCAACCAAGGCCACCTAGTACGATAAACGGACCACCTAAAAGTCTCATTGAGACCTGGATGTAAGTGTCAGAACATTATATTGAAAACTGTCAAATAAAAACGTTTAAAAAACCCGTGGCTACTGTCAATTACACATTACCTAAATAAAACTGTCAAACAATTCATTTTTTGCTTCAAACAAAATAGAAAATTAAAGAAAAATTAAAAGTGTGACATCTAAAACACTGATAAAATATTTGATTTTATGTTATTTGTGAAACTATGATTTTTCTTAAAATTAGTTTTATCAAAGGTAGATAAACCTATAGAATTTAGCATTTCAAATGCAATTATTGACCTTTCAGATCTAGTTTAGTCTACTGTGTAACAGATGGTGCTGAAATTAAAATAGTGATATCTAAAACACTGTAGGTGTAAAATATTTTCTCTTTTATAAGCTTATTAGTTGTGAAACTGTGATTTTTCTTAGAATTACTTTTATTAAAGTTAGTACCTATAGAATTTGGCATTTCAAATGTTTAAATGACCTACAATTATTGACCTTAAAGATGTTCATCTGTTTTAGTCTACTGTGTAACAGATGGCGCTGAAATTAAAATAGTGATATCTAAAACACTGTATAAAATGTTTCCTATTTTATAAGCTTGTTTTTTGTGAAACTGTGATTTTTTGTAAAATTAGTTTTATCAAATTTAGATACCTATAAAATTTGACACTTAAAACCTTTAAATGTCCTACAATTATTGACATTAAAAAAATAGAATTCTGGGTAGAAATTTTTAGGTCTGTTTCATTATTCACTAATATGAGACCAAATCTATACGACCCAGCTAAAATATTCTGTAATTAATTTTTAATAGCCCAATTCTTTCTCCATTAGAGGCAGGTAAAAAATAATCATATAGCAACAATGATGAGACTCGTTTAATATATAAAAATAATGCCAATTTAATTACAACCCGAAACGAGCTTTCTCTTTTGTATATTCTTACACAGAAACTGGTTATGAGGTTAAGCAAATACCTTCACCAAAATGTCAAGTTCAAACCAATTCAGCCATCAAATTCTATTTGCCGTTTTTACAAAATTACAACTAATAATAACCGTGTTTAATAAATAAAATAGTCAATAAATGTTGCTTTCTCAAAACCTGTTCTTTCTTACATTGTTAAAAGATGCAAAACGATCACCTCTTTCCTCATTAGCATAATTGTATGTTTACGTAAATCTCTTAAGTTTTTAGCAGAAGCAAATTTATACTTATACAGGGTGTCCCGAACGGTTATCAAGTTTCCTTGCAAACCGTGGCATATTCGAAAAAAATAGAAAGAGGTAAAAAAGTTTCTAAAAGAGCTGTGTTGTACCGTGCATATTTTTGCAGCGTTAAAAATTAACTCACAAAAAAGTTACGATGCAAAAACAAGCGAACAAGGGTTGCCAGTTTCAACCCCATGCGGGTGCAGAGGGAAAATACAATTTTTACCCCAAGATGGCCTTCTGCTAGTGAAAGACACACACCAAATCTCGAATTCTTACGTTATTCCGTTATTCAGATGAAAAATTGAAAGTGTATTTTTGGCTCGCCCTATATGTGCGAATAACTTTGAAGGGAAGGCGCTGATCGAATAAGTTTATATGAAAATCCCCCTTTAAAATCACATATGTATAATCCACCCTTTAAAAGTTTCGACATAATTATGGGACACCCTGTATATAAGATTTCGCTAAAAAACAGATAGTAGTTATTAAAATGGATTCACTATAGGTAATAAATTTCCCTATCTCTTCTGCATCACGAAAATTGTGGTGAATATTTATGCAAAAATTTTGAATTACGCATACAGAGTGATAGCAAAACTCCTATATTTGAAATGAAAACTTTAGAAATACTCTTTAGTAGAATTGGCCGAAATGTGGCACGGGACATACAAGAATAATACAAGAAAGTAACGATTGTGAAACATTGTGGAAATATTAAAAAAAAAATTGAAAGAAAAAATAAACCGAAAAAAAATTAAAACGCTTTTTTTTTATTTTTTGTTACAAGAATTAATGTTTTTTGATAATGAAAATATGTATTATTGCTAAAAAAAACCTTTTTAATTTAAAAAAAGTGAACTGGAAGTGAAAAATCGATCCTTACATTGATTTTTAGCACAAACGACAATTTCAACAATTCCGAGAACTATGAAAAAAAATCGCAGCGCTTTGAAACTATCAGGGTTTCATTGGGGTACTTCAAGGTTGAAAAGTTGCAATCAATATCCTTAGTCTATCCATTATTTGTAAGGTTATGCCAAGTTATGCAAATATCCCTAATTATGCAATTATGCAATTTTTTACCTCTTTTTCAATTAACAACTTCGGTTCGAGAAAATTTTTTTTAGCAAAAACCAATCACTACAACTTGTAAAGGATACTTTGCAGTTTTCAAAACTCTACTCGAATTTTCTGTACGTTTATTATTTCCCGACTAATTGATTACCAAAGTCAAAATTTTTTTGCTTTGAACGGCGATAACTCAGCGAAAAATCATCGCACAGGGCTCAAAAACAGGTCAAACTGAAGACAATTAAATTATCTAAAAGAGCTTTATGGTGAAATTATTGAAAAAAAATTATTGAAGTCTGTGGACCTTTTAAAAGATGGGCAAAAATTTCGAAATTATTTTTCGATGGTTTTCTTATGATTACTTAAAAAATACTGATGCTAAAAAATTTTAAACTCAAGATCCATAAACTAGAAACTTGAAGCTTCAATTTCCTTTTTTTCTCTTTTCTCTACGACTATTTTAAATTAGTTATAGCTCTTTGAAAAGTCAAAAATGACTTTCTCGCTTTGAACGGCGATATATCAGCGAAAAATCATCATATAGGGCTCGAAAACAGGTCAAATTAAAGACAATTCATTGATCTATCAGAGTTTTATGGTGGAATTATCGAAAAAAATGTATTGATGTCCGAGGACCTTTTAAAAGACAGAACTTCGAAAAAAAAATTTACGATGGTTGTCGTATGATTACTCAAAAACTGCCGACGCTAAAAAATTTTAAACTCAAGGTCCAAACATTAGAACCCTCTCTTTTATTTTTCTGTTCCACACTTTGTTAACAAGCGGCAAGCGTTTTTTAAGTACGCGCGACATTTTATTATTAACGTAATACCGACGCCGACGACACAAACACTTCAAACACGCTAATAATAATACTAAATATATTATTGCGGCACGATCCAATCCTACTCATTAGATGTAAACTAATTTTTTAAAGGAATACGTGACACATTTTACTAATAATCACATAAGATACCCACAAACGCATTCATACATTAATCTCGTTATCCCCAGCTTAACTTAAAACATAATGTTGTCGTTGTTCGTCAATCCCCGTAAACGATCGAATAACGAAAATCCCGTACTCACCATGTCGTCGATGTCCTCGTCCTTGCTGTACCTCGCGTAGTCCTTGCGCAACGTCCTCATCAGGATCATCGACACCAATCCCACCAGGAATATGACCATCATGAAACTGTTGAAGATGCTGAACCAGTGGATCCTGTGCTGGAAGAAGTTGTGGTCCAGGTACTTGTCGAACCTGTCCTCGAACTTCGTGTCCGTCCCTCTTCCAGATGACCTCGTAGGTGAACGACAGCTTGGCCGTCGGGCTCAGCAGCACCTTGTCCTCCGACGTTAGGTTGACGTCGATTATCTGCTTGCCGTTGAAGCCGATCTCGAACTTCTTGTGCGTCCAGATGTAGTAATTGCCGTCCTTCACCTCGCCGACCACGCCCCATATCGGCAGGTCGTCGATGTACATCTGGTACCAGTAGTGGTTCTTGACGGCGTACACGAAGGCCTTGTACTTCTCCTCGTCCAGCACGACGGCGCAGTATTCCCCCTTCGCCACATTGTCTGAAAGCAAACGCAAGGGATCGTCAAGCGAAATTTCTCGTTCTTCTATTCGCTTTTCTTCCTTTGCTGTTCTCCAAATATAACGTTCTTTGATTGTGAAAATATGGATTGTTGCTGACAAAAACCTTTTTAATTCAAGAAACTGAAAAAATCGATCCTTGTTGATTTCTACCACAAACTACAATTTCAACCATGTCGAACGCTTTGAAAAGAAATCGTAGCCCTTTGAAATTATCAGGGTTTCTTTGGGGTACAGTCAATATCCTAATTTGTCCATTATTTGCAAATGTATGCCACGTTATGCAAATATCCCTTTTTAAGCATTTTTCAATCAACAATTTCGCTTCTAAAATTTTTCTTTACAATTTTCAAAACACTACTTTAACTTTCTGTACGTTCGTTACTTTGTGATTAATTGATTACCAAAGTCAAAAATGACTTTTTTGCTTTGAATAGCGATAACTCAGCGAAAAATCATCGTACAAGGCTCGAAAAAAGATCAAATTGAAGAGAATTAAATTATTTAAAAACACTTTTGATAAAATTATCAGAAAAAAATTGCTGAAGCCTGTGGACCTTTTAAAAGACAAGCAAAAATTTCGATTTTTTTTTTTCGATGTTTTCTTTGATTACTCAATAACTATTGTCGCTAAAAAACTTTAAACTCAAGATCCAAACACTAGAAACTTGGAGCTTCAATTTCTTTACTCTACGGCCATTTTTAGCCAAGTTTTTCCTTCTCTTTTCTTCCTTTCATCTTCTCCAAATACAATTCGATTCTGTCATATGGCAAGGTGGTAGATAAAAGTTGACGTAAACAAACAAAAACACAAATCAAGTCATTAAATCAGATAACTACTTTGTTGATAAAATTACGCCCTGAAAATAACTAATTATGTTGTACATTTAAAATCAAACATGTTATTTGCTTACGACGAATTTGTACGCGATATTTAAACATAACGAAGTACAAAACAACGAACAGTTTGCGTAACTCACCTTCCCATTTTCATTTTAGGTTCAAATTTTACGAAAAGGCCATTAGGTAACTGGTTAACGTTGATATTAAACAATAAATATGTTGTTCTTTAATGAGTTCTTTTAAAGAAGGTGTTTATTAAACCGGTTCATCTGTAAACTCAACTTTATCAGTATAAACTCTTTATCGGAGCTGAAAAATGAATAAAGCTGATAAAACAATAAAAACGTTACGTTTCTCATTAAAGTACATGCATGTTCAAACCATGATAATTTTAAATATATATTGTTTCTGTTTACTAACCACGTCTCTATATATACAAAAAAAATGCTTAAGTGTTTTTGATAACTGCAGATAAAGTTTCATTTTACACTTAACCCGTACTTAAGTACCTAAATTGATAATGGTTTAATAATAAACATATGCTACACATATAGATGTACATTTTTGTGTGGTATTCGTGTTGATAATGTGTGTCAATATGAAAAAAACTTTTCTCTAGTACAGCCTTTAAAATACCGTAAAAACAAACAAAATTTTGTACTACAAATTTAAAAATCCTTCTACTTCGAATAATGTCCATATATCGTTGATCAATTAACCCACACTAGTTGCTCATCCAAGGGTAATATTGCATTTTAACTCCTTCATATCGGACCCACAAATATGTATGTTTACTACACCTTCCTCTTAGTGAATAAAGTTATTATTTAAAGAATCACCACAACCACAAGCATTTCAATTTAATATCACACAAATATATCCACAACTAATACCATAAGAACGTTTACCGAAATGGCTGTCAAGTCAACGGTTATTTTAAACTTACTTTTAAATTCAATCTCGATGCCACTGAATTCCAATTCGACGCCTTGCAGTGCCTCGCTGAGAGTCTCGTGATAATGGCTTATGCCCTCTTTAGATCCGATGCAAAAAGGCAAGGAAAAGTAAGCGTAGGTCTCTTGTCTGTTGTGGTAGGGTCCAACCGTGTTCATCCATAGCACTACTTCTTCATTCTCCTCGTACTGGAATCGATAAAAACGAGAATAAGAAAACGCACAACGCGTCGAGCCTTAAATATCCGTCATTATGTGCATTAACGAAAATTAAATCGATATAATACCAGAAAAATAAAAATATATACACTTACTACATGGTCGTGTTCGTCTGTATACGCCCCAATAACAAAGGATAAAACTAATGCTATGCATAAATTACGCATTTTTATTTGTTTCTAGTTGATTGTAAAGGAGGTGTTAAGTCGTTCAACACGATATTCCTTGGTTTTTCGCCATAAATCACCGAAATCTACCGATTTTCAACATTCCTACACGTAGACAAGAAAAACTGACATTTAGAAGTACCAATCCAGCATCATAAAAAGTTACTAAAAGTATATTATATTGGACCCACTGATGCACTAAAAACCTAACCCCTGGGGCACAGAACAATAACTGTCGACCATATCAACCAATCAAATTTAAATATCATCCCCCCACCACCAATCTGGGGGTCTGAGATTTAAATTTGATTGGTTGAATTCGTCCGTAGCTGGCGACAGTTATCGTTCTGTGAAGCCATGTTAAAAATGAATTCGGTGTGTCTTCACAATGTCGTCACAACACTAATTAACATCATTTTATCCTAGAGACCTTTTTAGCTTCAATTTGCATTGAAATGTATTGAGCAAATAGTTTTTCGTATGGCGACATCTACGGAGTAGTAGCGGTACATGCCGCAGCCCAGATCAATACTGGTTGCATACCCACTTGTTAACAAAAAGCACTCATTATAAATTAGAATTGTATGATAAAATTATTTTTTACTGTATTAAATAAAAATGGATACATATTTTATTGTACTGTACAAACATTTATTTACTTGGCTAACCTAACTACAACTTATATTTAGTTCTAATTCTGTCAGCTATTTGTTTATAGGGTTCTAGCAATTCCGTTGTCGTTTTCGGTATTCCACACATTCTTTTAACTCTAGGCGAAAGCAGGACCAAGTTCTGAATTAAACCGTACGTGCTCGAAGTGGTCCAGTAAAGTACGAGGCACTAAAAAAATGGATACTCGTTTATTATACAAAAATATAGCTATTTCAACCTTACCGATGGTACCGAAGCGCCTATAGGAACCATGAACACACTCAGCCCCCGAAAAAAATTCGTTAAATATTTCTGTAATTTTGTAGGGGGATTAACCTTGGATAAAACTTGCAACTAAAATAAATACGGTTAGTGTCGTTCAGCGTAAGGATATTTTTGTACCTCGATAATAGCCAGGTTTATTATTCCCAAAGCCACGGGCAGGATTAGGGACGAATCTACTTCCGTTAAGTTCGGTACGAAACCGAATCCACCCACAGTTAATTCCGCAAACGTTAATTTCGCTGGTATACTTTGTTCAGGTAACATGTACACTAAATTTCGCAACGCCACAGACAGAGAGACCCACATCGGAATTTGAAACCACAACAAGAGACTAGCCTTAAATGGATGGCAATTACCCCTTACCACTAAATTATTCCACTGCTTTCGTATCTAAACAACAAAAAAAATAAATCCACAAAGACTTCCATTTATTTCAAAACTTACAGATCTATTGTAAGTTATTCGGGCCGTTCTCTCGTCCCAATTGTACATTTTCACAGCCAACGCCGTCTCCTTTTTTTAATTCGTTAGCAATTGCGGGCATTTCGAGCTTTAGATTTTCTAGCTTCGCCAAGATATATTGCTGATAGACCGCTAGCGGCAGAGTGACGCAGGTACGTAGTAATACTGTGGTGCATATTATCGAGGCCCACCATGGCAGGCCTGTGACATCATGTACGCCAAGGACTAACTTTTGGGCGTACTCGACCGGGTGCTTTCGGACACAGCCTTAAAAATACCCGCCTGCGTCCTAGTCACCGATTCTAGCGAAGACTGAAACGAAAAATGCCTCTTTTCATTCGAGTACCTATTGTTAATCGTCCTTTGTAACAAAACCGGTTTGTACCTATTGAAATACGATGAGTATAACCTCACATTTGTCCTTAAGAACCTTGCGCTATTGATTTTCATCATTTTCGTGTTTTATGTAACCTTCCGCTATAAATACTATGAACCGACAATGCAAAAATTCATTAATATTCAGTTTTAATCCGGTGTATATTTGGCGATGACGTATAGGTTAACGTTGCTCAACTGACAGCTGTTATTTATTTATTTATGTTGGTACAGGGAGTAGTTCGTAATCGAAATTCCAGTGGTGTAGGATGGCCTTGTTGCTCGTAAAAGTTTAAATATGTAACTGGGTTTTCAGGCCTTTTTCAAGCGCAAAAACTATTGTCGAGTCTAAGCAAAAAGCGGAAATATTAGAGTAAAAAATACCATTAGTATCACGTCAAAGAATTAATTAAACATTATACATCTTTGACGAGTCGTTCGAATGTAAACACAGTGAGCGTGACAAAGTTGGTAGACAGAAAACATGAAAAAATTAAAATTTTGAGTCGCACGAAGCAGAGGTAAATGTGTACATAATATGTTTAGAAATATCCGATTATATTTGTTGCAAACGTAAACGAGTGCTTGTAATCTACAACTTCCGTAAACAGACGGTTTCAGTTAATTGATTCGTTTAGAGTCCGTACGCTTTGACCTGATTAACAAGAAGCGTACACGATGGGTATAAAATTCTCAACGCAGAATATAGTGAGCAACGTTACTGGCTATGTCACGGGAAAGAAACGGAAACATTGCGAGTCCGAGGAGGAAGAGGTCAATAAAGTTATTGACATCGCACTTCACACCCCCAAGAGGTTAGTCGCGATTTGCATAATTCTCGTCGGATACATCATTCTTAATTACAGGAAAAAAATTAGTCAGCACCGCGAAGTATATATATCAAGCACTCTTCTTAGAGGGGAAGAACTCTGACGTGACTGTATGCGCTCTGGGTGAGGAGTTCCACTTGCACAGGGTGTACCTGTGCCAGAGCCCGTATTTCGCGAGCATGTTCGGAGGATCCTGGTTGGAAACGACTCAGAGATACATCACGATCGACGTCGTGGATCCCCTTATAACCATCGATTGTGAGTTTGGGTGCTTGGGTCTGTGAGAATAACGATTGCTGATGGATTTCTTTTGCAGCGTTGAAAGTGGTGTTAGGTTCGTTATATAATTGCGAAATAGTTTTAAACCCCTTGGAGATCGTTCCAATTTTAGCCACGGCAACCATGTTCCAATTGGATGGGTTGATTGAGAAATGTACGGAAGTTATGCTCGAAACTATCAACCCAAAGGTAAGTCGTTAAATCCTTTATTCTGTAAAGGTTGTATTTTTTTTATTTCGTAGACTTCTCTTGACTATTACAACGCGGCGTGTCAGTACGGCGACAAAAAACTTCAGGAAGTTTGTTTCAAGTGGTTTCTGGTGAATTTGATGCCTTACTACTTCAGTCACCCGTTGTCCGAACTTAAGACCATTCCGGTCTCGCTTATGGCCAAGTTGGTCTCACATCCTGACTTGTTTGTTATACAAACCGAATATTCGATCTACGTGATGTTAAAGTACTGGGTGTACCTCCACTTGTATCCCGACAGTGGCGAACCCTCTATTACCAGTGTGAATGAATATTTTTGTTCCAGAACAGGTGAGTAATAGCTAGGGTCTGATACGGTTTTATCGAGTTTGTAGTTCTCTTTTTGTCGGGCAAAGAGGTTCGGCCAAAATTTGCCAATATTGGGTGGAAATATTTGTAGAATTCAATTTTGCGTTGTACGAGTATTTCTGTTCTTTTTTAAGAGTGTGTTTAAAAAAAAACGTTTAATTGATTATCTTGAAAAATAGTTTTGGGATTTGAGGATTTGTATGTATATATAAGTAGACACCCTGTAAATTTTTCTAAAATGGTAATGATTTTCTGAGGCACAAAAAAATTCACACATTTCTATAAATTTATATCAATCTTGCCGGAAATTTTATCTATTAATGTTTTTGTAGACAACACAAGGTCTCGTAATAAACGTTATATAATATGACAAGATAAGTCTTAGCTGCAGCAGTTTATCTGTGCTAATCTTCTGTAACAATAAAAAGATAGCTCGTACATTGAAAATAAAGATAGATAAAACAAATACCGATCTAAAGGCTAAACTTTTAAACTTGTAAACTTTTATGTACTTATAATAATTATTTTGGCAAATATGCGCTGTAATGTTCTTTACTGTGGTATTACACATAACAGATACGAGTTTTCAATGAAAATAAATCATAAAATACAAAAATACTAAGCAAATTTTTTTCTAAAGCAGCAAAAAACAAAATCAAATAATAGAGGATAATTTTAAATTTTAAATTTGTCATAAATAATAATAATTCCTGCTGGGGACTGGATACCAAAGTGTCACTGTCCGCAGCAGGAATCGGTGAACGTTTCACAACATTTACGCCTAGAACTTTAACTATAAAGTCGGCGAAACAACAAGAACACGACCAAGCTCTACGCGTCTCTCTCTCTTCTAGATAAATTACCGTATCTCCTGACTAACGAAGGTAAGCAGTTCGTCCCCGTATTCCAAGGACTGAGATTACAAAATCTTGTGTCTCACCAACTAGACGTGTTGTTAATCTTGCGCGACAACATCATTCCCAGGCCGTGGTTGGAACCGGTCATCCTCCAACAGTGGAAGAATGTCCTGCGCGTGAACCAAAACGACGACAAGGGGTACGTCACGGGCTAGATCCTTTCCGGACTGTAAAATTATCCTTTTTTTTAGGCCGAGCGACGTGTCCGATGAGGTTTTCTTGGCGAACAGCCTGAGGTGTGGCAGGGTGTTGTCGGTGAACGAGAGGCACGTCTGGAGGTGGACGGGCTTCCATTTCGGCGTCGACCTGCTCATGATAACCGACGGGGTGACCCTGTCGATCAAGAGGAACCACAGGTCGGAGTTCGAGCAGTTGCTGAGCTTGCAAACGTCGAGGCACGTAGCCATAAGGTAAGAGTAGTTTGTAGTTTTGTATGTTTTTTTTTTAATTTGTGGAAAAATGTGTGAGTTTTTGAGGTTATTTCCTGTATTTGAGCAACTTTCGGCCTCCGCTACGTTCTTTGTCTTCCATGTCAAATTCACCGTTCTTAAACTTTTGAAACGACTCACGACAACTTCTCTCACTTAAGGCAGCCTCACCATATGCTTCTACATGCAATCTATACGCCTCAGCTGCAGATTTCTTCAAATTGAAGAGGTAAATCAAAAGTTCCCGCAAATGACGCTTATCCGGCTCAAAACTCGGCATATTCGCACACAAAAGAATATATTATACTGATAAAAAATCACTAATATTTTAAGATTATATTGTTGCCTGATGTCAAACGGCAGAAAATTTTTGGTACATCTTTTAGTTTCTTTCGAAAATTTCTTGGAGAGCACAAGGAAAATATCGAGAAGAAAATTAAGTTTAAGCAATTCCAGACAACATTCAACTGTCTCGACATAATTCCATGGCACACTTGACTCGCCTAGCGGCTCTCAAACTCAATATTTTACTCAACTTGTCAATTCATATGGAAAGAAATATTTTTTATATCGTTTGTTCAAATTTGGTTTCGTCTGTGGGGGTCCTGATTAACGATATGGATTCAAATTCTAAATAAAAAGTTGCTGAATGGTCGTATCGAATTTCGGGGCTATAAAAAAATCATAGCAGGCCATGGGGCTGTGTTTTAAAGACCAAAAGAAACAGTTTTTCGATGTCCTTTGAAAAGGAATGTATTATGTTCAAAAATGAGGATTATATGGACCTGTACATGAATAAAAGTCACTCTGTATATTACGAATAATCTAATTTCAAAATTACCTGTTGTCTAAAATTACTTTCTTTTTAATATCCTTTTAATTATGGTCAGTTTAAATATACGACAGTTTCGGTTACAATTATTACAACCAGCTAGTAATTAAGCTGGTAATTGAAGAGTATCAGAATTAATGGCACAGTTAAACTTGCATTAACTTTCGTAAATAACTTCTGTCGGCTAATGCCTTCTTAATATTGCATGTCATTTAAGGAGGTTCGTCTGGAATTGCAAAAATAATTAAAAGTTGATGAAATTGTTGATATATATTCTTCAAGTAATAAAATTATCTTTCAGAATTGTTTCGTATTTTTTCACCATCTAGTTTGCGAAAAAAAATCATCAAAAAAGAAATTTAACATGGGCTCAAACTTTGTACACGCATAGCAATAACGTCTAGGGAGAACATAGATTTACATGGACATGATTGACCAGTTTGTGTTGCACGCAATTATCAATGGCGCTCTGTCGACCTTTCCTCGTAATCTATCAGATTTCTCATTTGATTTATCAAAATTTCCGCTTGGCCGAAATCCATTACCGACAAACTTTTTGAGGTTAGAATTACTTTCTGTCAACAACTTTCGCTGAGTAGCCTAGCCAACTGCTGAAAGCAAACCTTTCAAACCGTTCAGCGCTGTCGTACTTTCCGACTATCAATCGACTTTTAAAAACGCGGTCAATAAATTATTTCATTGTCCAAACTTGGTGTATAATAATATATTATGAATTTATCGTGTATTACAGACATACTACACAGAGTTCCATCTTGAATTAAAAAAATATGATATCAACATTTCACTTTTGCAAGTTGGAACCCTGATTTCTTATACATGGAAGAGATAGGAGTTCCCCCTTGCCCCACACCTCGGTGACCAACCTCCTTAAAATATTAGAAATATTAATATAGCATCTTGGGTCTGCAGTGAAAACATATATAGAACTGTCTTATTTTTCATTTCCTTTGTGTGGCAAATAATCTCTCGTGTTGTTATTGCAGAGTGACGGTGGTTAGGCTGAACGAACAGAGGCAGATCGTGTACACGAAACAATCAGACGTGTTAAAGATACCCCTGACGAAGGGCGAGGAAATCCAGATCATGTCCTTCGACAAGGATCTGGAGTATCCAATCATTATATCGGCCAATATAATGTACACTTCGCCCGATAATCAGGAGAACGCGATAGAGGAGACCAGACAGACCGTGTCATAACGATTAGTCTCTTATAAGCGGCGCATCTGTAAATATATGTCTGACTGTCACGCGCCTGAGTGAAACGGTGTAGAAGAATTGGTTTTGTACGAATATAACTGTGTGTGATACCTTTTTAGAAAAGTTAGTAAATCAAAATTGTATTTTACTGTCCCTACGATGTAGTTATCCGGTACTTATCAGTTGTAATATTTGTCTGATTTATTTTAAAAAGCGAAACACTTAGAGTACAACCATTCTGTGTGAAGAGTTTGTCTTAATTAAACGACAGAGTCGTAATAACAGTGAAGAGTCGCGCGTCGAATCCCAAACCGCCGCACCGCGCTGGAAATGACAGCCGCTGGCTCTGAATAAAGGAAAGAATATTTTAACGCGAAAAGACAGCCTCAGGACTAGCGTAACTTTTAAACCATTTCTAAAATTTCCCGATAGAAAACTACCTATAAATTTTACATCATATTACCTGTCCTAAAAGATAACAATTTTAAAAAGAAAAACGCCAAGTACTGTTACACTTAATATGGTGCTTCAAAATCGCTAAACCACCAAGTCCACTACTGCCTTAGATCAGAATCACAAGAGAAACCTTGTTTCATATAATTAAACGACAGAGTCGTATTAACAGTGAAGAGTCGCGCGTCGAATCCCAAACCGCCGCACCGCGCTAGAAATGATAGCCGTGCAACCGAGCTATCTGTGAATAAAGGAAAGTAATATTTTTACAGCGAGCGAGAAAAAGACATCCGTCGCAGCTCGACTAGCGTCCAACGTTGCCACTCGTTTGTAAACCATTTCTAAAATTTTCGTTCTTAGTTAGAACTTAGTTATTAATTTTATTATCGTATTACCGAATTGTCCTAAAAGGTACAGATTTAAAAAAGTTAAAATGGCAACGTCGCCTTTCGATAGTACTGTTACACTTTAATATGGTGCGACTTTGAAAATCCGCTAAACCACCAAGTCTACTACTGCGGCACTTAGATCAGAATCACAAGAGAAACCTTGTTGAATATAATTAAACGACAGGGTTGTAATAACAGTGAAGAGTCGCGCGTCGAATCCCAAACCGCCGCACCGCGCTGGAAATGACATGCGTGCAACCGAGCTATCTGTGAATAAAGGAAAGTAATATTATTACAGCTTATAAATATTACAGTATATAAATAATGTATAAATTTATCAGTTGTATTACCGAACTGTTTTAAAAGATAAAATTTTAAAATTAATATGACAACAATGCATTTCGATGTTTGTTATGATCTACAGGTTGTTGCACTCTTCATACCTAATGGTTGGACTTTATAGGAAATTATTATGGGCGTTTTTTGTTTCAAACGTTTTGTTTTATCTCATGCAATATAAACAATCAACTTCTCGACGATTTTTTCTTTAAAAAAAAATAATACGTGCAAAATTAAACATCCAGATACAAAATACGACAGACATTACATGTAATAAGTACAGAGTAACTACTGATGCAACATAATTTTGGTGTCTGTCATTGTTAGGTAATTTTTCTGTAATTCGATGGGTAAATCGTTTTCAGAAAATTGTTTTCTATGTATGTTTCAAAAGGTACATAATTCAGATGACAACATTAATTTATACACTTACTTTTTGGGCAGTCTTTTTGTATTTAACTAAGTCATTTCTATTAAAAATGGAACTAAATCAAAAAACGTGGTAAGTATGAAAGTAAAATATATGGAAAGTATGGATCTTTTTTTTTTGTTATGTTATTATGGGTCATTTTGTTTTGTTTCAAAAACTGTTTTTTTTTTCAGAAACTAATTTTGTGTGAACTTAACTTTTAAAAGTGTTTTAATTATTCCCGCATTACAATGTTTTTGACGTAAAATGAACTGAAAAAAAATGAGTGCTACTACTTGCACCATCAAGATACCAACATTCAATTAACATAACCTCGAAAGACGTTTTTATAACCTCAAATGTGACAGTCAGATACGCCATTGGTTAAAAAACTTTTAAAGGTTATGTTCACTTATCTTTTGTTTTTAATATGTGTGAGTTTTGTATTGATGGCTGAATCAGCTGTAAACCAGAAAATTGTGCATTTAAAATATTTAGAGATTTGCGAAGAGAATAGAATTTCAAAGATGAATTTTCGATAGGTACACGTCTTGGCAGTTAAACTGGTGGGTCACAATATAATTCTTTCTTCCTGGCATTATAATGAATAAGGTGGAAGTATAAATAATGAATAGTGTTAGAAAAAAGGTGAAAGTATGTTGACTATGTATCGAATACAATCAGTAATCATTTATTTATAGTGAGTACAATTTAAAAACACAACTTATTTCAGAAGCTTATTTCTTCGCCAAAACCTAACTATTAATTCTAGTAACACAAAAACCGCTCATTTAATACGCAAATCAATGTTTTTCTTCCATTATATCCCACACCGTAAGTATACTTGACAATTTATTTGCGTTAAAAGTGTTAGTATTATAGTTTTAATCGCATATTTGTATAAAAACTTCCACAACTCCTCGTGAAAATAATTTATACGTTAGATAAATGTATCTGCCGTTACCTTAACAAACAAATTAAACATTATTCTGGTGTTTTTCTATGGGAATATAAAAATCCTAACCGCAAACTTATGCGACAAAGAAATATTTTTAAACTTACGCTGTTAAGTTTAATTCGATTAATATTTAATTCAGGTCACAACCCATAGATGTCGTGTTGTCAAACCGGATCCAAATATTTTTAATAATTAACATTATTACACTATATTAGTGATATATATATATTTTTTTATTGCATTTACGTGACATAGATAATAATCCATTATTTGTGATACTCAAAAAAGGAAACTGCCCGTTCTCACCGTCGTAACATAATCCTCTATGCCACATTTCTTTAGCTTTCTCAACAATGGGTATAGTAAAATGAATATTTTACAGCGGTACAGAAAGGGCGTTAACATTCTTCACATTTCCTGTTTGAATATATTTTTCTTTTTCTAAGGAGTAGATTGACTGTAAAACGGTTATTATAACGCTACTATTAAATTCCTAACGAACGCGTCTGAGAGAAATCATATGTTTTTATCCACCTATGTCGTCGGTCCATGGCATCTTATTTCATAACAAATGACAACTGTCGACATATAAACGACATTTATATAATTTTAGAGGTAAATCTTCAAATGGGACACCATATATGTTATTGCAGACCTAAAATCCCCGTGATTTTCTGAAATGATGACATCAAATAATTGGGTTTTTGACCAGGTAAATATATTTTAAGTCAATTTTTAATTTTCAATTTAAGCGTGCCATGAAAAGAGTCGATCGATATATATAAGGTGGCCATAACCAAATGACTGCCGCCTTATCTGTCAAATTCATCACTTGTTTCTATAATAAGTGGTATAAGGATTTTCTAGGCCCGCTAGGATTATTAGAGCGGAATTCGATGGTCATGGCAAGCCGTAGTTAAATTGAAAATTGGAACTCGATTACAAGATATTCCACTGTTTGGAAAACTCATTTGCTATCGCTGAACTCAGAAAATTACGAGGATATCAAGTATGGAATAATATAAATGTTGCTTATGTGTTAAAATGTGACATTTATAAGTGGTTTCAATGGATTCAACTAAACAAGAATTCATTCTCACAACTCTCTAAAGGTTAGGAACTAGAAAATATTTAATAGTAGCAAATTTTTCTTCATAAATTCAAGTGCCATTTATGTATATAGTTACCAGCAGTGGCAGTCAGTGAAATGTGAAAATGAAGCTTGGGACCCTAACCATATTTTATGTTATTAAATAAGAGGGTATTTTTTTTGGGGGGGGGGGGGGGTTAGTTAACGCCTTAAAAAATTATTTGAGTCCCATGCTTCGTTTCCCAACCACGACGACTTTCCACTGTCCGCCATTCTTTTCCAGACCAAAAATCGCACAGTTGGCTAATCGCTTTTGTTAGAATATTTTTTTTGGGATTACTTTTGGTACTTATCCTAGTTATAACATGTTATTAACTGTTTATATATCGTTTATTAGTTTTTATTTATATATTTCTTCGTTGGCGTAGCAAGGACAGTATATCGGGTATTATTTCTTGTATATATTTATATATTTTTTTAATATTAAGTGCTCTTACTAACTGGCTAGTCAGATCAACGCTTTGTGTTATTAAATTACCAAATGAGAAATATATCTACACAAATATTACTTGTTTATTTTATTCTCCAATCCCTTACAGCCTGCCTTACACCATCGTAGTTTACATCGATTTCTACATGACAATTGTAATGTTCAAGGTTAATGATTGACCTTGGAGTAAATACCAACAAAATATTTAGATTAGCACTGGTTGTAATTTACAACTTAGAAATTATAACCAATACAATATTTAGATTGGTATCTACTGTGACCTTGAATGCAGAAATTGATGTAAATTATGATGGTGTAATATAAAAAGTACATCTATGATGTACATTTTAGTTTAATTTGTTTTATAATGTGGATATTAAAATTTGTCCTCTATTATTTTTTAATAGTTCCAAAGTTTTTCCTTGTCAACAAATCTGATGTTCTGTGATATTTTCATAGATACTAAAAAATTGTCAAACAACGACAGCTGAAATTTCATGGTGTTGACAAATGGTCAGTTTTAATAAAAAAAATATGATTTCGATGTCTAAATTTTAACGTATGTTGCAATGCAGTAATATATTGTGAAAATACAGAATCAGAGGACAATCAAAATGCGTAAAGGTAGTAACGATGACCTTATGATTTTCTAAACAACTAAATCCTATTTGAATAAACATTTTAGCGTGCTATATCAGGTTTGATGAAAACACAAGCATTTTAAACATGCCCAAAGACGACTGGCTGAGGGCCCAGAGGAGCCACTACGATTTCCTCTTTAACTATAGTCAGATAGTGTTCACACCTCCCCCCATGCCGAGCATAAATCGTGTTTTAACTGGTCCGGTGAGTACTGCGAGAAAACACTTTTCTGGACGCAGCACTAGATCTCACATGGACAGCTTTTTATAAGCGTGGACTTTGCAAGTGCAACAAATAAAGACGAATATCTGGACAGCAAACTCCGCCTGACTGGAATTTGTGAGGATTTGACAGACCTAAATTTGTGAATTATTTGTTTATTGTTTGTTAAAGTTGGACCATAGAACTTTTAATATGTTTTATTATTATAATTATTGTAAAGTACATTTTAATACAATAAACATATTATTATTATTAAATTGAAAAAGTCAACAAATCAAAATAAAAGAAGCAAGAATTATATTTTATTTTCATAAATTATTATTATAAGACACTATTTAATGCATATTGCATATTTCAGGTTTTAAGTACTGCTATGGTAATATTTTAATAAATTACCTTTCTAAAGGCCGCTTTACAGTTCGTAATTTTTCTTGCGGCCATTTTTATTGCAGCAATTCTTATTGCGTAAGAGATTTCGGTGTTATTTTACAGTGTGCAATTTTTATTGCCAATTTTAATTGACAGCATTTATTATATATGTATATAATAACGCTGGATTTATAAACTCTGCGTTCGCGTTCGCGTTGGCGTTCGCGTCGGCGTTGCCGTTGGCGTTCGTAGTAGGAAATATCTTCGATTTATAAACTTTGCGTTGGTGTTCGCGTTCCGTTGTGATTTGACACTTTTATAACCTAAAAATCAAAACAAAAATATTGCGAATGGGTAAACACAACACAACACAATACAACAATTAAAACAAACTCGTAAAATAACACAAAAATCACTGTAGAAACATTGAACACAACGTCGAAGCGTTCTTACCACCATTATTTCACGATGTAAACAAACCACACGTGATTATTTTACTGCAATGCTATTCGTTGTGACGTCAGTGCTACGAATTTGCTACGAACGGCGAACGGCAAAAGTTCGACTTGAATCAAGTTGAACGGAACGTCAACGCCAACGGCAGCGCCGACGGTGTTTATAAATCACATCATTGTAACTATTGTTTTTAACTTTCGACGCGAACGCCAACGCGAACGCGAACGCGAACGCAGAGTTTATAAATCCAGCGTTATATATGGAAGATTTATTACTACTATCTAAATTATTTTCATTATTTATTACTTTTATTATATATTCATTACATTCAAAATTATTTTCGCCATTTACTCTGCTTAGTAAAACCACGTAAAACGATCCATGGTGTATAATTCATTACTCGCCTTACATATTAATATTTAAACTTTTGAGGATCACTGGAAATCGTAGCAATTCGACGCGGCTCGTAGCCCGAGAACGTATGTCGTAGACTTTCGTAGCGTGTGACGTACCGTCGTAAAAATATGTAAATATTTCGAAGTTTTTTAACATTGTAATAATTTTTTCGCGAACTTTTAATAATGCCCGAGCTCGCGGATATTTAGTGTTCCCGACGGGAAAATGTCGGAAGACAAGTTCGAAGCGGCTCTGGGCTGCCTCAACGTGGCCCAAGAGAATAGGACGTTGCTGAAGTTGCTGGTGACCATCAGGAAATACGTGGAGTGGCCTAAAAACAAGGAAAATATCGCGAAGCTACGCGACAAGGGATGCCTGAAACAACTGGTCGCTGTTTTGCAATGCCAGCAGAAGAACGTCTTGGACGTTACGTTGAGTATCTTGGGAAATTGTACGATGGACAAGGGTTGTACGAGAGACGTGGTAAGTAACGCAAAATCTCGAAAAAAAATTCTAATCAGTCGACTACGACGATACCGCAAATGTTCCCTTTAAAATAAAAATCAGCGGACCTAAAACGTTTACAGGTGGGTACTTACAATATTTTATCACCCCTGAATCAACTGCTGAAACGTTACTCTAAAGAAGACAGCATTAACGGAAGAGTATTCAGAATCATAGGAAATATGTGCCAGCACAGAGACCACTGGGGCAACATAATAATCGATAGAAAGTCGCAAATAATCACTTCCATCGTGGATTACGTAAAAAAAGTGTCCAAGGATGAGCTTCCCGAAGATGAAAAGGTCTCAGAGGCCACGGTCATGATGGCAATTCGAGCATTAAGGTACGTGTAAATTGCAAGTATAATTTTTTTTTTAAACGATATTTTTAGGGTTCTCTTGAATTGTCAGACGTTGATAACTCTGGTGAAGACGTTCGGCGTGCTAAAAGCGGTAGGCTCCGTCTTCATCAAGTACTGCATAGAATGGCAGGAAAATAAAAGTAACGAGAACCTACTGAACAACATCATCCGGTTGTTCCAAGACTACTCTCGGTATAAATACTACCATTCCATCATGGAGATGAGAACCACCGACAGGGGGACTCCTTAATATACCTGAGTAACGTACTAGTATTGGCACCCAGGCGCATCGTGAAGATCGTGATGAATTTTATTAGGATAAGCCAGTTGAAATCGGAGCTTCCGATCCCAGAGATCTGCGACAGGTTCATCGAGGTGTTAAGGAATTATTCCATCATAAAAGGTATGTCTGTTGTCGTTTATTTATTTATATTGCGTTATCTTTAATTCCAGAGTTCAACGGAGAATGCGTGGAGTACATCCAGTGCCTGTGTTACCTCCTCGAGCATCCCGCTAACAGGAACAGCGAGAGATGCGGAAAGTGCGTGCCGCTACTCATACAGCTACTACAGGAGTTCCGGGAGCCGTCGATCAGCGTGCTCGGAGTGCTGCATCCTCCTAATCACGACCCTGCACAAGTGCCGCTACGACGAGACCATCATGCTCGACCAGCTGAGGTGCAACGTGATCAGGATCCTGACGGAAAAGCTGCAGTGGCTGGTCGGCAGCTCGGGGACGCTCAACGTCGAACACAAGAACATGAAGAAGAGGAAGTACGACATCTACGACGGCCCGTCCGGCAAACGGAGATACGGCGTGAGTATCGTAAGTGGTACGAATCGAATTAGAATTAAATCGATTATTAAATACGCTCGTTTGTAGAGCTTACGGTCGCCGCAGTCGCCCAGCTCCAGCGAGGACTCCTTCTGGATACGCCAGTATTCGTATTCGCCGTCGTCGAGCGACGACGAAATAGACTTCCTCAGCTTCAGCAGGCACGAACGCAGTCCGAGTCCGTGCTCCAGTACTGACTCCGACGTTCAGACGTTGCCGTGGTCATCGCCGTCTTCCAGTCCCAAGTCGTTCAGCAACGACTTCTCGGACTCCGACTCCGATGACTACTCTCCGGTTTGCAGCGAGGCCGACAGCTCCGAGTTTCCGCTGCCTATGGCCGAAGACGACGGCACCTCCACGCCAGACCCGGAACGCAACGCCGAAGCTACGGAAGCGGAGACTGATCTGACGTCGGGTAAGTCGCGAATATAACTTCCTCTTAACCCCCGATACACTCACACAGTACCGCCCATGTCCTAACAGAGTTGCCAAGTCTGTTAGGCGGGACTCGAACCCACTGACAGAGGCTCAGCAGATGGCCCAGATTGCCACTTCTGGCACCATCCGCTAGATGCCTCTGCCCGACAAACTTTCCCGTAACCATATTGTTTTATTGTTGTTTTAGGCCACTGCAGCGACAAGAACGTGCTGATCAGCCTGAAGGTGAAGCTGCTGACCGAGATAACGAGGCTGCTGAAGGCGTTCGCGAAGATCAGGCCGCCGGTGCCGCAGCTCGCCTCGCAGGAGCTGATGGTGGCGCTGCTGAAGTGCTCGGGTAACCTCGAGTGGACCTTCCCGTCCAACGTGGACACCGTCGACCTGATCTGCAGGGTGCTGGACTCCCACGACTACCTCCTGCCCCTGATGCAGACCGAGTTCGTGCAGACGGTGTACGCGCTGACGGAGATGCAGCACAACCGGTGGTGTACCAAGTGCGCGAATTTCCTGTTCGTCGGCCAGACGATCCTGAGGAAGTTCACGGCGTTGGCCGAGTCGGGCGTGGGGAAGGGGGACATCGCGCACAAGCTGCTGAGGGGCGACACCAACATAAAGCAGCAGCTGGTGCTGTCCATCCCGCATAGTCAAGTAAGTATTCCGTCTGCGGTGTTCGATAACGCGCGTCTAGCCAAATTTGACGTCGAAGTAGGCTTTGATTAGTCGAACGCGTGTCTTTGATAGGTCCAGGCGAGTATCGCAGTCGGCCATTTTGGGTCCAGCGTGGTGTTTTATAACTAGAGTTCGTGCGAGCGCGGTGTGTAACAGGACCGTAGTCAGTTTACGAATGAAAGTATTAATATGTTTATATAAATTATGTAGCGACATAGTATTATTTTTACCAAATAGTACGGTTAAGGCAAGGATAAAATACCTATATAAATTAAGATACCTTTAATTTTAAGATTGTTCTGTTACCATATGAACCTAAATCCACCCGCGGACTAGATATAAGAATATTAATATCAGTTTGGTTTATATTTCAAAAAATAAACTACAGACGCTTTTGGGTAACCTTAAAGACAAAATCGACAACAACGAAAAGTCAGGAATATATGAAATAAGTTGTAAAAACTGTGAAGAAAAGTATATTGGGCAAACAAAACGATCTATTTTGACTAGATTTAAAGAACACATGGCTCATTTAAAACATGGCAGAACGGGAAAATCTTGTGTTGAACAACAGGCTTTTGACAGCAACCATAGTATAGACAAAAATAATTTAAAATCAATTAGAAAAATAATAAACACTAGACAGTTGGATGCTTTTGAAAGTTTAGAAATCATAAAATGTAACAGTAGTATGAATAAGGATAATGGTCCGATACCCACCACTCCATAAACAAAGACAGGTGTTTCGGTTCAGTGAACCGTGGCGACAAATTAAGTATAAATAGTGCAAGTGTGTAGGTTAGAATTTTGTTTGAATCTTCTCCCTGAAGATGCCAACTTAGTCGGCGAAACGCGCCTCGAGAAAAGTATAGTAGTTGCAAAAATAGTTATGTTGATGAAATTGTTGATATATATTCTTCAAGTAATAAAATTATCTTCAGAATTGTTTGGGATTTTTTCGCCATCTAGTTTGCGAGTAAGAATTCACCAAAAAAAAAGGAATTTAACATGGGCTCTTATGGACGTAGCTATTGAATTTGATAAAAACTACGTTTTGAATAATTAGAAAAACCTGAAACTTTGTACACGCATAGCAATAACGTCTAGGAAGAATTGATACTGATAAGAATGGAACTGCCTATACCTCGAGCTGTCAAAAACGTCGTCTTTACATGGCGGCCATATTGGAAAACATTTGCCCAAGGTATACGCTCTTTCTTTCCACAGCCAACTTCAGTTTTCAAGTTCATTCGAACGCTTGATGTTCCTCCCACACCGAAAATACCGCAATAGGCATTTTTTTTTTAATCGTTTTCAGGAACAAATACATCCTGGCCAGGCTGATGCTGAACTGCGGCGGCCTGGAGATCCTGATGAAGCTGTTGCGCGAGGACACCGCTCTCAAGAAGCGCAGCATCAAGGTGCTCTGCGCCATGGCCTCCAAGAAGCTGGAGATCGCCAACCCCAAGGACGTGACCGCCGGCCTGAACCGGCCCAAGATCGTCGCCGACAAGTACAAGCTGCAAGACTGCGCCAGCGTCGTCACGTTTAAGTTGGACGACGGCACCTTCCTCAAGGCCGACAGGGAGTTCCTCAGCGAGAAGTCGGACTACTTCAGCCGGCTGCTGAAGGGGGACTTCAAGGAGAGCCGCGAGGACGAGATCTCGCTGCACAACGTCGAGTCCAAGTCGCTGCGGTGCCTGCTGCACCTGCTGACGTGCGTCGACAAGACTGAGGCCATCGAGATCGACGTGGACTTGGAGACGCTGCTGGACGTGATCCTGTTGAGCGACCGCTACCTGCTGGTGGACCTCTGTGTCTCGCTGACCGACTGCGTGGAGCAGTTCAAGATCTCCCCGGAGACGGTGCCGGTCATCTACAGGTGGTCGCTGGAGTCTGGCACCAACCTGCTGAGGGTGGAGTCGATCGCGTTCGCGCTGGTGGCCAACATCGTGGACGTCGACCGGTTCGTGATGTTTGAGAGCCTCTTCGAGCTGGGGTACTCGGAGCAGCTGCTGGAGGACATCCAGAAGCTGCTGGTGCGGTACTTGACGTCGTGCGCCAGCGAGTACGAGTATTATAACAGGAACAGGAGCCGGAGGATGACGCACCTGAGTAACCTGAGGGACAACCTACTGAAGCAGCAGATTTAAGTCCGTCGGATCGGGGGGTTTGTTGAGCGGATTCTGACGAGATGACTGATTGTTTAGTTTTATTTGCCGACGAAGATGTGTGTGTTGAGGGTCGGAAATAAATTTTTTTCGTTACACTTGGTTCGTTTTATTTTGGAAGTGCGACTGATTTTACGGGATATACGAGGGGGTACCCAAAAATAACCGGAATTATTTTTTAAAAGCTATACATTTTCGAATTTTTTACAAAACAAATTTATCCCCTTCAAAATACTCTCCATTACAACTAATACATTTGTCCCACCGGTGCTTCCACTGTTCGAAACATTTTTTTATAGTCATCTTTAGAAATGCAGCAGAACCATGCCATTTTTAGTCAAAAACTGGCGAACAGAGATGGCTGTGTGTGCAGGTGGAAGAACCAGTCTTCCACCTGTCTGCCACAAATCGGGTCTTTTTTGACGAACACTGTTGCGCAATCTGTCGACGGTCTGTGACCACAAGGTCTCGAATTTTTTCAACATTTTCGTCGTTTCGGGCAGTTGATGGACGTCCAGAACGAGGTGTGTCATCAATCGACATGTCGCCATTTTTAAACCGAGCAAACCACTCGTACACTTGAGTTTTTCCTATAGCGTCGTCTTTGTAAGCTGTTTTCAACATTAAAACAGTTTCAACAGCATTTTTACCGAGTAGAAAACAAAATATCACAGCTGCACGTTGGTCACTTAAACTTGCCATCGTAAAAAACGACACAAGAACAAAACAGCCCTGGCAAAAACAATCACTGCAGATAACCAGAAGAAGCCAGGTCGACAACACAGGCGGCACTGAGTTGCGCTATACACGCCTAGCGGCAAAAATGCGTACTACACAAGCTCTGCCCGCGGCAGTGCTGTTCCGGTTATTTTTGGGTACCCCCTCAGAAAGCGAGTTATTTGATTTCATGAGCCTAACAATCTAACCTACAAAATTTAATATCTTCTATTGTTCTGTGTTTTGGAAATTTTTGTTGGAAAGTGCCGTTATTCTTGCCGGGTTTTTTGAGTGGTATAGGAGGGTAATAATTATTGAAAGTGTTCATGAACATTCTAGGGCAGGTAAAAACTATAAATTACGGTGTTGTTGCTTAGAAGTAAGTTAGTTGTGATTCAAATGTAGAGTTGAAATCGGGGAGTAGTAAAGTGTTAATAAAAGTGTCTGAAGTCGAGAAGTGAGTTATTTAAGGTGAAATAGGTAAATAACATACAGTTTTTTGTCTACTATTAATATTAATATGCACCTACACGAAAAAAACTAGTAGACAAAAAGAAAAACCAGTTTTTTTTGCTACTACTTTAAGTCAAAATTAAGGTTAAGTAATTCTAGATAACATTCAACTGTCTCGACATAATTCCATGGCACACTCGACTTGTCTAGCGATTTTCAAATTTCGACACTATGTTCAACTTTGAGATCATATAGAAAGAAAAGCTTTGAAAATGGTTGCATTCAATTTCTCGGGTATAAAAAAAAATCATAGCAGGCCTGAGGTTACGTCTTAAAGATAAAAGTAGACATCTTGTTTATGTTTTCTTTACTTTTTTACTTATTTAGTCGCATGAAACACGGATTAATTCTTAAGTATTCCTTTGTTGGATTATTTTTAATTGCCCGTTGGGAATGAAATAAAAAAATGTCTGTCAAATTTCATTAAAACCACTATTGATGGTCGTCGGTGTTCAATCGAGTTATAAAACAAGCTGAGGGCAAGAAATTCAGACTTGAATGCCTTTCCACTCAACACCGAAAACACTTTTTTGCGCGCAACTCGCGCGTTTCGCCAACCGCGTTATCATCATCGGGAGCCGATTAAAATTACGGCTAAATCTAATTGTCTCTTCCGTTTATACTGAAGTTTCCGTTCGAAAAACCGCCTTGTTAAAATCGACTCCCGATGATGGCAACATGGTCGGCGAAACGCGCTCGAGTGCGTAAAAACGTTCAAAAGTGCAAAAAAACAGTGGATTTGTTTCTACGCGGAAGGTTCCAATGCACATAATAAAAAAAAGTAGATAATAGTAAATATATGGTTTATTCACGTCAGAAATACTATTACATAACTATTTACATAAAAAGTCAGTATATCACTTAAATATAAACTGATTATACAAAACTCTAAAAGTTACATCTTACCGTTTTAGGAGTAGAACGTAGCGAGAATTTTGCATCCGAATACTGACTGAATATCGTTAAAAAAATCAATTTATACAAAAATAAAAGCGACACAGTTCGTACTCATATATAACTAAATATATAAACGGGACACATTAAAAAAAAAAAACATGATAATAAATAACCGCGTTGACACTCGATCTGCTACGTAAAGCGACTGCTTCTGAGTGAGATTCAATAACTCTACCTTACCTATTTACTTCACTTATACGATACGGACATACAATTTGGAATAGATCTGACAATCGAAGAGTCAAAAACAACCTAATCGACCAAATAAATACGAATTAATTAAGTCTTACATACAGGGCGTTCCATCTACAACAGTTTCTTCCATTACTCTTTGCAAATTCAAGAAAAAAATGACGCCCAAAGTCACGCGGTCCATGTAAGTAAAATATTTCCAATCGTACGGGGTGGTCCATTTAATGCGATCGTTACTCAACTTCGTCGTGTTGACCCACATTAACTTTCACAGAAATTAAATTACATTTTACTCGATATAAGGCCGTCCATAGCTGACAAAAAAAAATCGACTTTTTTTTACTAACCAGAGGCGCAACATCGGAATTTTATTTTAACCAAACAATTATTGAAATAATTTCTCTCTAATAAATAGTTTGACACTTCTCAATATTGAAAGCAACGTTATTCAATGTCGCAAATGTTAGAACCTACACCTGACAATTTTTCAACTGCAGTAACTTTTTTTTTTCAAAGAATTTTCTTTAGCAACTCTATCAGTTTTCGAGAAAACAATCGGTCCTTTCCGATGTTCCTTAAAAGAAGCAAGTAGGCCGTATTGTCAAAGCCCACTTGCTCCTTTTAAATCTATTTTTGTTTCACGGACATCGGAAAAGAACCGATTTTGGACGGTACTTTTCACTATTGCATTTGATTTGTGCACAGTGTTCCACTTTATTTGACAGAATTTACTTTAAAATTTTTATTTTTGACAATTTGTTCGGTAAAAATTAATAACAACCCCAACGTTGCGCCGATGGTTCGTAAAAAGAGGCGATTTTTTTGCGCGTTCGGAGCATCAATCCCGCAAGGGCCGCCATATTTTACACCTGCCGAGTTTAACTTGTCACCGATTGGTTAACAACATTTTAGAACAACGAAAATCGTTGAAAATTGCTCTCAACATTAAGACATGCCGTACTATTTATTTACCAGAAATGATTTTAATATTCTTTACTTTTGATCATAGGTAGTTTGAACAAAATTAAAACCTCAATGTTGACCCTCCGGTTAATAAAAAAGGCTTTTTTTTGCGTTCGGAACACCTGTCCCGACAAGTCAAATTACAGCGTTGTCCTTAGCAGACTCACTACAAATTATTTTATTTAACAGAAATTAGTTTTGTTTGATTTCAATCATGACTAGTTTGACAAAATTTAAAACCTCAATGTTGCGCCTCCGATTAGTAAAGAAAGGCGATTTTTTTTGCGTTCGGAGCATCAGTCCCACATTTTAGAGCGAGACATGTCAAATTACAGCGTTATCCTTAGCAGAGTCACTACAATTAGTCAACTAACTTGAACCGCAATAGTTGCATTTGGAATGCAACTTGCTGGGATCTTATTAGCAGGACAATTGCACAAGTTGTATTTAATATAACACTAATAGTAACTATTTATTTAACAGAAATTAATTTAATATTGCTTGATTTCGATCATAATTAGTTTGACCAAAATTAAAACCTCGTGTTGCGCCTCCGGTTAGTAAAAAAATGCGAATCTCTGCGCGTTTTTATTGATCGTACGGAAAGCATTATCTGGGAACTGATGCACCGTCAAGTGGTTATTTAAATAATATTGTTGCAAAGTCGCGTGAACATTATTTCACCTACAAGGAGCTGTCCATTTTGAAAACGTCCTCGTGTAACTTGTAACTTTTCCAGTTTAGACGCTATTTAGAATTATAGTTACAGTAATGGCGGGTTTCAAGCACAACATACGGTCAATAAAGCCGACCTAAGCTTTAGCGTGGCATCCGAAAACGTAAAAAAATAAAGGGGGTTTTATTTAAAAAAAAAAAAGAAACACTTTACTTACGTGCACCGCGTAATTCTGGGCGACAGTTTCTTCTTATAGTTACAATAATGGGGTCGTGGAAGGGACCGTCTCAGCCGGAACGCCCTGCATTTACCTTAGAGCCCAATCAACGGAGAGAAAACCGGTCAATAATTGTCATCAGCAAACAAAAAATATGGTCGTATAGAGAGAGAAATTCTAAGAAAGATAGCGTTTTTTGCTACTCGAGTTTTAATGGCGAACATAACCAAAAAAATTCGCAAAAGTCAAAAAAACGGTTTTTTGCAAATAAAAAAAAAACCTCAAGTCCTACACAAGAAAGTTAAATTAGAAAGTTGTAGGTCTTTAAAATGCGCGTGGAATGAGATTTGAACGAAAAAAATCGGTTCATAAACATTTGAGAAAAATTTAAAAAAAAAAACGTCAAAAATCGCGTTTTCGTACTTTTGCTGTATAAATTCCAATTTTGTTTGAACATACTTCTTGTTAACTACAAATATAGCCCAAGACAAGCGAAAAATGATCTTTTTTTTCAAAAAATTCAATAATTTTTTTTTTGAGATGATTTAAAAAAAAAGACGTTTTCAAAAATCAGCCTTTACAGAGGAAAACATGATCATACAGAAACGATCAAGGGCTCATTTTATTCGCGAAGACTTGTACTTTCATGCTATTAAAAAACCAAATCTCTTTTATTTAATTTTTGCATAAAAAAATGCGTTGTAAAATTGTATCATTTTCTCGAACCGTTTTTTTCGAATAAGTTTTTTAATTCTGGTTTTACATTTTTGGGCGTTGCATATTTGAAATCTGGCATTCAAAACACGCATTTAAAAAAATTAAGGTCCTACGACCTCAGGGAGCCAAGATAATTTTTTTTAAGCGGAGGAAAAGATAATTTTGCGAGCGCGATCGATTTGAAATCGTGTTTAGTTTGTTCTTTCGCAAACAATTATGTCAACTTAATTTATGCGAAATGATTTGAAATATTTTTTTTTAAGAAAGTAAAAGTCTTTGAGATCTATTTCGTGTAAAAAATTAAGTCAATCCGACGTATACAGTGCTGTCAGGAATTAAAAAAAAAACATCTTGGCTCCCTGAGGTCGTAGGACCTTCATTTTTTTAAATGCGTGTTTTGAATGCCAGTTTTCAAATATGCAACGGCCAAAAATGTAAAACCAAAATTAAAAAAGTTATTCGAAAAAACCGTCCGAAAATTGATACAATTTTACAACGCATTTTTTTATGCAAAAATTAAATAAAAGCGATTTGGTTTTTTAATAGCATGAAAGTACAAGTCTTCGTGAATAAAATGAGCCCATGGTCGTTTCTGTACGATCATTTTTGCCTCTGTAAAAGATGATTTTTTGAAAACGTCTTTTTTTTTAAGTCGAACTTTTTTAAATTCTTGAAAAAGGATCATTTTCCGCTTGTCTTGGGCTATACTTGTAGTTAACAAGAAGTCTGTTCAAACAAAATTGGAATTTACACAGCAAAAATACGAAAACGCGAATTTTTATGATTTTTTTCGTTCAAATCTCATTCAAGCACATTTTTAAGACCTACAACTTTCTAATTTAACTTTCTTGTGTGGGACTTGAAGCTTTTTTTATTTGCAAAACACCGTTTTTGTGACTTTTGCGATTTTTTTTGGTAATGTTCGCCGTTAAAACTCGTGTAGCAAAAAACGCTATCTTTCTTAGAATTCCTTTCTGTATACGACCACATTTTTCGTTTGCTGATAACAATTAGTGGCCAATTAACATGGGGGCTTTCGCTCGTTGATCGGACTATTACGCAAATTTACAAGGCGCAACCGTCCGAGCGGCGCTACTCCGGATGACTGTAGAATATGTGGGAGCTGTAGGCCGCCTCGGTGCCGAAGCGCTTCTTGCAGAACGGGCACGGGAACCTCGACCCCTCGCACTGGTTCTTCTTGTGGAAGTACAGGTGGGACTTGTTCGAGAACGCCTCCCAGCACGACGAGCACTTGTACGACTTGTCCAGGTCGGGCATGGCGCCCACCATCTGCACGTGGCTGTTGCCACTGCTGCCGGCCGCCGGGTACTTCTCCGGCGACTTCTTGATCGACAGGTGCGGGTTGTTCTGCACGATTCTCATGATGTTCGGGTTGATGGTCGGCTTCTGGCGCGGGTTCCGGCTGATGGGCGTGATGCTGACGGCACCGTCGCCTATCGAGCCGGGCGCGAAGTTCTGCTCCGGCTCGTGGATCTCCACCATCGGCTCCATGGGCATGTCCATCGGCTCCTGCTTGATGAGCACCTCGTTGAAGGCGTGGTGCGGCTGGAGCAGCACCGGCGACCTGTAGTTCTGGTGATTGTTGGGGAGGCGGGGCCGCGGCGGCATGCCCGACGTGCCGCCCTGCGTCTCGCCCTTGTGGATACGCATGTGGCTGTTGCGCGAGTAGATGGTGGGGAAGGGCGTGTTGCAGATGAAGCAGACGAAGGTCTGCGGCGCGTTCGGCTTGGGGTCCCGCAGCACCGAGTCGGGCAGGTACACCTGCGAAGGAAGGAGAGAGTACTGGTGCGGACCGTGATTCGACCGAAAAAGGAAGCGAGTCGCCGTGGTCTACAAACTGGGGAGGGTTTTCCGAATGTTGCGCCTCTGGTTGGTAAAAAAGGTAAATTTACAGAACAATGCTTTGTTGTTAGCGAAGCCACTGCAAATAGTTAACCAACTCAAACAGCAGTAGCTTGCACTTGGAACGCAACCTGCTGCACCTTATTATCGGGACAATTACGCAAGGAAATCATTGTGTATACTACTACGTACAAAAAATACCAGGAAATTGAAAAAAAAAAGCGCAGAAATTGTAATTTATTCAGCTCCTTTAGCGAATTTTGTTTGATGGCCTCTATCGCTTCAAAGCGGCGACCCTGCTTTGAAACGATAGAGTTGCTCGATTGTAATTATTGAGTGTTTGGCCTTATATTCGGTCAACACTCGTAGCTCGGTGAGATGGCGCGTTATCGTCGTGCAAAATCCAAGAATTTTCCATAATTCTGGCCGTTTCCGACGGATACTTTCGCGCAAACGTCTCAAAATGCCGCCTCGGTAAACCTCGGTAAAAAAAAAGAAAACGTCTGTATCACCTTCACATTCGACCGACTTTGGCGCGATTTTTTCGATTTCGGCTCATCATCACAGCGCCATTCCGATGATTGACGACTTGTTTGCATGTCGTACTCGTAGACCCATGTTTCGTCTCCAGTTATGATGCGTTTCAAGAAGTTTGGTTCAGTATCGGCTCTGGAAATCATGTCAAGAGCAACCTGCTTCCGATGTTTTTTTTGAGGAACATTCAGCTCTTTTGGAACCATTTTGCAGCGACGCGTATCATGTCCAAAATATCGCTCAAAATACCATGAGCTGACACTGTCGATATGTCACATTCTTGAGCCAACTCTCTAACACTCATGTGGGGACTTTCAAGCACTAATGTTTTGATTTTGTCGATGTTATCGGATGTCAAAGAGGTCGATGGCCGACCGGAGCGAGGCAAATCTTCGACGATTTCACGGCCTGCTTTGAACTCCTTATACCAATCATAAGCCTGTGTTTTGGACATACACGAATCACCAAAGGCCTTATTTAACATTTTCAATTAATCGGCATGCGAGATTTCGTTTGCGGCACAAAATTAAAAAGAAAGCGCGTTGTTCCACTATTTTTTCCATTGTACAATTCGCCAAGCACACTCGAGGTCATCTATTACTAACAGCTGCTGTAAACACACAGAGCTCTAAACAGGCTTCGTAATTAAGGAAGGGGCTACCAACTTGGAAAAAAAAATATTTTTTTCTGATTCCTTATAAGTGGTTCATTTAAATACAAATTTCCGGGTGCTTTTTGTACGTATGTGAAATGTAGTTTGTTTTTCAACGTGCAAAACTTTCGATACAACAGCATGTCTGTTGATTCCGAAGCGGGTGGAATGGTATAGTCAGTCACGATTTATATAATGGGTAGCGACAAATATGTAGATATGTTGCCAGAAAGGAACTATGTATATTATTATGATTGAAATCGAAGATTTAAAACAAAGTTTTTTTCCACTTTCTGGAGGTTGGCACATTTTTTGCAAATTTGCAATAAAAATTGGAATATTAATGTCTGTTGATTCCGAAGCGGGAGCAATGGTACAGTCAGTGGTGTTGTTAGTCACGGTTCCAAGCTGTGTTACCAAACGAAAAAAAGACTAATTCACACTTGAACGAACACATTTGAAATAAGAATTGACCATAAACTAGATCAATGAATTGAAATTGCCGAACGTGCATCTCCTAACTCGAATTGTAGGGCCTCTCCAATGTGTAAACCTTCGATGCATCACGTCTGTTGATTCCGAAGCGGGCAGAATGGTACAGTCAGTGTATATGAGACAGATAGCGATGAATATGTAGGTGTATTCCTTCGTAGGTTGGAAGGAAGAAGTACAGAGAATTGAAATATGGGAAAGTTTTAAGAAAGATATTCGGAGGAAAGATACAAGGTGGCAGGTGGGAAAGAAGAACAAATAGAGAGATATATGACATTTTCAAAGAGCCTAACATAATAGGAATAGTTAGAGCACAGAGAATGAGATGGATAGGTCACGTAGTGAGAATGAAGGACCATAGAATACAAAAAATGGTACTAATACACGAAGTAGGAGGAGGGAAACGCCGAGGACGACCAAGACAAAGATGGAAGAAAGCAGTGGAGGACGACATAAGAAAGCTAAACATTGGAAATTGGAAGGAAAAAAGCTAAAGATAGGAAGCAGTGGAAAAAGATTGTGGACCAAGCCATGGGCCAACTAGGCTCGTAGTGCTTTCTATATATAGACATCCAAAAAGAACGTCATTAATGTTGGCCGAGAAAAAAAAGACGTGTTTCTATTCTTAATCGAATTTATAACCTTATTTACTTGTCAAAACTGTCACATCATATGACAGCCATTGTTTATTTTATAAATTGTGACAGTTAGTTGTCAAAAGTTTGACATAACCGAAAAGCTTAGACATGACCGCTATTTCCGTCTCTCTCGTTCATAGCCAGAGTTGATGACGTTTTTTTTGGATGTCTATATATTCCTTCGTAGGTTGCGCAAAACCTGTAACCTTGGCACCAGCCTCCCGAGGTTTTTTCTTTTTGTCTTTACGCTCTCCCGCCTAATCCCCCCACAGTTTGTTCCCGACTTCCGACGTTACCGCGTTACCAAGCGAAATAAAGACCAATTTACCCCCAACCAATAAATCTGAAACAAAAATCGCGACAGCGTCGAACGCACACCACCTACCTCGGTCCCTTGTAGGGTCCGATCTCCTTGGCGCAGTTCCGCATGGGCCTGCCCGCCGGCGAGGTGGCCGCCTCCCCGTTCCTGGAATGGTACGGCGCCGGCTTCGCCGCCGCGCTCCTGATCTGCGGGAACTGGTTGTAGTCGCAGTTCTTGCTGTGCACGTTGAACTCGTCCAGCTTGAAGAACACCTTGTAGCACTTCCTGCAGAAGTACGCCTGGTTGCCGGTCTTCGACTGCGACGTGATCACGTCCCTCGGCTCCCCGGGCTCCTCCTTGATCTGCAGGTTGGGCTGCAGGCTGCGGCGTTCCGTCACGTTCCTCACGCGCAACGAGCCGTAGGGCTGCTGCGCCGCGTTGCACTCCTGCGCCGGCTGCGGGTTGTGCTGCGTGACGACGATGCGGCGCGCCTTCTGCGGGTTGATCACCTTGGGCACCACGTTGCTCAGCTTGCTGGCGGCGAATATCTTGTCGGAGATCTCGTGGTTCTGCGAGCGGTGCTCCTCGGTGTGCTCGGTGAAGCGGTGCCGCTGCTTGTTGAAGCGCATGCCGCAGAAGCGGCACGTGTAGTAGCAGGCCGAGGAGAAGTAGTGGCTCTCGATGGCCCAGTTGTCCTTGAAGCTGTACCGCACAGGTGGCAGAACTTCTTGTTCACGCCCTGGATGCGCATCGACTGGTAGAACGACTTCCTCTCCTCCTTGGTGTAGTCGCCCAGGTAGATGCCGTTCACCATGGGCTGCGTGCCGACCAGGACGATCTGCTCGTCGCCCGTCGGCGGCTTCTGCATCTCCTCCTTGACGTCCATGGGGATGAGCAGGTCGTTGGCGGGCGCGTGGACCGCGTCTATTATGATGTCCTCGTCCTCGTAGCCGTTCTCGTCGAAGTAGCTCAGCCACTTGTTGCGGATGTCGGCGTCGTCGCGCGAGTAGTGCCACGGCACCGGGTTGTCGATCTTCTCGCCCGCCTCCACGTCCATGTGGCGGGCCTCGTGGATGGCGAGCACCTTCAAGTTGCGGAACGTCCTCGAGCAGTAGTTGCACTTGGGGTAGACGACCTGCTTGATGAAGTCGTCGGGTTCGTAGTCGGGCACGTTCTCCTTGTTGATCACGTTGAGGGCGAGCTGCAGCAGGCTGAGCGGCTGATACCTGGAAGGGGTATGGGCGTCACGATGCGAGAAAATTAATAACGGACACTGTGAATATTCGAAAATTAAAACGCGAATATAGTGATGGGAATCGAAAGCAAAAATATCGATACGCGGTATTGCAAGTATTTTGAGTTTTTCGATACCCGGGTATCGATATATCTATCAAAATTAATCGATATATCGGTAATCAAATGAATACTTTTCCAAAATTTGAACATTTAGAATAATTTAATGTGAATATAAAGTTAAAAAATTATTTGATGAGCAGGAAAATAATCCAAAGTTTAACGAACGATTTTTTTTTATTATTTATTAAAAAAGGATAAAAGAATTGCTCTGGAATAAACATTCTGAAATAAATTAAAACTTCAAATTTCTCTCAACATCAAGCGAGATCAACAAAAATAAAAATACCCATTTATTTGGTTTTGATCAATAACATAAATTTAAAAAAAACATTTCGATTAATCGTACGCATAAAAAAAAAGAAAAGTAAACAACTATAGAAAGAATGGTAAACTGACTCTCGAAAAGATTGTTTTCATTCAATTTTTTACTGTTTTAATGGTAACAATTGAATGAAAAATCCCTCCATCGCCATTTTACTATTACAATTTATTAATGCTTACATATCTTTTTTCCGTGCATCACAAATATTGTCCCTAATAATAAGCGGTATCTCATTTTGCTAAAAATGGAACAATTTTTTTATAAACAAGTTTTTCTACCAGTTTTTCAAAAACTTAACACATAGTTATAATAACAGTTTTTTTGCAAATGTATTTCACTCATTTTCAGTGAAAATTCCAAATTTCTTCAGAGATCGTTGTTAAAAAAATGAGCTGAGAAAGATGCTCAGGAGTAAGGGCATTTCCTTCATCATTCATAATTCTCCCAGCCAGTGAGAAGAGCCTTTCGGATGGTACAGGAGGTACCGACAGTGGAAAGAAACATTCGCTCTTCGGAGGTGCCATTTTTAATTCCTGTTTCCTTTTAAAGAATGAAACGGTTAATTATAAAATATACATTTGCATATTGAAATTCGTCCGTTTGACATATCAAAAATTTGAACATTAGCAGAAAAGTGTACAGAGAGTTAGGTTAAGAGATGGTCTGTGCTGTATACACAGACTCTTGCCAATATTAAAGCAAAGACAGAGAGTTAGGTTAGGTTAAATACTTACTTGATGTTCATCGAAGTTTTTACAAAAAAATCCCGAAACAAACAACAGAAATTCACTCTTGTATGATTGTTTTGGCAACTAACAACACAGGGCGAACATGCGTTTTTTTATCCGGTAAAAATTTTCCGATACTTATTCGGTATCTCAACGAAAATATCGATATTTTAGAATATCGCTCAAGCGAATTATCGATGCCAAAAAACTCGATGTATTACAAACGAAGGATCGATACTTCGATATATCGGATCGGTATCGCCCATCCCTAGTGTGCAAATTAAGTGATGAGACTGGCAAAAGTAGCGCCCGAACTAGCGACATTGCAGAGATGGGACCTGGAAGGGTGATGGGTTAACATGAAACGTACCTTCAGTACAAGTTTGAACTTGTCATTTGTTTGTTCTTTGTGACTGATGAGTAGACTGTATCAAAAATATCGACAATTTTTTTGTTTCCAAAAATTACCCTGAAAATATTGTTCAGGATGTCGAAAAAAATGAGCCTGTGAAGATATCAGCTCTTAATTTTAATATTAAGTGGTAACATCGCGATTTTCCATTTCCCATTTAATTAACATGGGAGATTTTTTTTTTCAAACTTTGAATTTTGTAACTCTTCAACCAATTATCAGACTGATAAGACCAAGACATATTCTTGTAGGGAATTGAACGCACTACAAAAAACGTATCTCATAATTTTTTGATAAATCTAGTCTTTCAAAAGTTATTTAAGTTTAAAGTTGGACTCACTAGGATTTTTTGAGGTGTTTTCACTTTTTGGTGAATCTATTAAACTAATTGCAAAATTTTTGCCTTAAATTATCTTTTAGAGTCTTTTTGAAATTCTGAGAGTATCATTAGTCCATTTGTTCGGTAGTTTTGTCAAAAAATCCTTGATTTAGACGCTTTTCTTTGATATGAATATTTTAAATATTAATTTTTTATTAGCAAACTTGATATTTCATTTCTATACTTTTCTTTTCTACATTAATTATATCTAAATCTAAGTTAAAATCATAATTATAAATTGTTTTTTGCTTAATAATTATGATTTTAAATTATATTTAGATATAATTAATAGGAAAAGAAATAGAGAAGAAAATTATAGATAAGAAATATCAAGTTTGCTAATAAAATTAATATTCAAAATGTTTATATCAAAGAAAAGCCTCCAAATCAAGGATTTTTGGACAAAACTACTGATCCAATGGACTGAGGATACTCTCAGAATTTCAAAAAGACTATGAAAAAGATAATTTAAGGCAAAAAATTTTGCAATTAGCTTGATATATTCACCAAAAAAGTGAAAAATACCTCAAAAATTCTGGCGAGTCCAACTTTAACCTTAAATAACTTTTGAAAGACTAGATTTATCAAAAAATTATAAGAGACGTTTTTTGTAGTGCGTTCAATTCCCTACAAGAATATGTCTTGGTCTTATTAGTCTGATAATAGGTTGAAGAGTTACAAAAATTCCAAAGCTTGAAAAACATTTTTTCCCATGTCAATTAAATGGAAAATCGCGATGAGTCACCTCTTAATATTAAAATTAAGAGCTGATATTTTCACAGGCTCATTTTTTCGACATCCTGAACAATATTTTCAGAATAATTTTTGAAAAAAAAAATAGTCGATTTTTTTTTTATAGTCTACTGATGAGACTATTAATTTTGATCAACGGTGTGCTATCAGGTTTTGCTTTAGACTTGGACACAGCTCAATGGATACTTTTGCAAAGCTTCAACAGGCCTACGGAGACAGTGTTTCTTCAAGAGCCCAGGTTTTTCGGTGGTTTAAGGCATTCTCAGAAGGAAGAGAGTCGATTGAAGATGAACCACACAGCGGAAGGCCTTCATCTTCGAGAACCGATGAAAATGTCGATAGAATCCGGGATCTCGTACTTTCAGATCGTCGGTTGACAACAAGAATGATCGGGAAGAGTTAAATTTCCACCTGTTCATCAGATTTTGAGTAACGAATTGGGGATGAGAAAAATCTGCACAAAAATGGTTCCAAAAAACCTTTTGCAGGAACAAAAGGACATCAGGAAAGTGTCTTGACGCTTTGGAATCGATTGAAGATGATCCCCATTTTATAGAACATGTCATTACTGGTGATGAGACTTGGGTGTTTGAGTACGACCCGGAAACCAAGAGCCAAAGCATGGAATGGCACACTTCAAGCTCTCCAAGACCCAAAACAGCAAGAATGAGCAAGTCAATTTTGAAAAACTTCGAAAAAGGGTCATGCGTGTAAGACCAAACATCAAGAATAACTGGATGTTGCTTCACGACAATGTGCCTTGTCACACAGCCATATCAATAAACGAGTTTTTAGCCAGTAAAAACATTCCCGTGGCTCCTCAGCCTCCTTATTCGTCTGAATTGAGTCCTTGTGGCTTTTTTCTCTTCCCGAGATTGAGAAATCACCTCAAGGGACCACATTTTAGGATCATAGAAAACAATCAATTGGCTGTAACCGACCAGCTGAAGGCTATTTCACTATATGAGTTCCAGCACTGCTATGAGGAATGGAAGAACCGTCTCCAGCGCTGCGTGGCTTCCCAAGGAAGTTATTTTGAAGGAGACAATGCTGAATTGTAATTCTATTCGAATAAAAAATTACTTACGCACGCCAAATTATCATAAAGGCTAAATTTTGTAGTTGCATCACCATCTTATTCAATAGGTAAAACAATATAAGCGTTACGCTCCCTGGTGGTCGCTCAACAAACTAATTACTAGGCCATCGTTTATTTATATGTCCGTTTAAGTGCCATTGTATTTTGAAAATTTTCCGTTTATCTTTTGTGTTGTATTCATTAAAAATTATAATATTAGCGTTATTTTGTGAGTATTATAATTAGAATGAATCACTATTGTTGTGTACCTCGCTGTTCGTCCTGGGTTAAGAGAGATCCCCAATTAACTGTTCATATATTTCCTGAACAAGGAAAGCATCGCTTTCCCTGGTAAATAAGTTTGGTCAGAAGGAACGTATAGACAGACGCAAGGCTTGGATATTAAAATTGGAATTTTTATAGATACTAACACGTTATATTAACTTTTCGCACAATTTAATGACAAATCTTCTGATTAACTGACAAAAAACTTAATCTGATAATTTTTTGCTTAGCGACGTACTTTTTTGCTGTTTTATTTGTATTCAGTCTTTTCAGAAATTTTCGTTTATTTATTGTGAAAAATATATTTTTCATTTTGTAACATTCAAATGTCATTTACTAAAAAATTTTTATGTAAGGTGGCAACATTTTTATACCATTAAATCGACAATGAAAGGGTCTCTCAAATTAAATTAAAAAAATGGGGGGTTGCCATTTGAAAAATAAGTTGATGACGTCATTACTCAAAAACAAATGACATCTGATAATAGACGTTTCCCTCAAAAATGTGTGTTTTTATTAAACACAATCGACCTGTTCGAGGATTTTTTCCAAAAATGTTTTGTTTCACGTTAACTGAATTTATTCCATACTTTAGGTGCGCACTGTATAATAATATATATATGACATCCAAAAAAGAACGTCATCAAAGTTGGCCGAGAAAAAAAAAGACGTATTTCATGTTCTTAATCAAATTTATAACCTTATTTACTTGTCAATACTGTCACCTCATATGACAGCCATTGTTTATTTTACAAATTGTGACAGTCACTCGTCAAAAGTCTGACATAACCGGAAAGCTTAGACATGACCGCTATTTCCGTCTCCCTCGTTCATAGCCAGAGTTGATGACGTCTTTTTTCCATGTCTATAATACTTACAACGTCCAAAGCTTTTAAATAGCGAACCGCGCCGAAAAAAACAAATCGAAAATTTTCCTCGTTAAAAAACCGTTATTCGAATAAGCTCACCTGTACTCCTCCTCGTCCATGTACAAATCTTCCACGTTCACCTGCCCGTTGATCTCGGCCGGCTTCCTAATCGTCAGCAGCCCCCGCCGCCATCGCCGGCTTCTCGCCGCTATCGTTCTCGTTCTCGTTCTCGTCCTCCGACTCTATCCGCCTCCGCTTGCTGGGCCGGGGATTGTCGTCGTCCGAGCCGACCGAGCCGTCGCTGTCGCTCGGCATCTCGAAGCACTGCGACCCCTCCGTGTTCTGCGTGAACTCCGTCAGGCTGCTGCACAGCGAGTCGTCCAGCTCGTGGTAGAACGGCACCACCTTCCGCCTGCGCAACAGTTTCTCTGAAACAGAGCCCGTCGTTACCCTATTTTCACCCAACGACGCGGCGACAGCTCCGCGCGAATGGGCGCGCGGCCCCAGCTCACCGTTCACCGCGTTCGGGTCGAGCACCGTCTGCTTGCAGTTGCAGCAGTAGATCGGCAGGTCCTCCGTCCGAGGTGCTCGCGTCTTTCAGCTCGGAGCCCTCCATCTGCGACAGAAAACGACGAAATACAAAAGGAAAACAGTATAACACCCGATAACCCTTACCACGTCCATGTCGCACGCTAGAAACAGGCGTACGTCGTTGTCCTCCTTATCGCCAGTTGGCTCGTAAGTTCTCCTTGTGTTTCTCCGCAGTGTACTGGCTGCTCTTCTTGAATCTCGACACTAACTCTAGGTTGTTAAAGCACTTCTCGCAAATTTGTTTCGACAGCGGGTCCGTCCTGTAGATCTGCAAGTGGTTGTTTTGAAATCGCCTGCCGTTTTCGGTTTTAAGGTTATAGAGAACTGAAGAAACAAAAGGCGATCGCCTAATGTACTTACTATGATCGGTAGGCATTCCTTGATCAAGTGCAGGATCTGCTGGCCCTCCTCCGTTTTGTCGAAAACGCTTAACATCTTCTCGCCCGATCCGTCGCACAGTCGACAAGGCTGCTCCATTTTCTCGCTCGCCTCCATGGCTATTTATTTATCACCTTACGAACGGGCGCACTGGAAGGTTGTAGGTTCCGCTGGTAGTTCTTTTAATCCGTGCGATTAACATATTTAAACCGAACGCCGACAGATTGACATGTTATCCGCACACTCGGCCATCTTTAACGTTGTTTCGGGATGCGGCGAGAGGAGTCGCTAAGGTCGTTTTCTTCGGAGGCGAAAATGAATCGACGTTTGACCTACTCCACTTCAAATCCGATTGTCCTGGATCTACTGGTTCAGCGGAATTGTTTGTAAATCCGTTTTTCGTGGCATCTCACGCGCCTTATTAAGTCCCGGAGGTACCCGCTTAAATTATTCGCTCTTGTTTTTCCCCACAAGGAGTACCGGCAACGCACCGAGCAGACCAAAGGCCCAGGATAAGAGGCCTTCAATCGGCGACTGGGGAGCTAGGAGAAGCCAGCTCACGAATTGCAGTGGTCAGGGCAGGGATTCTAACTTGCTATCGTATCGTTTGACTCGATACGATACCTACATTTGGAATTCTAACTTGGTATCGTATCGTATTTTTGACATTCATTCGATACCAAAATCTCGATACTAAGCTAGCTATCGTTTTAGCAAAACGATATATCTATTTCTTTCTAATCCAATTCGATAAAGAAGGTTAGATAATCGTCTAACTGCAATAATTTATGGCTGCTTCAAGGGTAGACATTTCAATTTTTAAAGCGATTTTGTATTTTCATTCCTCTGCGTTTGTTAATGTTTGTAAAGTTTATTTGAAGATTAAGATAAGGTCTTTGATTGTTTGTAAATCATCTCGTAGCATAATAGATGTTTCGTAGAGTTATATCGCTTAAGTAAGTTAAGTAAGAGAAGCGAGGCAATTAATAGATATATTGTCGCCAAGCAAGAAATAATGTCGTTGCGGGGGGTATATCAAAGGAAACAAGGGTTTAAAAAGGGAAAAAAAGTTTATTGTTTATCGATATTTTCTTGCTCTGTAGGAGTATGTCTAATTCAGGCTCACATATTCGTACAAAATTTTATCCTAAAACTTCAACTCGGAGTACCTTGGATAATTCTCCTTCAGATGGCTTTCCACCAGTTTGAGGCAAGTTTCTTCGGATATGCAGTCTTCTTTTTATTATGGTATTTAAATTCAGCCCACGTCTGAAAATTAATAGTTATATACAAATGTTAAACAGTTAAATATTGCTTTTGTTTTACTTTTTACCACTTTTTTTTCAATTTTCAAATTTTTCAGTGGTCTTATCTCCAAACCCAGGAGCATTGAGTTTTTATGTTGTTTCAGTCCACAGTTTCCCATAATGTATCTTACTCCTGTGGGCCAACAAATTTTCTAGTAGCGATTACAGGACTTTGTTTCAAATTCAAGAGTATTGAGTTTTTATGTTGTTTCAGCCCACAATACAAGCATATGTATTGTGGTTTCAGCCCACAATTTCCCATTTGTATCTCGCCCCTACGGGCCAACACATTTTCCAGTAACGATTACAGAATTTTGTTCCATCGCCTCTAAAAGAATTTGCTAATGGGCATCCACTTTGAAACTTTGAATGGCATCTCGAAACCTAAAAAATATGAATATGCAATATTAAAAAAATAGCAAATTACATATTATTAAGTGCATATGAAGTGTTAACCACGAGCACCTCTATTATTCATCTACATACCTTATGGATGGGCACCAGAACTTACAATAAAGGTTCAATTATGTTCCAGAAAATTTACGAAAATTAACACAAACCCTTTACAATTCATTATTTTTGTGTATTATTTTTATAACACATTATGGTTAGCGAGACGCTTATTACGTTTTTAAGTTTCCCTCTACACATTCGGTATAGAAATAGTCACAGAAAGGAAAATTGTTGTATTAGTTATAAAAATCCACATTCCCTTTATCGTTCTATCGTAATTCTCCGACGATACCCGAGGGAAAATTCGATAGCAACTTAGAATTCCAAACTAGTATCGTATCGAGGGAAACTCCTATCGTATCGAGCTCGATACGATACCAACTTAGAATCCCGGGGCAGGTCCCTTCGTCGTTCCACCAGAGCAATAAATGTGACCCGCAGTGATACGTCGCTGCCGAGAGGGGCAGGGGTAGCGATGGGCATAATCGAGTGATGATAGAAATCGAGTAATTAGTACTCGAGTACTTTTCATAATCGAGTGATTCACTCGAGTAAAGTACCTCGGATCGTTACGTCATAATGACGGCGTAGACGCACGGTGCACTGGGCCACAGCCGACTAAATTTTTATAAATTTTTATAAATTTGAACTCAGCGATGTTATCAACAAGGTTCTAGTGACAAGGGGTGTGTATGTCGTTCCATTTTCCATATGATCCTTTTTAAGATTCCAGTCAAATAATAATTTACTATATATAAATCATTATTTACTATTACTGCGTTTACTACTCCCTAGCTACTAACGACAATAAAACGAAAATTATTCAATTGTATTCTACGATTTTTACTATTTATTAAATATTTGTACAAGTTTAGCTAAAAAAAATAAGACTGTTTGTTGTCCATGTCAAGTTTAGCTAAAAAAAAGATAAGATTGTTGCCCATGTCTACATTTTTTAACAAATAAATATGATTTCATTTTTGCAGAAAAAAATGGATGGTTGATATGTTGATATGTTTTATGAATGATATCAAACCCAGTTTATGAATGTGAGGTTTGATATGTTTTATTTTCTCTTTTTGTTGAGGAATGTTTAATATTTGATTTTCCATGATTAATTTATGTTAGTCTATATTAGAATAAATGTATATACTCTAAATAGTTTTATAGTACAAAAATTCGGTTACATAATAATCGCCATGAAAATAAAATATCAGTACAATTTTGTCGTCGCGTCAGAACAGCTGTAGATTGCGACTGTGATTTCAAATCGTTTCCATGCGAGTTTTATTCAGATTGTATCCGAGTACCGAGTACTGAGTGAAGACGATCATTGCTGCGTTCTGTCGAGAATCGGATAGTGAACACGAATTTGACGTGATTATTACTCGAATGCTGTACTCGAGTACTTTTCCGTGGATTACTCGAGTTAACTCGAGTACTTTTAAGAATCGAGTACCTCGATTATTTTTACTCGATTCTGCCCGTCGTTAGGCAGGGGGGAAGAGCGACGCCGTGAAAACGGAAGGGCATTCCGAATTTCTAAATTTTCAGAGGCTTCGTAAACTCTCTGGTTATTGCCTAAGAGGCACTCTTTCCACTTCAGTTTTTCACAATCTTGCCTCTCTTATGTATTTACTCCAAAAATGTGTAATCTAAACATAATGTTTTAAACGTTGCCCATATACAGGGTGTTCAAAGGTGAAGGGTGTTTAATGACAACTAGAGTCGCGGACCCTAACAGGACCGCATTAAGGAGGAGTAGCTGTGAAAATTGGAGGAATTAAAAATGCCCGTATTTTCGTAAGAAATTGTGTAACTTGTAACTTTAAGAGATTTCAGGATTTCAAGATAGTAATAAGAACTAAAAGAATGTATTTACTTGGTGATTAATACAAAAAAATGTTTCGCAAATATTTTGTCAGCCATTTTCAAGATTTTCTGGTGAAAGACATTTTGTGAAAATGTAATTTCATTTTTTTTGCTATTGTAGCGTTCTATACTTTGTACAAAATTAAAACTAATGACGTCACCGATGGCGCTATTAAATGTGTGCAGTGATACCACCACTCAATTATATTGAAATAAAACTAATGGAATGTTTTATCGAATTTTAAATTTCGCGCTTAATAAATCGTTTTTATGCAGTTGGCAGCAGATCCGAAGATGACGTATTGTATAACTTTTGTGTTGTTTTACATTTGTTGACGGTTAAATAAATTATCTCAACTTTACATTGGCTTTAATAGCAGTTTGTGTATATTTTGAGCCTTAAACTTTTATCTGGCATTGAAAAACTTATTTTCAGAACAATTAATGTGTGCTATAGTTGTCAGACTTCCGTTTGCGAAATGCCAAAATAGTTATACAGATGCTGTCTCGTTTATTTACATTATTTAGATGTTTAATTTCGCTTAGTTTTATAGGTTTCGCCATCTTTCCAGAGGTTAAATTAAAAAAAAAAAAACAAAGAAATATCTAAATTTCGCTCTTCTATTCAATTAATTCATTAGCCATGTTTTTTAAACTTTTTGAGGGATTTTAAATATTGTTAATTTGTTCCTTTTCGAATTCTACTATCCATATCATCAAAATCGTCCACACTGTACATTGTTAATCTAAAAACTTTTTTTTCGACCACCAAGGCTGCATTTTTCTTCATTTATATATTTATTCTGGTCTGAAATATAGACTTATTGCTTCCAAAATCATTTCACGAAGGCTGACTACTGACTAGGTAAATAAAGTGTGAAACATGATAGTTATATAGACTAGCTAGTGGTGAAGGAGATAACGTTCAAGGCGTTCAAGAATTATGTTTATGTAGACAAGTTGCTTAGGCAAAGAGGGGCGCTCTAGAAGAATGCCGGCTATCAACTTCTTCCAATCTACAGCTGCAATACTTGTAGAGAGGATGTAGAACATGTCCACCACTCAGGCCAACCTTTAGCATTCGAAAGTTACGCGTTCTCAACGAATCAATTTATTCTCGAGTCAGCGGAATTTGCTTTTTGGAATAGACTCGTCTTCGAAAATGTATTTTGTTGCCAAGAACTAAATACAATTTTTACCCAACAGCAATCCAGTGAAATTTCGAAGATTTAAAAAAAAAGAAAATCACCTTTTTTTATAAAATATACTTCATTTTGTATGGAAAAAAGTATAATACAATCAATAAATTATTTTGTTGTCTTTTTTTCGCTTGTATTGGCCGGGACCGGTTTCACGTTCGCGGGTCCAACATGTTTGGGGTTTATTTTCCACTATACCGCTTCTCCATTTGAGCTTCTCCAAACCTTTCGCCGCGTTCGTCTGAAACTGCACCTAAATTGTCAGAGAAGAATTCCAAATGGGAGTGAAGAAAATGCAACTTAAGTGACCTGTTGCAACCTAACGATTGGATAAATTCTTCAACTAGATCTTTGTAGTTATCTGATTTCTTGCTACCTAGGCAGTTGCTATATATATACATATATTTTTTAATTCAGTCTACGCCCTATTTTGTTCTCTCGAAAGTGTAGTTTCAAAATTTTCGTATTTAAAAAGTTCTTTCAAAAAAACATTCTTTCTGTAAGCTTTGCCTCACTACGTGATACGACAATGTACAGGTCAGCGAAAGGGTTATATAAGGTAGAAATTATCGAAATAACTCAATAGTTATTTCTGAGTTATTAGACTCTGACGATTAGGTAAATTTCAAGCGTTATTTCTTGACAATGAAATTTAAAAAAAGTTCATTGTTCTGTTTTTTTCTTATATTTTTTTATACGTATAGTATCAAATTCAAAAGTGGTTCGTTTTTACAGAATAATCCAGGGATAACCCTGTCGATTTTCTATGAATTGAATCCGCCAAATGTGCTAAAACAACAGTAGTTCGTGCCCTACGTTTTAACTACAAGATCGATTAAATCCGATGATAAATAAAAAAAGGCACTACTGTGTTCTGGTAATTAATGCATTATCCGTACGTACATAGATGTAAATATTTGTTTTACGTATCGTGGATGAAAAAGAGCCTTCGATATTCTTCTTGGCCTTTTTCGATACAAAGGCAGTTTACGATGGTCTTTGAGATCTACCTACCTGAGGCAGCCCCAGCTTGGGTCGCAGAATATTTCAAGCTCTCTCGGTACTTACCTAGTTTGGTCCTTTATCGATTTATCTGTCACCGTTCCTCACGTCCATCAGCTATACTAGAGACTGGGGAAAGTGTGGAGTATCTGGAGACTTTGTGCGAGAAAGGCAGATGTTGGTTCGCTCACAAAGGGTATAAAATAACAGCATTAGTTCGTAAAGTACACGATGCGAATTCAATTAGGTAATAAACTCTACCCTCTTCAAAATCGTTTTACAATAAGCAGAGAAATTAATGTTTTATGGTAGACCAGGCGGTATCAAATAAAAAAGTAAATGAAAAAAATAGTGGAGGCCATGTGGATGGTGAGAAGAAAAATAAATATATAAAAATATGTCATGTTACAATGTTCTGTTATTACAAAATTCGTAAAAAGTTTTCGCAGTATTAAAAAGCTGCACTGTACTCAATCGAAGTTACCGTCGATAAAGAAGGCCTGTGCACTTCCGAGTGACGTCAGCACTCCTAGGTGAAACTACACTGTGGCAATACATTCGCTCATCACTGCATCAAAGTCTTTAAAAGACGTCTTTATTTTATAACCTTATTTAGGTAGGCAGTTTATTGAAACGCCTCTGGAATATCATATGAAATGACAATTTCGATGTATGCCAGTTGAAAAAGTTGTGGTTTCTTATTAAATAAAACGTAAAAAAAAAACTCCAGTGTCCATTTTTTTTCTCCTTTTCTTCTAGATATCTCGTGAGCCATTCATTGTAGAGAAAAGTTGAAGAGAGAAAGCACTTTCGTTGTTAAATGTTATACAAGGTGTGTTCAAAAAAATCGTTGTGTTGATGCAATAATAGCAATAATTTGGAAACGAAAAACAAAGAGTTTTTTTAATTATATTTTTGATATGGTAAAACACACTTTAAACGCCTTTTTCCTTTTTTGTTGTTATTTTTTATTTGTCATAATAAGAAAAATAATACAGATTATTATAGCTGGCACGTCGATTCTAGTATTTTCCCGACTGGACGGAATACTTGACTTTCCCGTCTTTGGAGGAGGTCGAGGTAGAACTGAAGGCTCCTTGGGGGCCCTGCGCTGCTCCGGAGGCCTGCACACCGCTACCCTCAGCTTCGCCGAAACGAGAGAACAGCACCGGCCTAAAAAAATAAATAAAAGTCCATCATCAGATTTAGACTTATTTTCGACAGAGTCCGTATACAGGTAAAGAAAACGTTCGCTTTGAGCTGTTCACATTTACATCTGAGAGTTGGGGTGTGGTTGGAAATAGACCACGCCTTCAGCCGCCTGTTATTGGTGCAGTTAATGTCGCACAGTTTGAACTGACGAATGATACAACACGGGCAGCTAAACAAAAACATTTGGGGGAAGATCAAATGCGACGAAACGCTTCAGCGTTTAAATATGTAGAATTTCCAACACTGTAAAGGAGATTCAATACCACAACAAACGCTAAAAGTCAGTGAATTCTCTTGACAGTATCAGAATACTTTTACTGTTTTAACTTTTTTTTTTTTAATAATTTTCAGTAATTACGATATCTTTTACTAGGCATATTTCTTTCACCTTTAGGTTTCTTTCACCTGAGTTACCAGTAGATTTCACTTAACCCGTTTCGGCCGAAAACGCCACTCCCAGTACATCGCTCTTCAGCCCCCTCATAACTAATACTATTTGCGACAGAAAAAATTGACAGGGACATATTTTTTAAAGTTTAAGACGTGCCTTTTCCGATGGTATCCATGAAATTCCTCCAAAAAATTATTAATTATGAAAAAGGCAGTTTAAAAAAAAAAACTATTTTTTTGCACATTTTTTCAAGGGGTTTCCGGTCTGCAATGGACCTGGAACCTCATTAACCGGTGGAATAAATATTTGAACTTTAAGTATACGTGGTTTAGAGATCGATTTTTGCCTTATGCGTTCAAAATGCGCCTGAATCTTTTGCGTAAAAATTCAAGAATTTTTTATTGGAAAATGATGCACTTTTACAAAAAATTGTCAAGAATAAAAAGTTCTTAAAATCACTCAAATTACTCACTCAATGAAATTTTTTCAAAATTTTTTGAGCAATATTTTGGATTTTGCAAATAGTCAATTTTTGCAAAATTTAAAAAAATCGCTTAAAACAATCCGAAAAAAAAAACAGTGCATTCTTTGGATTATTCTAAGAACTTTTTATTCTAGACAATTGACATTGTTTTCGAGAAAAAAATTTCTAAAGATCAAATTAGTATCGAAATTTAGAAATTTTTTTAGAAAGAAAAAAATCTGAACAATTCCAGTGCATTCTTTGAGTGATTTTAAGAACTTTTTATTCTTGACAAATTTTTGTAAAAGCGCATAATTTTCCAATAAAAAATTCTTGAATTTTTACGCAAAAATTTTGCAGTTCAGACGCCATTTTGAACGCATAAGGGAAAAAATCGATATTTAAACCACGTATACTTAAAGTTCAAACATTTATTCCACCGGTTATTGAGGTTCCAGGTCCATTGCAGACCGAAACCCCTTGAAAATTTGTTTAAAAAAAATGTGTAAAAAAATTCGTGTTTTCGGAGGAATTTCATGGACACCATCGGAAAGGGCACGTCTTAAACTTCAAAAATATGTCCCTGTCAAATTTTTCTGTCGCAAATAGTATTAGTTATGAGGCGCTGAAGAGCGATGTACCGGGAATGGCGTTTTCGGCCGAAACGGGTTAACTGACAGAGCTTAGAAAATGTATTAAATCAATAATTTACAGATTATTGTATGTCTCAGTCGTATGATGTGTTCTGAGATCCACACCCTAAAATAAAGTGTCACTAACGTTGTGGCCCAACATTTACAAGCCTAGAACGCCTTTTTCTAGCGCCAAAGGAAAACTGAGGCTGTAAGCCTCTTTAATCCCCGTACCTGCTACCTATTGTGAGCAATATTGACACCAAATAATGTATGCAGGTTAAATATTAGCCTTGGCAATACATAATTTAATTGACCGGATGACACCAATGACCTTGATGGTGTTATTGTACCTTTTGCCCTTTCTTACACGAGAAATCGATGAAACAGTTTAAGTTTTTAGTTTCATTATAAACCCAGTAATTTAGCTTTTTATGTGAAGCTTAGTTAGCTCGAGAAACAGATGCCTTGAACAAACGGCAACGCCGGATTCATTTTTGCCTAGCGGTCTAGGTAAATCTCCTCCCCAGCACTGACGACACGTTGCCCTGGTACGAAAGGCCACTTCTGGGAATCGTCGGTCCCTCGCGTTAAAACCCAAGCAGACAGATGTGTGTGTGTGTGTGTGTGTGCTGTTCCACCGCCAAACCGACGTATCGATCAAATGCTGGAGATACTCTCTCAGATCCCAACCGCGCCCACAGTTCATGACGGTTCAGATCCCTCGGCGACGTGGCCACCTCGATAGCCCGGCCCCTACGTCTGCTCTCCTTGTCTAGATCTTGCCTCTGTCCTCTTTAGAACGTATTTGGGCGCAAGGAGTCCTTCAACCGCAGGTCAATATCGACTAGACGACGGAGCAAGTTTGCTCGTTTGCTGGCCCGTTTTAGAACCCGTGGTGCTTTCGGTATCAAGGGTGGCGTCGGCCATGGGCACGGAGGGTGGCGCTTGGTGGGGCCTCCAAGGGCGCGGGGAGTAAAACGGGACGTCGGTCGTCGTGTATGGAGGTTACGAACCAGCTTATACTAATGCAATGAGCAGATGGTGTACTATCTGCGTACGATTTGTTTTGATGAAACAGGACGCGCTAGCTTGCTTTAGTTTAGACCATTGTCTTACGTCAGGGTTTGTCTTGGTTGATAGTCGGACATTTTTTATGTAAAGGGGTCCCAATTAACCCTTTAACGCCCAAGTGCACTGTCAAGAGACATGAAAAGAACTAAAACCATGTATTCCTATGTTTTCGAGGTCGCACTTTCGAATGGAATCGTTAAAATTTGCAGAAAAATTGATGTAACCTTCAATTTTTAACAAAAACTATTAAAAAACGCGATTTTTTCCAGATTCTTTTTTTTTAAATCGCAATTTCAGCTATGTTATCGTCCTTTATACTACTCAAAAAACAAATACAAACGTGCACTCGAGACGTGTACTTGAACGAAACGTAATGAGAACAATTTAATTTTCTCATTTTTGAGGTTAAAATAATTGGCAAAATGCCAAATTTGGCAAAATTCAAAGGGTGATATTTCTCTTTTTTTACCAGTTGCGGGATGATTGACGCAATAGAAGAATTTTGAAAAATTATTAGCACTTTAGGGGTTTTTGGGGTCGCTGATCACGACTCTGATATCAGAATCTCAAAATTCAAGATAGCGGATCCAATATGGCCACCATCCCGAATCAAATTTAAAATTTTTCGATTATTTTGCCTCAAACTTTCTAAACCAGGGGTTTTCGGGGTCGCTAATCACGATCCCGATGTCAGAATTTCAAAATTCAGGATGGTAGATATGACATGGCGATCATTTTGAAGCTAATTTGGTGACATCCACTACTATAAAATTTACAGAAACGGTTTATATTTCAACCTGTTTCGAGAAAGGTTGGTAAAAAGTTATTCACAATCACATTTTAAGCCGACATGCAAAATTTTATCACAGCCAGAGGACTTGGACCGCACTGGAGATGTTGTAGAGGATCAGGAGACCTGGTCAATGAAATAAAATCATAAATAGGCACGAAACGTAATGGGAAAATCATGAGCTTCGGCAATTAATTGCATTTACATAATGAAAGGAGCTATGCATTGTGCTCGGTACCATAAAAAAGTAACAAAATCTCAGATTAACATCTCAAAAAGGAAAAAACCAGTTAACCTTGAAGAAGACCGTAAAAGATTAGGAATGATTCGATACAATTTTTAAACGCTTTCGTGTGGTTAGCACGACTTTTTGCGGTTTTGCAGTCGGTGCCAGTCATCTAGTGAACTATTCCGACCGCTAATGCGGATATCAAGACATATCCGAAAGCATATCTATGTCCTTCGTATTGCTCCAGAGTGGGCATATTTCATACAAAAATGCACGTCGTCGAACACGTGTTTAGTTTTAAAGCGCGCTGATGCCAGATTGTTATGAGATTATTCAGTATTCAGAAATAATTTTCACTAGCATATAGATGGGTTCTTTTTCAGATTTTTTTTTGGGTAGATACTTTGAAGCTCTCCCTTTAAAATGAGTCCAGGAACTTAGAAGAGGATTTGATATTTTCGGAGTTATTCAAGGTTTTTTGAAAACACCACAATTTTACCTTTTTTAGCAATATCTTCACAAAATCGTCATATCACCAACTTATTAGAAGCTTATAGAAGGGCTTATTAGAAGCAAATACTATATCAGAATTTAAGCAAGCTTCAAAATGACCTTCGTCACTGCCGGTATACCTCGAAATATATTGGTCTATACTTATATTTATTGGGCAACAACATTTTCTCATCTACGTCATTTTTTTTCGTTAAAATCATCATAGACTCATATACATATCACACTCCTTCCCACTTATTATTAAATCATTTTTTATATTATTTGTTCAACACAAGGTTTTTCCATAACACACTGCGATTACCAAACCCCCCTACTGTGCCAATTAGCACGTTATTACTATCATAATTATAAATGCAAATAACCGAAATCTGCTGTGTCAATTTTGATGCCCACACGGCTATTTTATGTTATTTACACATTATACAAAGAGCAAATAAATCACTTGTTACGATTCACGTTATTTTTGCTTGTGTTCGTAAAAAAGTAGTCAAAGTCGAATATGTAAAGATGTTTTTTATTTTTATACCGAGTTTTGGTAGGTACTTATTAAGATCCTCGTCATCATTTTCCTTGTCCATTCTGATTTTGGCCACCTATTTTAGAAACGCCTTGTATATTTTTAGAATAGATATATCCCTAAGTTCTTTTCGACCGAAAGAAACCACCCCAATATCTCTCTAATCAGGCTAATAGGGTAATTCGAGCATAACGTTACACCACAGGTCGACAAAATTCGGTCGAAATATTTTACTAGAAATCAGAAAATAGTTTTCCGAAGGTTTTCCACGCTGAATCCGAATATTACCTTTTATTGCTTTGGTGGCTCAGATTTTCGAGATATTCTAACCTAAAAAGTGCAAAAATCACGGTTTTTGCGTTTATTTGTGGTTATGTCACATAACTAGGTAATTATTTTTTAAATCATTTACACATTCTGAAAGAGCTACTCGTACCCTTCAAAATCTGTTTTGATTTATCCTGATATATTTTTTCTTCTTCGAGAAATCACATTTTGAAATAGTTATAAGGAAATAAATACCGCAGAAAACTAAAAATGAAATGGATGAAAAAAAATATTCTTTGCTCTGTTTTTCGTTCAATCTTTCTGGAAATTTAGATATAGGGAGGTTTGGAGGTCGCTGATTACAAATTCAGATTACAAATCATATTTTCAAAACTCTAAATGGCGGACTAAAAGATTGAAAACATGTTCGCTGAAATGTTGTTTTACTTCAAAAACGCACAAAAAAAATTCCTAATCAGCGTCCTCCAAAACCTCTATTTCCAAATTTTCAGAAAGAGTGGACGAAAGACGGAACAAAATAGGTAATTATTTTTTTCGAAAAAAAAAAACCTTTTCTGCCATTTGTTTTATTTATAACTATTTCAAAATACTATTTCCCGAAGAACAAAAAATATATCGGGATAAATCAAATTGGGTTTTGAAGGGCAAGAGTAGCTCCTGCAGAATCTGTAAATGATTTAAAACATAATTACCTAGTGATAACATAACCTCAAATATACCAAAAAACCTCGATTTTTGTACTTTTAGGTTAGAATGTCTCGAAAACCTAAGCCACCAGAGCAATTCTGTGATCAGATTGGTATTGCACTTCGAAAACCTTAGGGAAAAATATAATCTGATTTCTGGTAAAAAATTTTGTCGGCCTGTGTTATCAAACGACTCTCCCAACTTTGAACTCACCCGGTGTTTCCCGCCTGGTGTCCCGCTCCCTAGTCCGCCGGCGTGCCCTGAGTTTCCGTATCCGCTTCCTACTCCCGACGAAGCGCTCGAGCTGGCGCTGGCGAGGGAGCTGGCCCCCGCTTGTCCTCCGCTACCTATCGCAGAATGGATATTATCTGCAAGGTTGGCAAGGTCTGAGCTAAAGTCCGGGATGAAATCTGCAACGACACGGCCATTTTAGAACAAGTCGGGCAAAGGGGTAGGTACGAATACGCGGGAAGAGTAATGGAGCACCCAGTAGAACTATGGATTTTGATTATAAACAGACTAGACCAAGTCATCAGACAAGACGATGAACACAAGTGGAGGTCAAAGCTAGCTGCGGGCTCGTAATACCAGAGTAGGCTTGTAGTTTATGTGCCCCCGATCGCGTTGCTACTGAACAGCGGTAAAAAGTTAAACTTAATAATTTAAAAACCATTGACTAATCTGACTAACCGATTTTCTTAGTTTCTAGCCCAACAGACCTATCTATAGAAATTAATAACAATTTTTTCTTTCTTCAACTTTTCTTTACAATACATAGTTCATGAGTTATCTAGAAGAAAAGGAGAAAGAACACAGATATTTTAGAGGTTTTTTTACGTTTTGTTTAATAATACATTTTCCACAACTTTTTCAACTGGTGCATATCGAATTTATCATTTCTATTTATACCTAATACGTTTTTAGGTATTTTTTGAGGTTAGGAACGGATTGTGATTTGAAAGAAGTGAGTTAAAAGAACGGCGAATCCATTCCCGCGTACTCAAATCATCGCTTTGAAATATGACGGCACCGGGATATAGAATAGACTAGATGGAATTGTCATATTGGCACATCTAATATCAAGCGGCCATATTAGTGTAACCCTGAACGAAGCATAGTGTGTTTTTGATTTTATTTGGTTTCGTATGTATTTGCGCTTGATTGTAATGGTTATCTTTTTTTAAAGACTAAATACTATTATCTAATAATATAGTGCAGGGTTGGCGCATCAAGGAAAATATCCCAGGAGTGACATTTCACAGGACAATTTTGGACTTTTAGTTTCAAATTGTTATAAGAACATTATATAATGATTTAAAACCTAAGCATTCTTGAACTCTTGAATTCAATGGCCAATTTCAACTTTGTTTCTGGCGAAGCCGCCATATTAGTGTCACTTTGTTTATACCATTTTTCACGCATAGGACGAATGGGATTCCATCCCTCTAATCTATTCCAAATCTCGGTGTATGACGGTCGTTCCACGGCTCATTATGAGGATGTAACCGATAAAAATCCCGCTAGGTGTCGCCGGTGTTTGTTGGACTCACCCGCAAAGTTGGCAGGCGCTCCACCGCCGCCTCCGCCTCCGCCGCTGCTGTAGCCGCCGCCGTTTCCATAGCCGCCGGCTGAGGAGCTCGCCTGAGCCGAGGAAGAGGCGTACGACTGACCGCCGCCTCCGCCTCCACCCCTCCTAACCCTCAGCAGCGGTATCTGCTGCAGGTCCCTCCTGTCCCTGATGTATACCACGTCGGACTTGTGACCATCCGCATCGATCAGGTAGACGGATTTGGGGATGTACTGGCCGGAAACTAGAAGAAAAATAAATATTAAGAAATATCACCCCTGAAAAAAATATGTTTTAAGAAAATTCACCCCAGTTATTGGACTCAAATTAAAGGGAAATCTTCACAGTATCTGTCTGACTAACTGGGCCATTTTAGAAAAAAAAAAAAAGCTAGACATAAAAAAAAATTGAATACTTTCGTTGTGACTGTATACGAGGTGTGGCTATTAAATAACCGAACTGATGTCATAACATTTTTTATTCGTTACCAATTACAGTAGCAACTTTTTCGCCTTCAATGTACTCCCCTTGGCGATCTCTACACCGCTCTACACGACTTTTCCATTGTTAAAAACAGTGCTGGAAGTCCGCTTCTGTCAGCTGGTTCAGAACCTCCGTCGCTTTTGCTTTAACCGCTTCCACACTTTCGAATCAGGTCCCCTTCAGCGCCGATTTGACCTTGGGAAATAAAAAAAAGTCACAGGGGGCCAGGTCGGGCGAGTATGGTGGATGTTCCAGCACAGTAATGCCGTATTTTGCAAAAAACATTGTCTTGGGTGAATCTTCCATGACTTAGTCTTCCACAAATCGGGTTTTCGTCTTCTCACATGCTCACGAAGGGTCGTCAGAACCTCGATCTTCGCGGATTTATTTACCAATTTTTTCAATGTTTACGTCCGTTTTTGACGTTGAGGGCCGTCCGGGGCGCGGATCGTCTTCGATGGTTTCACGTCCCTCTTTAAACCGCTTAAACCATTCAAAAACTTGTGTGCGGGTTAAATATTCATTCCCGTACACTTATTTTAACTTTGCATAAGCTTTTGTAAAAGTTTTCCCCAGTTTAACAAGAAACTTGAGATTAACCCGTTGCTCCATCTGAACACTTAATACTTTTTCGACGCGTCACTGGTGCGTAGACTAATTCAAACGACTGCTACAGTAAAACTGAGCGACCCACTGGCTTGTCCCGCGAGCTCAGGGTGGGGAAAGTATCACCAGACACAGTTCTGTTCAAACTTGTCGCGACACGCTCGCAGCGGTGCTGGCCACACCTCGTATTTAAATTGTACCTACCGTTCTTTATTTTTACATCTGCGAATTTTTAGGTAGAAGTATATATTTTTTTTTTTATAAAAAATGCGCAATTTTTAATCGATTGTTTGTTTGGGATAATAAATTTTTGGGAAAAATTGTCTAAGACCCCTCTCTAAGTTCTCCCATACCTACGCCCTTGGTGATACCATTAAAATTAGACGTTTACCATTTTTACATTTTACTTTTGTACCTACATATATGTCAAATTACGCGTACCTAAGTGAAATATAAATAAACAATTAGTGTTAATTACAAACACAAATTGTATCCTTACTATTATAGGTAGATAATTGAATAAATGACGCGATTTGATAAATCCCATCGGGATTCTACAGCGATTGTTCGTTGAAGTCACCGATAAATTTAAATATTTTCTTTTGTCTAATTAAATAAGTCAAGGTTAAGTGTTCATTACATAAAATTGCAGATGAGCAGAAGACAGTTTCGAGTAGAGTACGAGGATGAGAATAATTGTAGCAGGAATTTCCCAGTAACTGTTTATTTTAGTCGGCTGAATATTAAAATAATAGATGCAGTACTCTAAACTCTTTGTACTGAGTGTATACCTAACATAATACCGGACGTTTCTTTGACTCGAAAGAAAACGATTTAGGCCAACTTGCATACAGCCAAACTTGCTCTGTTCAGCCACTAGAGGGAGTTAAATTATAAGAAGAAATTTTCAACGCAGAACATGAATTTTAAATGTTTAAACAACAGGTGCATTAAAGGACAAAAGGAGGACTTCTTACTGTTTCTTTTTACCATGTTTACTAGCTGTCTGAAACGGTGGTGCAGCTAGAAAGTCGTTTTTTTAAGGTTTTGTAGACATTTTATACTGTCCAATTGTTAAATTCTGAAACGATTTTTTGTAAAACTGCTGTTAAACTGTTAACAAATAACTGTTTTTTTCATTCCTATGAATTTTGACGCCCTCTAGCGGTCAAACGAAACAAGTATGCATAAATATGCAAGTAGGCCTAAATCGTTTTCTTTTGAGTCAAACAATCTATGCTATTACGTTGTACACTCAATTCCTGGACACCCTGTACAGTCTAGAAAGTAATGAAATAATCCTGCATAAATTAGAATGCAGACATTTAAAATTATGCCGGATGCGCCAGGATCTACATGTTTACTTGGATGAACAAAATTACTTCAGGTTACGTAGTATGTATTTTTTAACAACACAACTAATCACCTGATCATATTTATACTAAGAACTGAGGATTATTTGTCAATTATAATTTTAACGATGATACCTACTAGATATTGAATAAAATCGCAGAGAATGTTCTGTAACTATCTAATTAATTACTAAAAAACTGACTAGTTACCTAATTTCTTCCTCTAATATGAATGCAACAAACTACCGGTTTTTATACTGCTTTATACATACGTGGTCATGGCGTTTAAAATAATAATAATAATTGTACGTCTCTATATCAGAAGTTATTGACTTAAGAACCATGACATTGAGAAAATGACTCATACGTAAATCTAATATTGTCTCATCGCCTTACCTGTACTGGAATGTTGTCAGATCCGAATTAGAAACCAATAAACACCTTTACTAAAGTATAAACATAAAAAATATGTCTAAAAGTGTGCTAAATTTAATAAACCTCAAAATCAATTAGTGTCAAAACTAATAAAGGAAAAAATGTATGGAAAAATACAATAATCATTTTATTAACAACAGGGGCTTTAGTGTTTTTATTTATCTGGACTATTAATACAAGATAATACATACATACGTAGGTACATAATTATGTATGTAATATGTATACAAGATTTCCATTCCTACATGAAGGTCATCTGACGGTCAACTTTGTTGTATTTTTTTTTTATGGAAACATATTTTGTATTGGAGCTCATTGTTTATCAAATAAATTCAAATAACCTTTGCCTCAAATCAGATTTCGAGTATTGCTATAAAATCACCGAGGAAACTTGTCTTTCGTAGTAGCAGAAGGCGTTGGAAAATAAACAATTGACTGACGAACAAAACACGAACTTAATAATGAAGCGCCAATTAAAAGGGATGTGATTAAACTAGCCTAGTTTGTTTTCCTTATAATTGAAATCAATATACAATAAACGATTGGACATCCCCGTACAATTATGGCAGTGTTAGCTAATCGAATGTGAAAAAAAGGACAGGAATTTCGACCTTCGATTTAGTTTAATCGATAGTTTAATCTCATGTTAAAAAAAGCATTTCGCAAACTCGTATTTTGGTTCTTAACGATGTTTCGATGAAGCTCGTCGAGGTCCAGTGATTCCTAGATCGTTCACCGTTCTTTTTTATCTAATAATCGTTCTTACAAGCAGGCTATGAAAAGCGGACGATAGTATATTGTTTTGTATATGAGGTAGGTACCAATTATTTACCTCTAACTAAATTTACTGTTTGGTAACTTCAAAGATGCGACAATAAAAATAATAAACCTCTGAAAACGTTTGCACTTTGTTACAGAATTTTTACGGTAGATAAGTAACAGTAACATTGAATAAAATCATTAACTGTACGAGAACAAGAAAATGGATGTGTGAATTTTTTGACTGAAAAGAAATCAAGTAGGTACGTATTACTTTAATTACATTTTGTTTGTATGGAGCCATCCAAAACAAGTCATCAAAGTTGGCCGAGTAAAAAAAACGTATTTATATCTTAAATTTATAACCTTATTTAATTATCAAAGCTGTCACGTTATGTGACAGCTCTGCCAAGCTGTCACGTGACAGCCATTACATATTTATTTTACAATTGTGACAGTCACTTGTCAAACCTTCGACATGACCGTTATTTCCATCTCTCTCGTTCATAGCCAGATTTGATGACGTTTTTTTGAATGGTTCTATAATAACCATTGTTTTTTAGAATAAATACGCTACTTCAAGTTTTTGGTCAATTTAAGTTGATCCATATTTTTTTATTCAGTAAAATTTTGAAAAATCACAACATACAGGGTGTACTTTTATCTATGTACAAATCCATAAAAACATACAAGGTGTTTCATGCTATACCATCTCAAAGTTGAGCAAAATATCAAGTTTAAGAGCCGCTAGACGAGTCAAGTATGCCATGGAACTATGTCAAGACAGTTGAATGTTATCTAGAATCATTTAAATTTAATTTTGTAGGTACATCTCACTGTTAATAAACACCTACACATGGTAGACCAAAAATATTTTTTTGTCTACAACAGTACATAAGAAAAATTAAGTTTAAACGATTCCAAATAACATTCAACTGTCTTGACAAAATTCCACGGCACACTTGACTCGTCTAGCGACTCTTAAACTCGGTATTTTGCTCAAATTTCAGTGATGTACATGTCAAGAACTTTTATTAGTAGATTAAACTTAATTTAACTTCATAAAATATATTTAACTTTTGTACTGCTTCGGTTGAATTTTCTATCAATAAGTTTCAACAACATTTGAGGGGCACAGATGCAAAACTCATATTACCCATAATTTTTCGAAATAGAGTTAGTGGCGCTATCTTGTTCATCGTGTTGAACTACACCATTTTAAATTTTAAAAGTGATATAAAACTCACATTTTCGTATTTATTTTAAATTGTGGAATCTGTGAATTGTTTCAAAACTCAACAAACTCAAGAATGTTAGAACTTTTTACTGTCAACATTTTTTGTACTTTGCAATTTTAGGTTCAATATAAAAATATTTCACTTCATCAGTCAATGATGATAATAAAACCGTATTCTAAGTATTTTGTGCAGCTTTTTATTTTTTTATGAACTACCATATTACATACAATTTTTATTGATATATCATTGAGTTTGTTTCCAAGTTCCTTTTCTTAACTTAACTTCATGAATTTTAGTGTAAAAACTATTATTAGTAGAATAATTTGGAGCAAAACGACCATTATCCAAAAAGTTGTATCAAAACTCACATTATCCAAATTTGAATTCACTTTCTTGGAGTCAAATATTGTTGTGCTGTCATTTCACCAATTGAGAAGCAAACGTACAGGTCTAATACAAATACCAAAAAATTTCAGAGCGTCAAGTCACTTGAAAAGTGAGAAATCAGTTATTCCTTCTTCCTGAAAAATTTTAAAAAGTGGATAATGTGAGTTTTGCATCTATACCCCTCATTTACATTGTTAACCCATCTGCAGTTTAATACTTTAATTTATATTACATTTATTTTCACTGATCACAAGACAAAATTCGATTATATTATTGACGCAAAACAAGCTGTTTTTTTGGACTTCATCGTGCTATGATTTTTAAAAAGTTTAACAGAGGGAAAATTATATAGTTCTCATAAAAAAACAATTTTAATAAAAAAAAAGACAGAAAAGTTATGTTCACCCTTAGACATTTTTCAAAAATTCAAAATTTTTCAAATTAAAAAAAAAAAAACCAAAATGACAGCTAGTCAGATAGACACTTTGAAGATTTTCCTTTAACATGAGTCCAAGAAATGAAAATGATTGTACTATTTTTTAGTTATTAATTATATTTTGAAAACATCGCAGTTTTTCTCTATTTTATATTTTTTCTCACCTTCAACTTGGGCTTATTAGACTTAGCGTTTCACAAACTGTCTTACCAGAAGAAAGAAAAAATCAATACTGCAGTAGAAAAAATTATCAGCAACAAAAATTTAAGCAACCTCCAAAAAGTTAATGTACAAAATCATATCATGATTTTATTTACTGCTTACGTTACTATCCTAACGCTATATTTTTGATAATTGTATTATCAAAAATATAGCGTTAAAAAATATATTTGCCCAAATCCACAACCTATTTTATTTTCCTACGGGCAAATTCTAAAAACATGTGTAAAAAAATTATCTTACACGCCAAAGCTGCGCTAGCCAAAGCCGCTAGGACCAAACAGTAGGATAAACCCATCGCGAAGCACAAATCACCTCTTCACGACGACGAACTTGAATTATTATTGCATATCGGCAATCCCCACTTTGCTTATATACGCACCCAAGTTCCTCTACGATTGTTGTTAAAGTCGATGGCAGAACACAAAAAGTTATGTAACTATTAATAATTAGCTTTTGTTTTCTTGTTCGTACTTCTATCGCGTTAATTTCAGGACTTGTACGAATTTCTGGGAAGTAGTTTTTAACCGATTTATTAGACGAGAATTCCCAGCTTAAAAAAGGCGGAAAATATATAGGGTGAGCAAAACGGGATGGGACTCTGACATAAATGTACATACAGCGTGGCACAAAAAGTCGCGCATAACTCCTGTAATTTTTAATAACCTTGTATTTAAGTGAAAAAATGTTCTGAATAAAGATTTTACATCAGTTTAGTTGCCATGTTTCTGTCAACATGAGATAATTTTGTCTTTTTGAGTTTGGTTTTTATGGAGACCAACTTTATTTTTTTTTTAATGAGGTTTTCTCCCAATATCTGAAAGAGCAGCTCTTTCTCTTTACTGTACGTTATAAATTTGATTTTCGAAAAAAAAAACGTTTAAAGTTCATTTTTAACTGCCCAAACGTAGACTTTTTCGAGATTTATGCGTTCTTTTGGTTTTTGACCTGACCAGTAACAGTTATTATGTCGATTAACAACACCATATAAATTGAATGTAGCTTCATCTGAAAGAAAACGGATATTTATTGCGAAGTTATAGGCGTCAGAAATTAAGATGCCAGCGCCAGTGCGGAAAAATTGCGAACTAATCATTGGGCCATTAGCCGTTTGTTTTTACATTGCTTTTAATGTGTTTTATATTCAAGTTGCCGCTATAATTTGTTATTTATGTGTAGTATTTGATTATTTACTGCCTAAAATACCTTTTGTGATCAAGGTTTACTGTTTACAAGTTGTTGGCATAATTGTAGTGGTTTTCTTTTGATTTTTAGCTTCATAGAAGATGCGTATGGAAGATACATTTTTAGGTTCGATCGGTTTATTTTGAAAAAGTTGAATAAATGCTTCAAGGTGTACACGTGTGTTTTTTTACAAAATTGTTTCAAATAAACATTCCATATGTGAATAATTTATCTCTCAAAATGCTTTCATATAAACATTCCATATGTGAATAATTTATACGTCACATTAGAAAACGTTTGACGGGCACTGGTTTAATCATAACCCTTCATCGGATATGTTTACTGTAACTCAAATCGGTCGTATAATTCTTATTATATTCAATCACTTTCTTGTACCAAAAAAATGTAACATAAAATCGCGAATAAGTGTTCTAAGATTTATCGCTTAGTAAATTACATTTATCGGTTCGATAAGTCCTTTAAAAACGTTCGGGAGGCAGCGCGACATCCGATGAACGCGTATTGGAAAGCCGACTCGCCGGCGATGACGTGTCCCGTCGTGGCACTTGCGGTAAATTTTGGTTGCGTGGTAATGGAGATTGTATTATTTGTGTTGTTGTGGCACTAGGGTGGGCAAGTGTCGGGTGGTACGAGGCGTCCGTTATTATTTTAATTGTTAGTAAACTTTAAAAAAAGCACAAAAAAATGGTAAAACCCGTAAGAAAAACCTCGAACAAGAATCCTCCCATTTTAAGTCATGAATTCATCATCCAGAATCACGCCGATATCGTATCATGTGTGGCCATGGTGTTTGTTGTGGGCCTTATGGTTCAGGTGAGTCAACTAAATTATTGCCTACTTTATTTTAGAACGATGCAGTTCAATTTCGTTCGGTTCTGTAACGTTTATTGCGAGAAATTCTATGACATATGTCGCGGTGTAGGTTATGTACTAGAAATCTATTTTTTTTCAGGCAACATCCCCTATCGCCTCGATTTTTATCACCCTCCAACACAACGTGACTGACGCAGCCCTTGGCGAAGCTCTCCTGTATAGTCCGGGAGTAAAGGACTGGGGATGTGTCTTCTTCTACAGCTTGATATGCATCGTGATCCACGCTATCATCCAAGAGTACGTCTTGGACGTAAGTATTTCAGCTAAAATAGACTTATTTCTCCATAACCTGCGGGTCAAAACGTATTTAACGGAAGGAAAAGGTGTACACGGGGATCTCCTGTGTTAAACACAATTAAATTTTGTACCGAGAAGATCGAGGTTCTATCCGTTCGGTTTTAAACGGTTAAATGTGTTGGTGAAATGGGTGTTAGTGTAATCGGTGGTTATTTGCTATCGGTTGATAAAAACTTGAGTGGAAATGGTCTATCTAATCAGCGTCATTGTCGCTCTTGAGCGGTTTGTTCAAACTTTTTCACAGCAGATAAAAATCCAAGCATATACTAACAAGGTCACTATAATTTATCAAAAGGCCACGAATTAATTGGTACCTACGTTTATGTATATGGTTGTAACGTTAAAATTCCATTAAGGAAGCTTAAAAGTGTTGTATACGTACAATTAAATCTGTATAATTATCTTTGTGCCAACTCAAAATGATTAGTAACTAATTAGATATGGAACTGAAGCGTAAATATATACTTCATAAAAAATAAAAACCGAACGAACACGTGTTTAAGTTTTAGAGTGCACTGATGCCAGATTGTTATAAAATTATTCAGTATTTAGAAATAATTTTGGCTAGCATATGGATGGAATCTTTGGGTTTGTTTATTGTTAAATAACTTATTTTTTTCAACAATGAAAAGGGATATAGATTGGTGCGTAAATATGCAAGTACAAAAAAGAGCAGGAAAAATTGGTAGTGAAAGTAAAGATTTTTATTACTGAGAGGAAAAATTAGTAGAAAAAGGCACACGGAAGTTTTGAAATTTTTAAAAACCATACGAAAAAATTAAAGATTTTCTCGCAAACACCATTGGGTTAGAAATAGTGCAATGTAGTTTTTGTATATAAATATCAATTATAAATGTTACGGATAGCACTTGTATTCTATGCTACAGTATTTGTAACCCTCTTGGCTACTAACTCTTGGCAGCATCTGTTTAACTGTTTTGGCACTTCACAAACGTAAGTCTGACAACTATAGCACTGATTAAAGCCACTGTAAGGTTCAGATGATTTCTTTCTGATAAAAATTGTCAACAAATGTCAAAGTATATGAAAAACGCTCCTTTCTAAACCCCCAAAAAAAAAATCAAGGGGGTTAGAGGTCAGGACTTCTAGACGGTCATCTTATAGGTTCATATTTACCCTTCTTTGACATTCATTCTTGTACGATAGCTTATTGTTTTCCAGTGCCTTTTTGCGCTCAGATTGCAAACTGAATATTTTTGGTACAATCAGCAAAATTATCGAAAAGTGATGTATGAAACTATATTGCTGAAATCAGAAAAACATGAGGATTTCGATTTTCCTGTGACATACATTATTAAATAAAAAACAAGTATAACCTTGTAATTCATTTGTTTTGTAACCAAGTATACGGGGCATTTCACGCCAACTAAGTGAGGTCAAAAAAAATTCTGTTTGAAACATATCACAATCGATAGTACTTGCTAAAAAAACAACTTCCCTAAAATTTAAGATTTTTTTGAGCCACAAGGAGAGGGATGGTGAGGGTGAGAAAATACAAATTTTGTTTCGACTTTTGTTTTCTCAATAAAAAAATGAAAAAATATTAAAAGAGGGTTGCAATGGCTTTCAATGTGTTTTTTTGCGTAGAATACGATAAAAATATTTTCAAAATTATTGGGGGTAGTTTTCACCCTTATTTTGAGGATTGAGAGTTTAAAATCGAAATTTCGAAAAGTATGACGATTTTTTTCTAATTTTTTTTTAAATTTCTTTCTGTTTTTTTTGTACTTTCCATTAATTTTTAATCCATAATGGGCGTCGACCAGGAACTGGCCCAAAAAACGGCCCAAAAGGTGAAAAAAACGTGGTTTTAGCGTATTTTCTCATCCTGTGAGATAGTAAATGGCAAGTAAATAATATTATTCCAAGGTTTTGGGGTCGCTGATTACGAATCTAACGTCAGATTTTCAAAAAACAAAATGGTGGATCCAGTATGGTAGTCAACTTTTAAAAAATGGCTAAATTTTGAAATTTAAAAAATACCATTGTATTCTACGGGAAATTGTCTACGTTAGATTCGTAATCAGCGACCCCAAAAACCTTGGAATATATTATTCACTTGCCATTTACTACCTCACAGGATGAGAAAATACGCTATAACCACGTTTTTTCACCTTTGAGCCGTTTTTTTGGGCCAGTTTCTGGTCAACGCCCGTTATGAATTAAAAATTAATCGAAAGTACAAAAAAAAGGAAAAGAAAACAAAAAAGAAATTGAAAAAAAAAATCGTGTCATACTTTTCAAAATTTCGATTTTAAACTTTCAAACTTCGAAATAAGGGTGAAAACTACCCCTAATAATTTTGAAAATGTTTTTATCGTATTCTACGCAAAGAAACACATCGAAAGCCATTGCAACCTTCTTTTTTAATTTTTTTTCATTTTCTTATTGAGAAAGATTTAAATTTTAGTCGATCTGAAAATTTGTATTTTCTCACCCTCACCATCCCTCTCCTTGTGGCTCAAAAAATCTAAAATTTTAGGGAAGTTAGTTTTTAGCAAGTACTATCGATTGTGATATGTTTCAAACAGATTTTTTTTGACCTCGCTTGTAGTTTTTTTTTTGGATGTCTCGTTACATTTTTGCCCGGTGACTTCATTTTTTAATTTTTTCTGTAATTCTCCATGTGAAAACTGAGGCAATATTAACTCGTGTCTCATTGGGTATAAAAAAATTACATTCTAAAAACATTTTTTTTAATTCGATCAATTTTCAATTTTTAACCCCTACCCGACCTCTTCGGCCACAACTTGTAACACTCCGTCTAACCCTTCCCTAGAAAATCTCGAAGAAACTCCACCTGTCGAAATCCAAGCTGGCCGTCTTCTCCACCAGCGGCCAGCTGGCGGTCTTCTACCTGATCTCGGCCGGCTGGGGCCTGGACCTGGCCATCAAGGAGCACATCATCCCGGACATAGCCCGGCTCTGGTCTGACTACCCGGCCCCGATGCCCTTCATGCTCAAGCTCTACATCATCGTCCAGCTCGCCTACAATCTCCACGAGATACCCGAGCTGTACTTCCAGAGGGTGAAGAAGGAGGAGTACGCCGGAAAGGCCGTCCAGAGCGTCGCCGCCCTCGTGCTGATCTACATCCCCTACTTGCTGAAGTAAGTGGGCTTCGGTGGTCGCATCGATTCGCAGTCTTGCACGGCATTTTTCATTTTTCAGCTTCAATCGCTTGGTGGTGTGCCTCCTGGTGCTGCACCACGTCTCCGAGCTGTTCAACCACGTGTCCCAGTTGATACAGACCGTCGACAAGGACGAGAAGTTCACGAAAGGTAAAAATAAAATAAGACTTATTTGAAATTTATTTACGCCGTTTGATTTTTTTAGGTACGAGACTAGTTTCTAACATCCTGCAGATACTCGCACGTTTGGGTAGCATCATATTGGCTATTCTGACTCTGTTTTACGGATTCGCCCTGGGCGAGCAGCAGGAGCTTCGACATCCAAGCCGGACACTTCAACACTCCACTCATCCGGTTCGCCGTGTTGGGTGGCGTTCTTTTCCTTCAGATGTAAGCAATTTCAATGTTAAAAGTTTCTCATACCTTCCACCTTTCACGAAATTCTTTCTTCGATCATTCATCAACAGACTGCCAAAGTGTGATGTGACCATGGGCTTCAAATATACAGACTGCATCTGTTAATGTTAGCACGCAATAAAATGGCGAGTAGGCGTGGCTATGCTTAGCGTTAATCTTATTGGATGGTGGGGCAGACCGCGCCCACTTTCGCGTAAGTGGGCGTTGCCGACATTACGTCACAGAAGCCATTAACCAATTACATTGTCGCCCAACTTAACCACGCCTACTCGCTATTTAACTGTATGTTAAGGTCAAAGGAAGCAATCTGTGTGTATTATTGAGAAATACGAGTACGGGGAGGAATTATTATGTCACGTTTGCAGTTTTAGATGCATATGGAAGCAGGGGCACGACTTTGGTTGTCTAATTTTCTGTTTCAGGGCTGAAACGTCTTCAAATTGAATAAGGAAAGGTTAATTTCGCTGTTTTAGGTACTTGACGTTCAAGGTGATCAGCGCGTACATCGCCAGGTCGAGGGAGAGCAAGGCGCAGACGGTGGTGCCCAAGGCCAAGCCGCAGAAGAAAGAGAAGTCCAAGAAAAGTATGTAGTATGTAGTTTGAGGCGTCCGATGCTAATTCTCATTGTCAATCGTCTTTCTGCTTGCAGACAAGAAGAGCGAAGAGTCGGACCTGCCCGAGGTCGACCAGAACACCAACAAGACTCTGGGGAAGCAAAAAGTGAAGTAAAGTACGCTCGACTTTTATCCCGCAGTCTTCGTCTAGTGAAATTAAGACGGCCGAATTTGTGCGTACGTTCGGCATTTTCGTTTTTCGTGAAAGCACTCTGCCAACTTTTTAAAGAAATTTGAAGACTGCTAGTAAAAAATTCTCTCTTTATTATTTCATTGTTTTTTTTTTTTTAATTATTATTATTGTTGTATTAATGACTCTGTCTGTATAGTATCTATATTTTTTTTGTGCGTTGTTGCTTACGTTGAAAACGATTGTATTTTTTACATTTTTATGGATAATTTATTTTTTCTGTGTTATGTAAGTGATTGATGAGCCGTCGCCGATTTTTCATATCAAGTATTTTTAACGAGATTTGTAATACTTTCATCTTTGTTTTTTATTAAGATCCCTCCAGATGTATTACCTTTTAAATAGACTTTATTAAAAAATATATTATTTCTGGTCTTTTAATTCCTCTTGCAGTTTCGCTAACCAAGCGTGCATCATCGGGAGGTGATTGAAACTCCGAGATTATGAAATTTTTAATCATCTCCCGATGATGACAACGTGGTTGGCGAAACGCGCGAATTGAGTGCAAAAAAGTGTTTTACTGGGTCGAAGTCGAAAAGTGTGCAAGTCTGAATTTGTTTCAAAGTATAATTTTCAGGTAAGGAAATTTTTGTACTGATCGTGATTATAAAACGTTCACACTTCTGCTTTTCCATTCAAACATTTAAAATTTTTTAGAGTCGCCGTTTAAATGTTAAAAGAAATATTAATATTCAACATATTTTTTTAAATTGCTATAAAAGTATTTAATTTTGACTTATCTTGGTTCACAAAAGTTGATAGTAACCAAGATACGGGGCGTTAGGGCTTAGTGCGACCCATTTAAACAATGATTATGAGATGTTCAGTTTTTCATAGTAGGCTGTAAATAAAACAATGCAAAGAAGGCACTTTCAAATTCCATTTCTGTCAAACTTTCGCGTGATATGCCGGCGTCGCGACTGTTTTTAAAGGGTTTTTGAACAAACATGTTACAGTCCGGTTACTTTACTGCTATAAGTTTCTTAAAAATCCTTTAAAAATGGTCACAGTGCTGACGAACTGCTGAAGAAAGTTTGAAAGTGCCTTCTTTGCATTGTTTTATCCAAAGCCTACTATAAAAAATGGAATAATAGTCGTGCATCTCATAATCACCAGAAAAAAATAAGCATTAAATTATGTTGTTTTAAAATGGGAAAATATTGTCCCATAAAAGTCCATTTTATAACTCACACAAACAAAAACATCGTTATAGTTATAAATTATTCTCAAGAGTTTTATTCGTCTCCATAATATTGCTCTTTCAATAACGTACATTAAAATTTTATAAACCACTATCCATTTTATTTAATTTAAATTAAATATTTACAATTATTAGTTATTTGTAAATTTCAGATGATGTAGTTGTAATCTCAACTAGTGCTTCATTGTTTTACCTCAAACTAGTCCTCAAATATTGCACAAATAAATTAGGAATATTTTTGGGGTCGGGAGCGTGCATTTTGGAGTACGTCAAATACTGTCTACGTAGCATGTGCAGCTGATTAACGCCGACACCCGAAATATCAATCGTCAGATCCTCGTATCCGGGAACTTTTACCAATCCCTGCGTTCCGTTACTTTTTTCTCTGATTAAATCGTCCACTATATTCTTCGTGATCCTATCTAAATCGTACAGGAAGTTTGTCGAACTCAACGGGGATTTTGCGTGGACATGTTGGGCTTCGGGAGGCCCTTCTTGAACAGACTTGTGTAGATAGCGTCTTTATCTAAATCCTGCTCCGGAAATATCATGAAAAGAGGCGCGTCCCACCTGTTTCTTCCTTCCGGTTCTTCGTACCTCATCAGCAACGCGTCAAACGTGGCCCTATCGTATTTCTCGTCTTCGTTTTGTCTGCTCTCATTGAAACTCCACGCTTGCTCCCTGTTTATCTCAGCGTGGACGGTGCATTGTGGGCATTTATTGGCCTTGGTCCCGCAGAACAGCTCATAGCGGTAGCCTTTAATGTAATTCAACGCATCGAGAATAACAACGTTAGTAGGACTTATCAGTCTTAGCACTTCCGACTTCAAAACTCCCCTAATGTGTTTCTCTTTATTCGCGTCAGCATAAAATGAGTTTTTTTCGAAACCCGCTTTCAATATTTCTTCGTATTCGCTCACCACATGGACGTGTTTACCTTGTTCGGCAAAAAACGTTTTCAATTCATCTGTTCGTGTTGTTTTTCCACTGCACGGTATACCAGTTATCACAATGAGGGGCATATTTCCTGATGTAATTATTTTTATTCTTACAGAATACTGGGCATAATTCACATAAATACTTTTGTAACTAAATAGCAATCAAGAGATTAACAAACTGAGGTTTCAGAATGTATTGAGGTTAGGTCACATAAGGCTCCATGTCCACTGGATAAGCGGACTTGATTGCGGAATTTTTTTGACTTGATAAGCGGACTGGATTGAGCGCGATTTGATTGGCGGAATTTTTAATACGAAATTTAAACTTATCGGCTTAACCAATCAAGGTACAAAGCGCGGGTTCTGCAAACGTGGCATCTGTGCACCCGTATGAGTTCGTGCTAAACATATGTGATTTCATTGGCTATTTTTTGAAATACGTTACATTGATTGGTTGAAACTGGATCATGTTAACAACGTTCAGAACAAACAAAAAGCAGCTCGAGGTGACACCTGGCACCGGATATGACAATCTGCCGGCTGATACGAATCTTTATAACAGATATTAAAACGTACAATTTAATCATGTTAGTAGATATTGGTTGAGTTGTTTAGAATATTTTTTAGGAGTTAAAGTACACCAATAAACTTATCGTTTACGACGTATCGAAAACGCCTTACTGATATTTGACGTAAATCAGCTGGAGCTTGACATTGACAGGACAAGTGTTTGTTTTTGGTTTGTCGAAATTTTAAATCAGCGGTGAATTGTCATCAGGTAATTAATAGAAGATAAGACACCTCCTTCACTTCTGACCCGTTTGTTTATCAAAATTTAAGTGGTATTCTAAAATAAGTGATAAAAAGGATGTCGTTGGAGAGTCGATACAACCTCAGGAGCCCTGGTAAGTTGATGCTTTTTTTATTTTTTTTTTATGTATACAAAAATGTGGTCCTTGACCAGGAGTTAAACGGCTTATGAGGGAGGCCATTGAACTCGCCAATCCTACGGAAGAATATTACGCTTGTCCTCTGGAAGACAACTTGTTCGAATGGCACTTTACCGTTCGAGGCCCACCGTCTACAGAATTCGAGGGTGGTTTCTACCACGGCCGGATCTTACTGCCTTCACAGTACCCCATGCAACCTCCTAATATAATCCTCTTGACCGTAAGTATTCTTTTCACGCAGCCGATCAGGGTTCTAGAGGCTCCTCTTTTAGCCCAACGGAAGATTTGAGGTGAATAAGAAGATTTGTTTGTCTATTTCCGGACATCACCCGGAAAGTTGGCAGCCGTCTTGGTCGATAAGAACGGCCCTCCTGGCACTGATCGCCTTCATGCCGACCCCCGCAGCCGGTACGATAGGATCTTTGGAGTACACGGCTGAGGAACGACAGGTCCTCGCCAAGAAATCGCAGTCGTGGGAGTGCTCGACATGCGGGAAGATATCCGGTAAATTATCGCCCCAAAACGGAACGAAATTGGGCAGCGGCCCGGAGCTGACGCAGGAGGAGTCGTCGCTGCTGAAGCAGATCGCCCTCAAGGTAAATATAATGCAAAACGGGGCGTTAGAATGTGAGTTAAAATATGTTTCTGTAGGCTGAAGAAGATACCACGAGGAAGGAAACTAAACCTACGGAAAAACAGGACGAGTCGTCGGCTGCGCAGGACGTGGACGGTGCGGAGTTACGTCAAAGGGTTGGCTCAAAACCAGAGTCGAACGAACCAGTTGTCGAACTAGCAGGATTAAGCGAACAGGTCCAGGATACCCTTTTAGAAGCTTCGATCCAGAGAAGTAATCAGTAAGTTATTTAAAAACTGCATTATCCGTTCCAACATACAATTTTTTTAAGGTTCATTAAATTCTGATAATATTTGTTTTTTGTACTTGTAGTATTGATGTACATATTTTTTTGCTTGTGATAGAAATACAGCTTGTAAAATTCCGCATCTAATGAGCCTAATTTGAAGGTGAAATGTCGATTGTGTGAAAAGGTATCGGTAAAAGAGTAAAATCGTGAATAACAGCGAAAATATTAAATCCATTTCGATGCTCTTGGATTTAATGCTCTTGGATCAAAGGGAAATCTTTAGAGTACATTTTGAAAAACATTTTCTTAGACATGAAAAATTTTTAAGGATCCTAGACACCATTTTTTTTTGCTGGTCCGTTAAATTTTTTTATTGATTTAGTTTAGGTGTGTTTTTTGGTGGAAAATTTAGAACGATTGTAATGCGATTTTTTTTAAACGCAAGTATATGAAAAAATGACAATAAAAAACGTTGGAATATCCACATGTAGTCTCAAATTTCTAATACTCTAAAAATTCAAGAGCCAATTTAAATGATTTTAAATAAAAAAAATGGAATGCATTGTCTATTTCAATATACAATTTTTTGAGGGTTCCTTAAATTCTGATAATTTTTGTTTTTTGTACTGCAGTATTGATATACATATTTTTCAATGCTCTTGGACTCGTATTAAAGGGAAATCTTCAGAGTATACAGGGTGTTTAAAAAAGACGCGGCAATATTTAAGCGGACGATTGCCCAGGTCATTCTATAAAAAAAAGTTCCTATAAACATAAGTCCGCGAACACTTCGTTACCGATCTACAGGATGTTGAAGTTTAATTTTAAAAACACTAAAAATTAGTCAGTGCTGTACATTCTTTTATCAATAAATTCGGTTAAAGTTCCCCCCTGACTTAATAATTTTAATATTCTAAAATCAGCCCCTTAGTATTTCCACAAACAACAAACAATAATTTGAATTTCTAAATTAAAACAGCATCGGATTTAGGCGCATACTAAAATGGTTATTATTTTTTTTAATCAAAAACGGTGCGTCGTACAATAAAATCTGAAGAAAGCTTTTTTCTTCATATTTGAACAAGGAATTGAAAAATAATTGTTATTTTTAGAAAAACCAGAGGCGTCCTATTTTTTCCTTTAAAAATAGCCAGTGAGATGCCGATACGCGCGCCACTGGTAAGACTATAACTTCAACATCTTGTAGACCGGTAACGAAGCGTTTGCGGACCTATGTTTATAGGAACTTTTTTTATAGAATGACCTGAGCAATCACCCCCTTAAATATTGCCGCGTCTTTTTTAAACACCCTGTATACCTGACTATCTGTGATTTTGAAAAAAAAATTCTTAGACATGAAAATTTTTTAAAGATCCTAGACACTATTATTTTTTAGGTCCGTAATTTTTTTATTGATTTAGATTAGGTGTGTTTTTGCTGGAAAATTTAGAACGATTGTAATGCGATTTTTTTAAAACAATTATATGAAAAAATGTCAATAAAAAACAGAAAATCCGTGTATAGTTTCAAATTTCGAATACTCATACATAAAAATTCAAACGTGAACTTAAATAATTTTAAATAAAAAAATGGAATGGTTTTTAAAGGCTGAACCATGCCTTTAAAAACATAAATTTCTAACAATCCAATTTTTATTTTGTAGAGACAAGCTGTGGACCGCCGCGATTTGGGTGATAATAACCATCATAACCCTACTCATTATCAGAAGACTTTTCTTCTTATAATGGGGTCTATAGTATAGATATTTTTTTTATTTGTAAAAAGCACCTAGTAAATTTTATATCATGTCAAAAAATGTAGGTATATTATGATCACTGTTAATTTAGTCATGTTGTAATATGTACATCTGGCTTCATAAAATATTGTCCTTTATATTGAATATTGATTTTTTTTATATATATCAATATCAAACCTTTGTTGATGCAGACATTGTAATTTTATCTATATTAGCTTAGCATTATTTTAAATAAACTATTGTTACAAGAAGACTTTTATTTAGTGATCATTAATGAACAAGTTATCAAAAAATAACCAGAAAGTATAAAAAACGCGTCAGATGGTGTTGACAGCTATTAAAATAATGAGTAGGTGTGGCTATAAGTTACACTAATCTTATTGGATGGTAGCTTCTGTGACGTAATGTTTGGCCACGCCCACTTTCCAATAAGATTATAGTTAACATTAACCACGCCTACTCACTATTTTAAGTTCTGACGTTTTAATGGCAATCATTCTATCGTCGGTAAAGTATTGTTACAAGAATATTTTTATTTAGTGACCATTATATACAAAATTAGGTCAGAAAATATAGAAAATGAGTCATTTGGCGTTAACAGCTACTAAAATAATGAGTAGGTGTGGCTAGGAGTAACGTTAATCTTATTGGATAGTGGCTTTTGTGACGCAAAGTTTGGCCACGTCCACTTTCCAATAAGATTAACGTTATCCATAACCACGCCTACTTACTATTTTATCTGTTAACATAAACAGACGCACCCTGTATGTTGCAATCTAGAAATGAGAAATAAAAATTATCTTTAGCTGAGCCTTTAAGCTTTATCTAATCAATATCGATGTTTACGATATTGCTGCGATTATGAAGTAATGTGTTAAGGCACTTTGTTAGATTATTTTTCGTAATATATTTTCAATAAACCATTGTTTCAATGAGTTTTTTATTTAACAATTATTAAAGTACAAAACGAGATCATAGTGCATATAAAAAATAGTAGGTATCTGAAAATGACTAGAAAATATGTTTTTTACCCCAACGAGTAGGGGGAAATAAAAACGTAATGATAATCTTATTGGATGGTGGCTTCTATGACGTAACTTGGCCACGCCCACTTGCCAGTAAGGTTACCGTTTTCCATAAACCACGCCTACTCACCATTCTATCTGTTAACATAAACAGACGCAGTCTGTAGGTTGCAATCCAGAAAGGAGAAATAAAAATGGTCTTTAGCTTGGTCCTTAGGCTTTATAATCAGTATTGATGCTTAAAATATTGCTGCGATCACCATGTAAAGTGTTAAGGCACATTGTTAGATTACTTTTCATGTTATATAGACATCCAAAAAAAACGTCATCAACTCTGGCTATGAACGAGAGAGATGGAAATAGCGGTCATGTCTAAGCTTTTCGGTTATGTCAAACTTTTGACAAGTGACTGTCACAATTTGTAAAATAAACAATGGCTGTCATATGATGTGACAGTCTTGACAAGTAAATAAGGTTATAAATTCGATCAAGAATAGAAATACGTCTTTTTTTCCTCGGCCAACTTTGATGACGTTTTTTTTGGATGTCTCCATATTTTAAATAAACCTTTGTTGCAATGAGTTTTTTATTTAACAGATATTAAAGTACAAAACGAGATCATAGTGCATATAAAAAATAGTATCTGAAAATGACTAGAAAATATCTTTTGCACCCCTACGAGAGGGGGAGACAGAAACAGTTTCAGCATCTACCCTATCGGTTATCTAATCGACATCGACGACGCTTATCGCGTTCTCATTGTCGCCGTGGATCGTCTTATGGATCCAAGGCACTTTGTTACGTGCAACGTTCAACGGGGGCAGCCTGTTCAACTTCTCGAAGCTAGACAGCTGAAAGACGTTCTTACGGAGACTGTCGCCGCTGGGTCCAACGCGGTCGACGTGATACGGTACTTTATTGGTGATCGTGAAGAGGCAATCGTCCGCAGACTTCAAGTTTCGCCTCTCTTTGGAGAAATCCGTCCGCCTCTCCTTGGCCGAACGGGGCAACTTGACGCCGTTGGCATCGATCGGTGCGGTCTTGTTCAGCCTCGATCTTAAAGGCGTTTTCCTGAAGCTGCCGCTGAGCTGCAGCTGGTGCTTCACGATTTGTACCGCGGACTTCGGTCTCTCGTTTAAGGCACTGTCGTCGGAGGCGGTGTGGTATACAGGAGGGAAACTTGTCGAGTCGTCGCTAAGTTCGCCGGTATTTTCCGCTGCAAGATTCGTTACGAGATTTTCGGTATGATTCGCGTCTCCGTTCAATTTCCTGGCGTAATCCGAATACGACTCGATCTCGTCGTCATTTTTATTTTCGCCCTTCTGCAGGTCCTTGATTCTCTTGATTTTCCGCAGCATTTCCTCCCTTTCTTGCTTCTCTTGCCGCTTTACGTCGTCCTCGACCCTCCTATTCAAACCTTCGTAGTCTCTGACGATATTGCTTATCAGCCATTCGTATCCCTTTTGGATGCCCGGGTCCAGTTTGTCGCTATCTTTTTCCGAGGCGGAGCAACTTTGTACTAGAGTGGGGCATTTGCATGTGTTAACCAGGTGCTCTATGTTTAAGTATTCGATTACGTCGATCTCGTCTAAGGCGTTTTCGTGGTCCTGTTTGTTAGCCAAGACGAGGAGTGGCTTTCCCGCTATGGTTTCGTCGTATAAGAGCTCTTCGAGAACGAGTTTCACCTCGTCGAATCGAGAATAATCGCTGGAATCGACTACGAATATAACACCGTGTGCCTAAAAAAATACCATCAATTTTCATATTATAATAGATCATACTTGTACATACGTCAACAAAGTACTTGTTCCAAATCCCTCTTATGTTTGGTCCACCGCCCAGGTCAAAAACTTTAACATCGTACGATAAATATTTTAAATTGAAAACTGAGAAACCCACTGTAGGTACGGGAGAGGTCAGGCGATCTCCTGTGAGGGTTTTGGCCGTCTTCGTTTTTCCTGCGTTATCCAGTCCAACGAGTAAAAGTACAATTTTTCTGCAAATAAAGTTATACATACGATAAGGGAATGTCAATACAAACAATTGGATTTGTATTATTTCTATCGCATAAAAATCCAATATATGTTGTTACGACTAGCAATTCTTGTTTAATTTGAACACCTACCCTCTTAATCTTCTTTTACTGCAGCAATTATTTCCCATATCAAGTTAAAATACGAGTTTATTTTTAAATTCATTTGAATATTTGACGTTTACTAACTGCTCGTGTGTAGTTCTGTGGTTTAGTAAACAAAGGCCACGGAAGATGGATGTTAGTGGAATCAGATATGATGCAATTTCCAACTTGGTTCTGAGAGCGTTCGTTTCATGTTGACCAGGTAACGTTCAAGGAACTTCGATTAAATTTCAGTTTTGTACTCAGTACAGCAACAAATAAAAGTGGAAAAAGAGTTTCAGTTTCAACAATTTGAATAATAATCTCAATAGAATATTTTTATGTGATTCAGTCACGGGAACACACCTAATGTCATTAGTAGTTCTATTACACCATTAGTAGTTCCGATGACTTGGTTTCTGTTTGTCATATGGATTTAAATAACCTTCAAGTTTATTAACATATTTAATTAATCGTTTAACATGGTTCATCACGTTTTTGCATTAATTATAAAATGAGAATGAATTTATGAAGTATTGGAGTGATGAGCTCGGTTCCGACAATTGTAAGTTTTTATTTATTTGTTGTTATAAATTGAAAAAAACGTATTTTACCAATTATAGAGTATAATAATACCGATTTATAATGGAGACTATTGGATAAGTCGTTGTTTCCGAAGTATTTTAAATCAGACAGCCGTAAACGTATTGGATTTTGAAATATGTGTTTGTAATGACGCTAGTACCGATAAAACGGCAACGTTATTAGGCGACTGGCAAGGTCTGTTCAGCTCCAATGGTGTAACACTGAAAATATTCAATAATCCGAATGGTTCGCCAGGAGGAGGTAAACCATAAAAGCTTTGTAATAAAAAAGTCGATTAAACATCTTTTACTTAACATTTCAGTTGGATATGCAAAGAATCGAGGTGTCGATACAAGTACCGGCGACTTTTTTGTGTTTCCAGGATATCGTACGTATTTTTTTCACCCTCAACTGTGTACAATATTTTTAATTTTTTTTTAGGATGATGTTATGTTACCGAATCGGATTTTACGACAATATGAAAGGGCAAGGAAAGAAACAAACTATGCGGTAAGGTAACGATTATCTCTCTAAGTTTTCCTGATGATTACGTTTTCTTTATCAATTTTCTTCTGAAAATATATGTAGGCTAAGTCTGGTATTTTCAGATTATAGGCTGTCAGTTTAGGAGGGAACCGGAGAACTCTACGATGCGTTACACCAAATGGGCAAACTCTTTGAGTCAGGATCAATTAAACCAGCAAGTTTTCACGTCGCATGGCCCTACGGTTATAATGCCGACTTGGTTCTGTCACAGAAAAGTATACGACAGGTTAAAATCATTTTAAAAATAATAAAATAGTAGCTTGCTCCATGTATCATTCGTGCAGTAGATATTAACCCGTTTCGGCCGAAAACGTCACTCCCGATACATCGCTCTTCAGCGCTTCATAACTAATACTATTTGCGACAGAAAAATTTTATAGGGACATATTTTTGAAGTTTAAGACGTGCACTTTCCGATGGTGTCCATGAAAGTCCTCCAAAAAATTATTATGAAAAAAAAAGCATTAAAAAAAAAAAACGGTTTTTTTTTGCACATTTTTTTAAATCAAATTTTCAAGGGGTTTAAGACGACCCTTTCCGATGGTGTCCATGAAATTTGTCTAAAAAAAGAAAAAAAGCAGTTTGTTTAAAAAAAACACGATTTTTTTTCTTTTTTTAAATCAAATTTTCAAGTGGTTTCCAGTCTGCAATGGACCTGGAACCTCACTAACCGGTGGAATAAATGTTTGAATTTTAAGTATATTGGTTTAAAGATCTCGATTTTTCCTTATGCATTCAAAATGGCGCCTGAACTGCAAAAATTTTTGCATAAACATTAAAGAATTTTTTATTGGAAAATGATGCACTTTTATAAAAAATTGTCAAGAATAAAAGTTATTAAAATCACTCAAAGAACGCATTTTTTCAATTTTTTTTGAGCAACTTTTTGGATTTCAAATAGTCACTTTTTGTAAAATTTAAAAATGCTTAAAAATTTGAAAATTCCAGTGCATTCTCTGAATGATTTTAAGAACTTTTTATTCCTGACAATTTATACTAAAAAGGCATTGTTTTCGAGAAAAAAAAAATTATAAATTTCAATACTAATTTGATCTTTAGAATTTTTTTTCTCGAAAACAATGCATTTTTTCTAAATTGTCAAGAATAAAAAGTTCTTAAAATCAATCAATGAATGCACTGGGTTTTTTTTCAGATTTTTTAAGCAATTTTTTAAATTTTGCAAAAATTGACTGTGCAAAATCCAAAATATTGCTCAAAAAATTTTGAAAACAATCTAGTGCATTCATTGAGTGATTTTAAGAACTTCTTGATTTATGACAATATTTTGTAAAAGTGCATCATTTTCCAATAAAAAATTCTTGAATTTCGCCAATTTTGTCGCCATTTTGAACGCATAGGGCAAAACATCGATCTTTAAACCACGTATACTTAAAGTTCAAATATTTATTCCACCGGTTAGTGAGGTTCCAGGTCGATTGCAGACCGGAAACCCCTTGAAAATTTGATTAAAAAAAAATGTGCAAAATAATCGTGTTTTTTTTTTTTAAGAAACTGCTTTTCTTCATAATTAATATTTTTTTGGAGGAATTTCATGGACACCATCGGAAAGGGCGCATCTTAAACTTCACAAATATGTCCCTGTCAAATTTTTCTGTCGCAAATAGTATAGTTATGAGGCGCTGAAGAGCGACATATCGGGAGTGGCGTTTTCGGCCAAAACGGGTTAAGTAGTTCCTCTATGTATTTCATGTAATAATAATTTAAAATCTTACATAAAACTGGCATGGACAATTAGGAAACTTTGCAAACACAAAATTACACATTTTTTCGAACGTAAAGTAATGTCTCTCTGTAGGGTCGGTGGTTTTTTTGAGAGCAAGCACGGAACCCCCGAAGATCTGGTGTTCTTCAATAAGCACCTCGACTTTGGAGGAAAAATCTATAGGGTCGACGAGTGCCTGCTGATATACACGTTCCATTCCAATCAGGCCACGCTGTCGGTACACGAGTAAGCATTAAAAAAACGATTAAAATGCACTTATCGAGACGCTAATATGCAGGGACACCATATGGAACCTGAGGGTGGAGCGACTCGAGAGGGTCGTCTTGAATAATTGGCCTACGTTCACCATCTGGAACGCCGGCAAGCAGGGAAGGAAGTTATACAACTCCTTGTCGCAGGAGAATAAAAATAAGGTCGTGGCTCTGTGCGACGTGGACAGGAATAAGATCGGACGTAAATACGTACCTTTCGACGCCGTAGAAAGGAAATGCGGACCGGGAATCGACATAATCCATTTCAGGGATGCCGTAGCCCCATTCGTGATATGCATAAAAATCGTGAGTTCAATGATATTTATTCAGTAACAAAACATTACGTAACATAAAGCATTTTAAAATGAAAACTCAGAGTAGTATTTTCCTTGAGAAATTTTCCGGAACTGTTGAAAAATTACTATCAAGGAAAAACTACTCGCTTTGGCATGAACATTCACTTAACGAATATAAGAAAATAATAATAACGGACAAGCTTCTGATTATTTTTAGGATCTAACCGAGGGAGTATTCGAAAACAACTTGAAGGCGTTAAACCTAAGAGAAGGCATCGACTACATCATGTTCAGTTAAGGATACAGCAGCCGCGGGTCTAGTAAATCTATCCAGTTGAATTCCCGCTCATTCGTACCAGTTTCACGATGTGTTCCGTCCAGTTCCAGAGAAAGTTTCCCTTTCGGTTCCTCACACTGATCCAACCCACCTAACAACATACTTATTTTAATACTCCTAGCACCGTACAAATTGTGGCGCTCGCAAATAGGGTTACTATACACCGTTGGCAATGTCACATATTCGGTCTGGAAGAATTGTAACGGCGATTCATTGGTTAGAGGGAGGGGCAAATAGAAGCCACGCCCACCGCGATGTTTATTTGTGGGTAGGTAGAGGGAGGGGCCGATAAAAGCCACGCTCCTCACGGTGGCCCCGCCCACCGCGATGTTTATTTGTCGGTGGGTAATCTTTGCCTTTTTTCTTCATTGAATGAAGAATGAAGATGTGCCTTTGCCAACCCTGTATAGCTACGGCGGTGTTACTTACTCAGTATTTCGAACGTTATCTGTTTGGTGCCGGTATTAAACTCTTTCACTTTTCCTGTAATGTAGGACGACACCTCTGGTGTATAATTATCTGTTATTCTAAGAATCTGGAAAATAAAAATATATTTTTTGTTACCTTGTTTTCTTAAAAATACAATTTTAATCGTATTTCACTGTGTTACCTCTGTGATTATTATAATACACTCACTTTAAATGCGATGAAATCTCCGACTTTCGGCAACATTTTCTTCATCGACGGCGATTTCAAAATATCCTCCTCTCTGACGACGTCCTCCATCTTGGACTCGTCTAGATCACTTTTAATAATTATGTTCTCGACGTAAGACGAGTTATCAACCTCGCTGTACCTATTCCCAGTCAGATCAGTGACTTTAAGCTCGGTTCCCTCTCCGTCTTCCTCGAACTTGATGTGGATCGACGGAGAAGCCTTAACGGACAAGGGTTTTCTTTGCACGGGCATTTCGATGGCCGTTAAAGAACTGTCGTTCAAGGAAGTATCGCTGTTACGATCGGCGTTCTTCTTCCTCCTTTTCCTGACCCGCTTTCTTGGCCTCTTCGTAATAAATTCGCTGCAGTCGCTGTCTACGCTCTCTATCGAGGCCACCGACTCGTCGTTACGTAGCTTTTCCAGTAAATGACCTACAAAGGGATACGTAAAGATCGCAGAATCTGTGTACTGAGGGAAAAAAATGACATTGGAAAAAAATTAGAACGCGAAAGAATAAAATAATGGACGGAAGGAATGATATTGTCACGAATATGGGCAAAGAAACTGCAAAATGTTCCTCGTATCTTCAGAAGAGGACTATGAGAACTTATTTTAATACTTTTACTTCACAAGCTCCATCTAAATTGTAAGGCTCGGAAATAGGTTACTATACACTGTTGGCAATGTCACATTTTTTGTCTGGTAGATTCGTAATGGTGATTTATTAGTTAGAGGGAGGGGCCAATTAAAGCCACGCCCCTCACGGTCTCGCCCGTGGTCGAGGGAGGGGGCAATAAAAGCCGCGCCCACCGCGATGTTTATTTGTAGGTGGGTAGAGGGAGGAGCTGATAAAAACTACGCCCCTTGGTGGGGAAGTTCATTGTCTCTTTGCTCCAATGAATGAGACATATTTGACGAGCATAAGGAAGATATGTGGTGCTCGCAAATAGGTTTACTACACATCATTGATGGTGGAAAAAACACTGGACTAAATAAAAAGATTAGAATGCTGCTACTGTGAAATAATAACAGAAAGAATGAAATTGTTTCACGAACATTGTCAAAAAAATGCAAAATGTTCAACTACGAGAAAATTCGTGAGGCAAAACCAAATCGTAGCCTTCTGGAATTAATTTATACGAATGGTACACGAAATATGACAACGGCAGTATAAAATTAAACAAACTTCAGCGTACCTACACCCGACTGCTGCTTCCTTTTGGCAAAATTCGGCGTATTTTGCGATCCACCCCTACCAAAGCTTGACTCACCAATTTTGCTCACATCTTTTGTTATATCCATCTCCGAAACATCTGAATTTCTCAAGCCATTACGTATATCCGTACCAGAATCGTCCATAAAACTCAACTTGCAATTGTTCGGTAACATCTGCAACTCGTTAGACGGTAAACTTTGATTCAACGAAGTCACATTTCCCGATAGTCGATCTGATTTTATTTCCGGACTATCGACTTCTAAATCGGGCTCATTAAGACTTTTGTCACAGGTCTGGACCGAATCTAAACAACCAAGTTCTTCCTGCGGAGTTAGCACTTTTATTTCTTTATCTTTTACTTGAATTGGTACACTTTCCGTGTTTGGGAAGTAATCTCCCTTTTCTATATTGCCATTATTGGCCGTTATTTCCTTGAAAGACAAGAACTGTGGACGAAACGCTGCCTCGAACTCCTTGAAAGTTTGATTAATCTCGTGCGCTGAATTTTCACTGGGATTTGCGGGTAAAAATAAAGTACTTGAATTAAAATTTGCGTGGCTATCAAAGGCAGGTTTAACCGGGTCAGCAGTTGCCACAGAACTATTTGCGTTGGTATTATTCTCCATTAACACGTTATTTTCCTCAGTAACGTCACTCGGGGTTCCCTTACCAGATAAAAATGTCATTCCTAATTCTGAATAAACATTGCTCTTTTCGCCTTTACAAAACAGCTCCTGAATATCATCGGTTATTGTATTTTCTTCCGATATATGTGCATTTAACTTTTCTGTATCACAATTTGTATCGCCAGCCGCCTTTCCGCTACAATCAGACGTGTCCATTTTGTCACGTGGTTTTAAAAAAGTATTTTCCATTGTTAAAGTTCGTGTTTACATCGTCCGGTGACAAATTGCGTGCCTCAGTATTTTTATTAACCTTTTCCTGTGCAAGACTATTCTGATTTTTGGATTCCGCACTTTCTGTATTTCTTCCTAAGTTACTCACCCCAGGTTTGCCACCTAAGTATTCGATCTTGACGATGTTAATCCTTTTCTCATTCAAATACTTGTCCGTTATCGTGGGGACCTTCACGGTTTTTTTGTACAAGGACAGGTTCCCTTTACACACATATTTTTTGTCGTCGTCCGATTCTAAATCTCTCATGATAGTCGAAGAGGAAATTTCTGCTAAAGGGCTCGTTTTATTCAGGTGATTCTTTGTAATCCTTTTATTATAAGTGTTTATATGAGAATGAAGAACCGGTAACAGCTTGTTAATCTTCATGACCTTGCTCTTGGACGGATCTTCTTCGAGGGTAGTTGAAACGTCTTCGTTAGATGTATCGACGGGTTTTTTATCTCTCCGTTTCCCTTTGATTGGTAGGTTAGGCATTGTATCTGCATTTTCTTCATCTACTAGTTCTTCAGGAGCGATACTGTCGGAGGGCGTATGTTTTTTTCTTTTTCTTTTTGGTGGGTTCACTGCTTAACTGATCCGAAACGTTACAGATTTCTTTGTGTTTTTCTAAGTCAGATTTTTCTTTTTCTTCTTTTTTGGGGAACGTAGCTCTTCTTCTATGTGTTCCACAGTTAACGAAATCGACCTTTTTTTACAATCGCTTCTGGATTTCTTACCAGTTTTTTTTACTCGAAGTCTCCGGCATTTCGGGTGGTCTGTATTGTTCGCCATTTTGCAAAACCCTGCGGATTAAAAAGCACGTTTTGAAAAATTTTATGAAAGGTAATATTTGGAGTAATAAAGTCCTTACCATGGCTATAATTGTAAAAATATCAAGCATCTACTATTTAAAATATTTAAAATTAATTTCTTACCAAACGATGTCGTCCTTTTGCAAAATTCTAGCATCTTCCGATGGTGGTAAATAATCGTTCTGACTAGTTAAATGAAAATTCTGTATGTTGAATATTTTTCCAATACGTTCCTGTAAATCACTTATGGTTTGAATATCATCATTTATGAATATTCGTGCTCTATTCCTGTGATCGTGGAAAAAGTTGGACAAATTAACCGTAACACGAAAGTTTCTAGTAACAGACATCTCACCATAAAATACGTTATACAAAAATACTCGAAGTCCCTTTCAAATTTATAACCTCAAATATTTTTTACGTTCTATATTCTTCTTCTACCAGTGTCATTTACATATTAGAATATGCCTAACTTCAATGCTCGTACCAACCAAATAGTTAAACAATTTTGAACAAAGCCAGTTTAAATGGAACTACTCCCTGATATGGGTAACAAAAACCTAATACAAAATAGTGACGACTACAAATAATTCAGACCTAAAATGTTAACAAACTTTTATTCATGTAAAAGAAACGCACCTAATAACAGATATCACTCTAGTGCGAAGAAGAAGAGAAAATGATACACTATTTAACACTTGTCAAATGTCACTACGTAAACTACGATTTCCAGACATGACATCCAGAATGTTCAGAATATGTTTTGATTTTTACTGATACGACCTTTGGAAAATTGCTCTTGAAGGCCTCAAGAATGTCTGGGGCGAATCCGTTTGCTGCATTGTTTCAGGACAGTAATAAGGCAGAATCGAGTAAACGAAAGTTGAATGATATTTTAGAAGAAATTTTCTGTTTTACAATAGATCCAGATCGCAGCAAGTCGAAAGGTTTTTTATACTTGGAAGAGGTCAGAAATGTTCACGAAAAAACGGAACTGGATATTAATTTATTGCAGTACGCTTTATTTGAAAGGTTATTTATGTGCAATGATAATTCGAACTCAATTTGAATCCTGCGAAGGATGGCTCACATACATACGAAACTAGAGTAATAAACTATTTGTATACCGCCTATAGGAAGTTAAACGAAATAGAAGTGGAAAATAAAGATGCAATTAAGGATAAAATCATACAAAACGTTGCTACTGCGATTATACAGCCTGATATTTATTCCGGTCAGAACATAGCCGGCGAGTTGGTTAACATTTTAAAGGAGGCGCAACCTTACTGTGATACATTTCTTACGGAATCTGGCAAGGCCGTACTGGTCGAAGAAAAGAATAGTCAGTAATAAACTTGCCTTTTCGTATATTTAATTTAATAATTATTCATTTCATTTTAGATAAAGATTCCTTACTTAAGTTCGTACAAGCCATGAATAGATTGGTAACTAACGAATTGATAAAAATGTCGCTGATAAACATGGACAATTCCATATTTAATTACTTCAATAGTATGGTTTCGAATGATTTTTTAGCGGAACTTTTTATAGATTGTTGTTCCCCGAACAGGGCGAGTGTTGGCTCGGATTACGCGGTAACCCCGATAGGCGCCCTTTTTAATATCTCCGCGCTGCCGAAAGCTCCTAGCGGAAAATACGAGCACTTTACGAGTCCCATGGATCAGGTAAAGAGTAAAACTATTGTCAAAAAAAAGGAAGAGCTATTTTTTTGTTCTATATTTTGTTTGTAGACTGGTAATTCCCGGGCCGAGGGTATTATATGGAGTATACTGGACAGGCTGAACGAAAACATACAGTCTATCCTAATGTCTCTGCTAAAGTGCGGTCCGGCCGTCAAGAGCAAAACGCTGGAGTGGCTCGGGAACTGTTTAAGGAACAACACGCACCGCGGGAATCTCTGGAATTCCCAGGCCCCTCCCGAACTGAATCCCGCGAACTACACGAACGTGACGGATGGGTTCATGATTAACGTGTGCGGCGTGCTGCTGAAGATGTGCCAGCCGTTCTGCTCGAATTTCAGGGACAACAAGGTTTTGAAAGTGGATCCCACGTATTGCGCCGTTCCGGTGAGTGTTTGCGTGAAATAGGTTGTTCGAGTTGTCGTTTTATGAGTCGAAATATTGATTTAATAATCAAAGTTAATGCCTAGGACTTCTAAAATGCTTTAAAAAAATTTAGTTTTTGCCCGTCAGTCTCTCAGTGATAAAAAGTGTTATAAAATTAGTGGTCTTGACTTATCGTGCCATTTTATCATGTTTAAAATTTAATACAAGGTGTGTTATTTAAAAAAATGCTGTATTGTTGTAAGAAAAACAAAAAATTGAGGAAAAACAACGTTTTTTTCATTATTTCTTTTAGCCACTTAGATTATACATATGACTTTCAGATCGTGGCTTAGAAAACTTTTCGATGTGATAAAACAACACATCAAATTTCATCCAAATCGGTCCGATAGTTTTTGCTCAATAATTTTGAAATCCGGCCCTTTGTGGAAAAAAACTTTCTTCAACGAGTTCTAACAAGTTTAAGACGCGCCCATTCCGATGGTGTCCATGAAATTCGTCTAAAAAATTATTAATCACGAAAAAAAGCAGTTTGTTTAAAAAAAAACACGATTTTTTTGCACATTTTTTTAAATCAAATTTTCAAGGGGTTTCCAGTCTGCAATGGACCTGGAACCTCACTAACCGGTGGAATAAATGTTTGAATTTTAAGTATACGTGGTTTAAAGATCGATTTTTTTCCTTATGCGTTCAAAATGGCGCCTGAACTGCAAAATTTTTGCACAAACATTAAAGAATTTTTTATTTGAAAATGATGCACTTTTACAAAAAAATGTGAAGAATAAAAAGTTCTTAAAAACACTCAATGAATGCACTAGGATTTTTTCAAATTTTTTTCTTCAAATTCCAGGGGAATTTCAATAAAAATTCGTGATTATATGGAAAAAGTCCAACCTAAAACACATACTGTCTGGCTTAACTACTACTTAACAATTGAATGACTATTTTGCAGTTTAGTTGCAAAAAAGTACTTAAAAGTTACGTCATTTATTGTTTAAGGACGACAAAGCTGAGGCTAAAAACATACACATGCAAGGCATGTCGAGTGAGACCTGTTTCTTGCCTGCCGCCTCGAGCGACGATCTAGAAGAGGAGAGGTTGATGGCAAATTCTTACGGGTTCATCACCGAGTGCTTCTTCATGGCTCACAAGGCCATAGATCTTGGTTATAGGGTGGCGGTGGACAAACTGATTCGACAGAATATTGTGAGAACTGCTTTATATTAAAAAAATAATAATAATTCAAAATTTTTCATGAAAAAACGAGACCCATTGTTTGTTTTTTCCAGGAAATGGGACGGATAGAGAGGGCCTTCAACGATGCCCTTCAGCAGGCCGCCGGGAATTCCGATTTAGTTGGGACGATTAGAGACAGAATGAACGAGGAGTTGACAAAGTAAGTCTCTTTACAATTTTTTTTTAGACTTTTTTGTAGCCTCTCAATACTTATTTAGTAAGTTCAATGTACCTCAGTTTTTCTAAAGTAAAAAAAAAATCAATTGCTTCATAGATTGCTGGTTTTCATTGATTCTTGCTGATTATTTTAAAAACGTACTCCATATTTCTAGCATTTCTTAGCAATAAAGTCATACTTTTCTGTTAAACACCATGGTCGGCAAAATATGAAAAAAAAAATACGTATATCAAGAATTACAGTCGATCTGGCAACATTGCTCAGTGGACTTGCACGGAGGCGGGACCTGGGCTGTACTTGGGTGGATTTACCTCATTTTGACGTAAAAATTACCGTTGACATCCAAGAATAAAAGTACAAAGTAATATTATTTATTTAGTTAGTGAGTTCAATGAATCTCTGTATTTCTAAAAAAGAAAAAAAAATCAATTGCTTTCATAGATTGCTGGTTTTAATTGATTGTTGCTGATAAATTTAAAAATTTATCTTACTATTAAAGTCACACTTTTCTGTTAAACACCACGGTCAGCAAAATATGAGAAAAAAATTGCGTACATCGAGAATTACAGTTGATCTGGCAACATTGCTCAGTGGACTTGCACGAAGGCGAAAACTTGCAATTTTGACGTAAAAATTATCGTTAATATCCAAGAATAAAAGTACAAAGTAATATTATTTATTTAGTTAGTGAGTTCAATGAATCTCTGTATTTCTAAAAAAAGTAATTGCCTTCATAGATTGCTGGATTTAATCGATTCTTGAATATTTCTGGCATATCTTACCATTAAAGTCACACTTTTCTGTTAAACACCATGGTCAGCGAAATATAAAAAAAAAAGCGTACAGCAAGAATTACAGTCGATTTGGCAACATTGCTCAGTGGACTTGCACGAAGGCGGGACCTTGGCTATACTTGGGTGGATTTACACAATTTTGACGTAAAAATTACTATTAATATCCAGGGATAGAAATACAAAGGTGCTAAAAAATAAAATCTCCTTTACAGGTACTTGTCGTTGAAATGTCAGCTGTCCGATCCGGTCCTCTAAAAAACATGTTCGACTTTATATGCGCCACATCGCATTGGCTGTGTCAAGTCGCCGTACACGACGAGTTTACCGATTCCAATTCGTATGCCCCACTCAACGAGCTGCCCATTACTTTTCCTCTACCAAATAAAATTCCAAACACTTTAAAGTAGGTATCACGAGCCGTGCGCGTTCTCGAAAATCATTACTCAGCGTTGGTTCGCTTTTGTGTCAGATGCATTCCAGAGTTCTTGGTGGAGAACACCGTGTGCTTCCTGATATTCCTGCGGCGGTTCTCGCCGAAAACGTTCGAGGAGCAGGGCTACGAGAAGACGTGCCCGCTGCTTACCTTCATCTTGATATACATGGGCTCCCGGGACCACATGAAAAACCCTCACGTCAGGGCCAGGCTCGCCGAGGGCCTGGAGTCGCTGTTGCCATTCCACAAGGACGATGCCCTTCCTCCCGGGAAGAGCCTCAGCAGCTACCAGAGGGGAAATGTTGTTCACCCGGCATCCGCACAAGCTAGAGGTAAGTGTAGGGTTCTTTTGTTTTGTATAATTAAACGACAGGGTCGTAATAACATAAAGAATCGTGTGCCGAATCCCGAACCGCCGCACCGACTGGAAGTGACAGAGGCAACTGAGCTGTCTGTGAATAAGGGAAAGTAATATTTTACAGTGAGGAAAAGATCCTTGAGCTGTTAAGAAAATAACCTGTTTGCCAAAGCCACTCGGTACCGCTCTCGTTTTTCTTCAGAACTTTCTCTTGACAATTTTTAGCATCATTTTCCAATAAAAATTCTTGAATTTTTACGCAAAATGTCAGGCGATTGAACATAAGGGAAAATCGATCTTTAAACCACGAACTTAAGTTCAATTACCACGAGGTTCCAGGTCCATTGCAGAGCGGAAACTCATTGAAAATTTGTTTAAACAAAGAAATGTGCAAAAATATCGTATGTAAAAAAAAACACTGCTTTTTTTTCATAATCAATAATTTTTTAGGAGAATTTCATGGACACCATCGGAAAGGGCGTGTCTTAAACTTAAAAAAATATGTCCCTGTCAAATTTTTCTGCCGCAAATTGTATTAGTTATGAGGCGCTGAAGAGCGATGTACCTGGAGTGGCGTTTTCGGTCGAAACGGGTCAAATTTCCTTTTTTTAATTAGAACAACTATAAACAACATATAAATTTATTAATTAAAGTATTATCAGATTGTACCAAAAGGTTTTACACATAATGGTTAGACTTTAGTACAGAATTGTTCATTCAAAAACACCTCAACTGTTAGAATAGCTCAACTAGAATAATTTAGCTTTAAAATTTCCCTTTTTAATTATAACTGGTATAAGTAACGTATAAATTTATTAATTCAAGTACTACCGATTTATTCTAGAAGGTCCAGACATTTAAAAATCCAATATGGCAACAACGCTTTTTGACGTTTGTTTTAACGATCTAGAGATCGTTGCACTCCTCACACCTAATGGTCGGACTTTAGTTACAGTTTTGCCTTTTTTTTTTTCGTTGGCACACTTGATGAAACTGCGAGGAAGAAGAATCTAGTAGGCACAAATGCGCATGCGAAAAACGTGACGTCTTAGCGTTGGCGGGAAATATCCTATTCAAATTTTATTTAACCAATGAAAGTGATAACCATAAAGTGTCTAAATTGCTTTAAAAAAAAATTTAGTTGTGTTATTATTTGCTGGGAATGGTAAAAAATATGGCTATTTTATAATATCAAATAACACTTTGGATCCAAATTTAAAAACAGGAGGTTCCTAGCAATAAATTTAAGCTGAATAACTGTGAATTTACAGATTGTGGAAAATCTTATGAACGTCTTCGTCGGCATAGAAATGACCGGCCAAAGCGTGGAGTTTGAACAAAAATTCAACTACCGGCGGCCCATGTACGCAATATTCGATTACCTGTGGGAGTTACCCGAGCACAGGCACTGCTTCCAGTAAGTCTTCTTCGCGACGTAGAACGACACGAATCTCGTAAACCCAATTAAACCGATATTTGCAGGAAGCTAGCGGAAAACGCGGAAAACAACATGGAAGCCGTCAATCCCCCCGCTGTTCTTGAAGTTTTCCAATCTGCTGATAAACGACGCCATATTCCTGTTGGACGAGGCGCTGGCGAACATGGCAAAGCTCAAGGAAATGCAACAGGCGCAGTACGAATAATGAAAGCAGGCTTATAAAAATGGTTAACTATTTTATTTTTAAGGGATAACGGAGAGTGGGCCAATTTAAGTGCGCGGGAGCGCACTCAGAACATATCGTACATGCACCACATCGGCAACTTGACGAGGTTCGACAATATATTGGGGAGAGACACCATAGCCACCTTAGAAAAATTAACCTCGAAGATTACCGTCGTTTTCACGCACTCCACGATGGTGGACAGGATAGCCGCCATGTTGAATTACTTCCTGTTGAATCTGGTCGGCCCCAACAAGAAGAATTTTAAGGTTAGATATCTCGTATCACTTAAAACATAAAAATACGCGAAACTTTAACAATTTTATTTCCTTGGCGTCGTACATAACATATATAGAGACATCCAAAAAAAAACGTCATCAAAGTTGGCCGAGAAAAAAAATACGTATTTCTATTCTTAATCGAATTTATAACCTTATTTACTTGTCAAGACTGTCACTTCATATGACAGCCATTGTTTATTTTACAAATTGTGACAGTCACTTGTCAAAAGTTTGACATAACCGAAAAGCTTAGACATGACCGCTATTTCCATCTCTCTCGTTCATAGCCAGAGTTGATGACGTTTTTTTTGGATGTCTCCATATTTTGTTGGTAAACTTATTTTTACAGTTTAAATCTATACCAATTGTGACACTAAAAGAAATGAGGTTAGATAAATTGACACAAGACACAATTTCGCTTAACAGCTATCTTCATCTTGATTTAAAATGTTGACGGGTCAGCGGTTACGTGGTGGGGCGATTCGCATTTGTTGTCGACTTTATACCCTTCCTATTTCAATGAGAACTGAGCCCTTGTGAGCCCATCCCTCCTTTAATTTCACTCTTCAGCTATCTTCATCCTAACCTAAAATGGTCGCTATTTTTATTAGTAATATTAGAGCACTAAAAATATAGGAACGAAACCGACAACAAATGCGAAGCGCCCCACCAGAACTGACGTCACGCTTTTTTTTACGTTTATCCCTTGTAGGTTAAGGATTCCAAGGAGTACCACTTCGACCCGGCGAGTACAGTGCTGGAGATATGCAAGATTTACGTGAACCTGAAGAGCAGCGACGCGTTCTGCCTCGCCATCTCGCAAGACGGCCGCTCCTACAGCCCCAACCTCTTCGCCTTGGCGGAGGACGTGCTGGTGAGGATAGGCGGAGGCACTCTTATCGGGGAGCTGAAGGAGGTGGCGGACAAAGTCGCCGAGAAGGCTGTAGAATACAAGGCCAACGAGGAGGCGATGATGGAGGCGCCTGAGCACTTCTTGGATCCCATCATGTCCACGCTGATGACGGATCCCGTGATCCTTCCCAGCTCGAGGCAGACCGTCGACAGGACGACCATCGCCAGGTACGCATTTTGCACTAACGGAATAGAAGCGTGCTTAAAAAATTTGTGTAATTTACCAGAAAAAAATTCCAGACTGTGTTTCAAGGTTTATACAGTAGCAATAATTCCGGAGGGGAATTGATAAGTTTACTTCAAGTTAAATTGTCTCTGTCTGTCTCGCGCACTCACACAACCACTAACACGAGCTTATCCCGATGCTGTTCCGACATTTTTACAAGCTTATTCGCAGGTTTCGTGCACACGAACGATGCATCGACCAGCGCAGTTTAACTAATACTAACAGTATTATTATTATACAGTGTGTTTCCTAACTTTGTGTCAATTGATTTTCTTCGCTATGAAGTTATTTAAGTTTCAGTTCACTTTAATGTTGGATATGAACTAATTTTAGTACATTTTATGAGCATGTAAGATGAAGAAGCATTTTTATTTGGCGAAAATTGCTGTATATCGCCATTGACCCCGTGTTTCAGGCATCTGTTGAGCGATCAGACCGACCCGTTCAACAGGTCGCCCCTGTCCATGGACCAAGTGATTCCGAACACGGAGCTAGCTGAAGAAATAACCAAGTGGATTCAAGAGAGGAAATCTAGTAATTCACTTACGAAGTAAGCAAAAAAATAATGAATAAAATCAATTGTTCCTTATGAATTGTTACTTTTCTTATATTGGTCTTTATTATTATTATTTTTATTTTTGATTTGATGGTGCCACGATTTAAATTATGATTTAGAATCAGCAATTATTGAATGTAATGAAATACAGGGGATTTAAATGTTTTCAGAAAAATAAAGTTTGTAAAATTTTCTGTTGCAAATTGATTTCTTTTTTTAAAAGTAAAAAAACTACTTTTTGTTTGAAATTATTCTATTCGCCCAGTATTATGATGTGGTGGAGTGTTTAATGATATCGATACGAAGAAAATGGAAAAATAATCGACTCCTCGACTGTTTTGCTATCCTAATTTAAAAGTATTTTTTCGTAAAGGGTGAGTAAAAATAAATTGAAGGTGAATGTGAGATTACGAAAATTCGCAAATCTGCGCCATCTATCGTTGGGAAGACCAACTAATATTACTAGATCTTCAAGGCTCTTACGAAAATTCACGAATCTGCGCCCTTCGTTGGGAAATCAACTAAATTACCAGACTTCAAGGCTCCTACGAAAATTCACGAATCTGCGCCATCTATCGTTGGGAAGATCAACTAATATTACCAGATCTTCAAGGCTCTTACGAAAATTCACGAATCTGCGCCATCTATCGTTGGGAAGATCAACTAATATCAGTAGATCCTCGAGGCTCTTACGGAAATTCACGAATCTGCGTCGTCTATCGTTGAGAATCGACTAATATCAGGAGCCCTTACGAAAATTTGCCTCAAATATCGATTTTAGAACAAGATAGTATATTGTGCTAATTGATAAATATTATCGCTATTGTCATTTAAGTTAAGTACTTTTTTCGAAAAGGGCGAGTAAAAATAAAATGAAAGTGAATACGAAATTATGAACATTCACAAATCTGCGCCATCTGTCGTTGGGAAGATCAACTAATATCAAGAGCTTTTTAAGGCTCTTACGAAAATTCGCTTCATATATCGATTTTAGAACAAGATAGTATCTTGTACTAATTGATAAATGATAATAAATAATATTGATTAAAAAAAAGTTGTCTTTTTTTTTACCTGTATCATGAGGGTAAGTAAAAGAAATAGGTATCAGAACTACAACTAGGTTTAATGATTATTAAACTTGAATATAATCTTATATTTAGGTAAGTCCTATATACAGGGTGAGTTTTTTTCAATGTTTAGCATGGGGATCTCGGAAACTAGCGCGACTAAAAGAAAGGTTAAATGCGGAAAGATTTGCAGTTTTATGGGCCCAGTTCACTACGCTTTTTGGATTTTTTAAAAAGTTCATGGCTTACTGGATATTGCAAAAAAAAAAACTTGGCGATTTATTTAATCCCTCTGGCTCTGTCATTTCTGAATATACAGGAAAAGTGTAAATACGAAAGTTGTAGAAAATTATGTTCCCAATCATATGATCCAATCCAATTTTACATCTAAACTGTCATTTTCGAGATATGACATAAACCTCGTTTTTTTTTTAAATATGAACCGTAGTTGGCTATGATCTCATAAAATTGAGCGTTTGTCGAGCTTTCCAACGATATAAAACCCAGTATGGTTATTTTGAAAAATGTTGGGAGTTATGGCCCTTTTTCTGCTTTATTCCGATTTTAACGTAGTTAGCCATGGAAGGCAATAAGAACACTTGAAAAATCCAATAAATTTCGTTCTAGAAACAAAGTAGGTACTGGTATAAGTAGGCGTTGAAAAACTAGTGCATTTTGTTTTGCGATAAATATTTAAAAATCATAAGGGACAACATAATTATTTTATTACTATTTATTTTCTGCTATTGTACTTAAGAGACGCGCACGCCTATGTCCAATAATTCTTTTTGTTGACTGACTGTAGATAGCTAATGAAATAAATTCTGATTAAAAATCCGAATTGCTGTAATGACAGGTTAGGGAGGTTAACTAAAATGTTTTATAATTTTTCCTAAACAATTTTTGCCTCCTGATATGGTGCACTTTTAAAGGGGGTGTGAGGCAAAAAAAACAACATGAACTGAAAATGCACAGAAAAAAAATCTAAGAATAACAGTGAAAATCCCACTGTTCTATTGCTCAATGCAGATTAAACAAAAAAGCCAAAAAAAAAAAAAGGTCAGTAGAGCAGTAGAGGCAACGGCAACCGAAAGCCTCCGAGTATTTTGTTTTTTTCCCCCTTTGGGGGGGGGGGGGGGCGCGATAGCTAAAGAAAAAACAAAAAAGGTATAGAGCCAACGGCAACCGCATTTAGCTTGACCCTTTGGGGGGGGGGGGCGATTGCTGCAGATAAAACAAAAAAAGCCAAAAAAAAAAAGGTCACTACAGGCAACGGCAACCGCATTCCCCCGAATATTTTGGTTTTTACTTGACCCTTTTGGAGGGGGGGGCGATGGGGGCAATCCCCCCCCCCCGGCTATGCCCTTGACGTCTCCCAGATTTAATATTCAGGGATATTTTTATTGATTAGGGACTTTCTGCGTAAAAACAAATTCACGGTTGAACACATTTAACTACTTAACAATGAACCACTTTTTTGCACTCAATGCGCATTCACTTTTACGGAGAATTTTTTCAACAGCATGGGATGACAATAGATAACTCCTTGTTACCATTATTTCTAATCTTTTTATGACCAAATATGAATCCGAAACCAAAGAAAAATTCGAGTATTTCCCCAGGGTTTTTCACAAATTCACATTTTTTTTTTAAATAGAAGGCTAATTTAAATAATTTGGTTTCAAAATTGTGATCGTTCCCCAAATATAAGGTTTACGAATGAAGTTGAGAAAAATGAACAATTACCATTTTTAGATTGGTTGTTAGAAATTCTGAAAATAAGTTAGAACTTGATCTATACAAAAAAAGTACCGCTCCTGACATAAGTATATTCAGTGATTCACTGAATTTTTATTTTCAATATAACTTAGCAAGTTTCTATTTTTTAATACGTCATTTGTTAAACCTAGGTTCAAAGCCAAAGGCCATTTTACAATTATAACCGAAGTAAATATCTGTTAACATGTTCCTAATCAAATCACATGTAGATATTACACGTATCGACGTATAGTGGTTCTAATTTTAATTGAAAATGATAAATACGCCTGGGGAACAAAAAAAGCGGTGCAACTTTATGATTCCATGGGCGTGCATATATCTTTTTATAAATTCGAAAATCGTGAAATATTTTTTTTTCATTTAAATCAATATAGGAGATTAAAATTAGCCTGCATATAAAACTCTTAATATTTGTAATATAATTTGCTGTAAATAATCAACCTCAAAAAATTGTCTGTGTTAATAAACCTAGCTGAAATACACGTCACTGGCGTCTTAGACAAGTAGTTGAAGTTCCTAATTCATAAAGTCGTAAATCATTTTAACGACGTCGTTAAAATTTTATGGCACAGTGGACCGAACAAATATTAGCAATGTATTATATGCAAAGTGGTTTACCGACAGTGGTTTACGTTGCGCCACCAGCGGCCGGCTGGTTGGCCGGCCAGCGCGTTGCCGGCTCTTTAAAATTTTCTTGAGTATAGTAATATACATAAAGTTGTTTTAATTTATAATTATTTTTTCCAGCATTTTTAAAGCTTTATTTTAATGCTAACTAATAAATTTATATCTATGTATTTTTTTTTAAAATATTTCCAAAGTATCTTTCTAAGAACGTCGCGAACTAACAGTTTACTGAAGTATGAAGTATACTTGTATAGTGAGCTTAGCAATTTTAGAAAATAAATCTGACAACCTTGCTTTTTTCTACCTATTTTCAATTTAGAATGGAAAGATAGTACCTATAATAATAATAGTCTCGCCCCGTCTGCAACGTGCGCGCTCTGACTAGACGAAGTCCCCGTGACGTGGATCAGTGCATAATGCTTTTAAACGCCATATCTCACGAACGGTTCTTCGTAGAGCAACGAGGTTTGAATTTTTTTTCTTCGATTTCTTCACACTAAAACTTTAATTTTTGGCTCACATCCCCTTTAAGCTTTATTAAAGAAATATTAATTTTAAATTTCGATTAAATAAAATTATGCATATTTTTAAGGTATTACTGGTTTGTAAATATCCAGGTAGTACGTAACTATACCCAATGTAATAATTAGATTGTTTATCATTGCAGTTATTAGTTACACATAAATAAATGCCGGACTGGTTCAAGGTCTACCTGATGCGCCTGTAAATACTGCAATAATCTAGCGACATCGTCGATCTTGAAATAGTATACCGTGTGGTATTGAAGTAACTGGTTATTAGTGGTCAGACATAATGTGTAGGAATAGAATTTTGTCTAAACGATTCTGATTCACATTAGATGTCACTATTTACTACCTAACTTGTACCTGAGTACCTCAAACCTTAAAACTTTTTTTATACGATGGCTGCTGAATGGAATTTGGAAACACTGGCGCATGCACCATCTTTTAAAGAAATTATCTGCACAGTCTGGCAGAGCTAGAACGGCTATGTCAGCTGCAAAAGTATTCACCCATCAATCTTGAATACTAAATCCTTTTCAATCCCTTCAAGATATTATAGTCACAATTCCGAGAATTTCGAAGCGGCAATTCTAAAACAATATATACGTCGCGTCAAAAAAGGTAGTCGCGTAGAAAACATTAGATATAAAACTGGCCCAAATTAATATTTTTCAAAATCTCAAAAAGTCTCGCAAACTTGAAGAGATTTATGATTTTTCTAGCCCAACCCGGTCAATATCGTACAATAAACAAAGAAATGGCGTTATTGTTAATTAAGGCTTGCAAAAAAAATTCGATCGTTAATTACTCGAAGAGTTATTAACGGATCGAGCTGAATTTTTTTTTGTAATTTCATACTAGTACAAACTGCAGTCCCTCTAAGAAATTTCATGATCGTAGTCGCCCTACTTTCGAAGTAAAAAAATGGTGAACAAAAACTACGTTTTCAACTTTAGCAGTCATTTACAAGTTAACAATAGCACTCGGAGACTTCGGGTTGGGCTTAAAATTTCGTAAATTCAATAGGCTACAACTTCTTAAATGCATATGCTATATAAAATATGCCAAGGAAGGGAGATATAAGCGAAAATGTGAAAAAAAAGACGTTTTTTTTTCACAAATTGTTAATTTAAAAAATCAGCGGACGATTTCAGCTCTACGGACTTGTGTTCTACGCAAAAAAAATACATAAGAAACCGTCAAACCTAGCCTTATATGTTTCAAGAACACTTTCTGATGATTTTAGCTCCCTGCTCAATGTACTATGTACAGTCGCGAGCGAAATTATTCGGCCACCTGAAATTTTATTAAAAAATGTGTGTGTAGCCACATAGTAAACAGATATTGTAATATCCACTGAGTATGAGGTACGTGCATTATTATACAATAAAAAAGTACTAAAAACAAATTAAACTTAAAATTCCTTTATTAAAAAATTAATGTTAATTAAATATTATTCTTATAAAATGCGAGCGAAATTATTCAGCCATTTTAAAAGTTCGTTGAACATAAAAATATAGAATGACATTTAATATTGTGTGGGATATCCTTACTTTAATAAAGCAGCCACTTTTGGAAAACCACTAATTTGCTTATTATCCCACTCAAAACTTTCTCCTTACAGTCACATTCGTTTGAACCTTTTCGGCCCAAAATTCTTGGGGTGGTAGGAAATAAACAACACCGAAGATCTTCCTTGAAAAAGTAATTAAACCTCTTTTGTACAGAATTTTAACAAATAACAAACAAAGTACACCACACCTGAATTGCTCCCCATACCATTACCCCCACCTTTTAGCAATACATTTTTTAATTTGAGCTTTGGACTCTCCACACAATTTTCTTTTATATAAAAACCATAATCAGTAAAACTACAAACATTAATTTAATATTCCTTTGAAATAAAACTCCTTTTTTACTTACACTTGACTCCAAAACCTTTATTTTGTAAGTTAATATTTTATAACTTCCCTCTTAATTCTTACTTCAACACCTCTCCAAACCAAAAAACTTTATCACTACCATTTTACTCCCAAACACCCTCTTGCCGACGTAAACTAACCACCAGGTATACAATCAGTTTTGATTTGAGACCAATAATTTCTCCCTTTAAAGAAAATTTTTTTTATATTTTATAAATCACACACTGGGATTAACATTTTTTGTGCCAATATTTGATGTACGTGTCGCCCGAGACGGCGAGGGATGCGAACGCAGAACATGACGCGAATTTCCACGGGAACGTCAGCCGTGCGGCATCTCGGCACCGGGAACCCGCCTGCGCACGCGCAACCTCGGTATGAGGAAGTGAAGCCGGGCCCGGCGGAGCGCGCTGGCGTGCCGCACAAATCGCGAACGGCGCGGCTGCTTCGCGGATAAACACACGACCGGCTAACCGAGGGCCCTCCCGAGACCCGCTCGAAAAATCGCGGCGCATCGCCGGGCAACCGATACCCGCCCGCTATCTCGCCGCGCAGTGAGTGCTTTTATCAGTGATTGTCGCCCGATTACCGCGGCGGATCCAGTGGCCGTCCATTCGCAAGGTAAAAATGCAATTGTTTCTCATCTTGACAGGTTGCAGGGTGTTCACGCGGCACGCTGCGACGCGCCCGGCTCCGCACGGGGTTGGCCGTGCCACCAAAACAAACGAATCTCTTCGCATAACAACGTTATTAGTAGGATGACAGTAGTGATCATTGTTGGGTCTGGTGCGATTATTGTCGATGTTTGTTCGGTTACCTAATTTATATAAATTTCCGCCGGCCACACATGGCGTAAGCAATAAAAATAATCGAAATGATAACTTTCACTGTTTTGCGTTGTTGCTCTCATTTTCAAGAGCGAGTTGCGGCCGTAAATTCGCCTGCTGCAGTTTGTTGCGTAACCGGGACCGCATTTTTTCGCTTGCAAATATTTAATTGTCTCTCGGGATCCCCGCTAACTGTAAAATCGATACGAATCCGCAAGTTTTAAGATGTAATTATCGTAATCGGATTGTGTTGTACGTAGTTATTTGCGACCAGTGACGTTCCTGTTAACCCTGCTATGCAGAATATCGAATATTTATTGACCTATTACGTAAATATTGTTTTGTTTACCTCGTCGGGAAGAGGAGCAAAACAGTGCTGGTATTAGGAAGCTTCGTCCTTGCTTATTTTCCGTTTTTGGTAGTAGTAAGTCTCGATTTATGTAGGTACCTGTTTACGTTTTTAGAATAAAAGTTTGATAAGGCGATATAAAAATCAATGCGATTTTATGGTTGCACAATCTTTTTTTATATCTCGATCTGAAATACCAGGTTGAATGTTTGCATGTATATACATTTGTACATGCATACGTAGTAAATAATTCGTACTGCTTTGGGTTTTCGCCAAACGTTTTTCGATTGAATTAGCCCATTTGCCGTTTTCGCAGTTTTTGGTGGCCGGATTCGATTTTTGAAGGAATCATTTAACTCGATTGACTGACCTATTCTAGGTAAATATACAGGGTGAGTTCGTGAAAATTCTCACCACTCTTTTCTCGCTATTTTTACAGTTGTTTTTTTTTTTTACAGAGGTAAGTAACTTATTTTCTTTAATATGCTGTCAGAGAAACGGAACGCCCTGTATTTCTTGAATTTGCTTGTTTTTCTGATCGCAACGAAATATTACGCATAGAATAAGCATATAGAATAGTTAAGGAATATGAAGTAATAAATAGTAGGCTGTGGATTGTCACTCTTTGTTGCCAAAAATAAACGCGAAATTTCTTGTCTCGCTTCTTTTGTTTCTTATTTATATCAATAAAACACGTTGTTGTCAAACTTTTGACAAGTGGCTGTCAACAATTGTAAAATAAAATGACTGTCAGCGTTGGCAATTAAGTGAGGTTATAAATTTAAGATCAAGTACAGAAATACACATGTATAGAAATACACTCGATTCCCTCTTAAGTCACCTTCGCTTAATTCACGTTCTCTCTTATTTCACCACGTTTTTTCCTATTATGTCACGAAACGAAACGTTCCCTCTTAAGTCGCCGCCTGTAAAAGTTTTAGAACTAACTACGTTTGGAAATTGGATTCTCGCATGAATATGTACAATTTTTATTGAAAAAAAATGATTGTGTAATACATTAAATATAGACACCTAACCTTTAAAATAGGTTAGGTGTCTTTTAAAAAAATGTAACCTTTAAAATATTCCTTCAAGTGGAAAATTGAACTTTGTCACGCACGACTGGGTATAGTTACGTTGATATTTTCGTTCAGCTGGCTCATTTTTCATTATAACAAGTGCTGTGGTATATCTAAATATTTCTTTTTGCAACTAAAAACACGAAAAAAGTTAAGGTTATGATTGCGACTTAAGAGAGAATAAATTTCGCGACTTAAGCGAGAAAATGATGCACGGATTTGGTGACTTAAGAGGGAATCGAGTGTCCGTATTTTTTTGCTGGGCCAACTTTGACGACGTATTTTTTTTGGATGGCTCATTATAACAAGTCACAAACCTGGCTATGAACGAGATACTTGTTATAATGAGCCACCATGAGATACTTGTTTAAAAAATAACTACGCCGCCTGGACTGATATTGATAGACAAACCAGCCCTATTTCAATAAGAGGCATGGTTGAAAACAGCCCCATACGTAAGCGCCTAGAATAGAAATACTATTCCATTATTGATGCCCAATTGCGGCGAAGAAGCCATCCTTTCTGACCTACTTAACGAAAAATACACGTCGCTAATCAATATGAAAGTCGGGCCGGGCCGGGGATATATTCCAATTTTATGATGTTGTACACGCAGTCGGGGTAATGGCTTTTCACCTAAATATTTTGAACTATTTTTAGTGGATTATTTCATTCAAAAGCGGGACATTTTCCCCACTTTACGCTACACACTACGAAATATGGACAACTCGAATGCGGTCATGCAAATAAAGTGTTAATTACCTAAATATATAATTGTGGAATTTCCGCATACACTGAGAGAAAACGTCGCTCGTGTCATAATAATAAAATGCTGTTTATCTTTTTCAAATTTACCACTGTTGTAACGTGCATGTCATTAATGTCATTATTATAATGAAGACAGAATCAATACACAGCATTGAGGAACCACATGAATCTATGCATACTAGAGGGCGCCACTTACATGTCACCAGCGGCATTCTTCTGGCGAGGCACTAAGTGCTTTTTTTGTCGGCGTATTCCGACAAGCGAAATGAGCGAAATAATTTTTGGGCCAAGGATCTCTGAGCGAATAAATATTGATGCTTTTTCTAGCATAATAATTAGGAAACAGACTAAATTAATCTAGCTTAATAATAACTAAACTTCAAAAAGAGATTGATCTTGTTGCTTATAATACTATTAATAACGAGCCACGTCAAAAGTTTAACAACAAAATTTCGTTATGAGCTTCGACGTAAGCGATATTTCCATCTCTCTCGTTCATAGCCAGATTTGATTACTTTTTTGGTGGCTCTTTATTTATAGATAGTTTTATTTAAGTAGTGATGGGAATCGAAACCAAAAATATCGATACTCGGTATTGCAAGTATTTTGAATTTTTCGATACCCGGGTATCGATACATCTATCAAAATTAATCGATATATTGGTAATCATATGAATAATTTTCCAAAATTTGAACATTTAGAATAATTGAATGTGAATATAAAGTTAAAAAATTATTTGATGAGCAGGAAAATAATCCAAAGTTTAACGAACGATTTATTATTTATTAAAAAGGATAAAAGAATTGCTCTGGAATTCTGGAACATTCTGATTAAACATTCTAATAATAAGCGTTTTCTCATTTTGCTAAAAATGGAACAAAATTTCAACAACAGACGACTTTGCTCTTCGGAGGTGCCATTTTTATTTCTTTTCCTTTTAAAGAATGCAACGGTTAATTATAAAATGTACATTTGCATATTGAAATTCGTCTGTTTGAAATATCAAAAAATTTAAACATTAGCAGAAAAGTGTACAGAGAGTTAGGTTAAGAGATGGCCCGTGCTGTATACACAGACTCTTGCCAATATTAAAGCAAAGACAGATAGTTAGGTTAGGTTAAATACTTACTTGATGTTCATCGAAGTTTTTGCAAAAAATCCCGCAACAAACAACAGAAATTCACTCTTGTACGATTATTTTGGCAACTAACAACACAGGGCGAACATGCGTTTTTTTACCGGATAAAAATTTTCCGATACTTATTTGGTATCGAAACGAAAATATCGATATTTTAGAATATCGCTCGAGAGAATTATCGATGCAAAAAACTCGATGTATTACTAACGAAGTATCGATACTTCGATATATCGGACCGGTATCGCCCATCCCTATTATTAAGATCTAAGATCGTTCATTATGGTTAATAAATACGTTCTCTCAGTGTATTAGTATTAAATACAAAGTGCAACAATTGACGCGTGAAAGAGGAAACAGCACAGTTTTATTTGATGGGGGTAATTAATTTTTGATACAAACAATTAAGGCGACCGAACTAATTCAATCAGAACCTCTTCCAGTTGACTGTACAATCGATAAACCATCTTGTAACGTTGACGTGTCCTGTATTTTTAAAAAGTATTTCTGTAGTTAACCTTTGATAAAAATTTTCGACACTGTCCGGGCAAGTATATAAGCATACAGAGTGTCACTTAAATACTCATATCTACATATGTAGACGTGTTGAACTGTACCCTAAAATCTGTTTAAAACGGGAAAAACTTTTAAGCTTTTATATTACTGGCAAGCAGGCTTTGCATGCATCTTATTTTAATGTTGCGCGTCAGAATTCAATTGTTTGACCTTGGAATTCGGCTAAACGTCCAGATCGAGTTATTTTCACCAAAACCGTAAAGTGAAGCAGATAAATCGGAGGCTGTAAAAAATTCGATTTACGTCATGGGATTATCAGTAGGCGGTGCGCGTGCCGCGCTGGATGCCCAGGATTCGGTTTATTTTAGAGTGATTTGCTGCTTCGGTGTTAGAAACAAAGAGACGCCTGCAGATTTTGCTTTAAAGAATGCGATACTAAGCGTAGAAGGAATTGGGTATTTATTAGAATTAGAGGCATAAATCTTTGTGAACAATTCCTTGGCTATCGAAAAGGCAAATCAGCATGCATTTGATCGTCGACTTGCTCATTCTTGCTTTTTTGGGTCTTGGAGAGCTTGAAGTGTGCCATTCCATGTTTTGGCGCTTGGTTTCCGGGTCGTACCCAAACACCCAAGTCCCATCACACGTTCCATAAAATGGGGATCATTTTCAATCGATTCCAAAAAGTCAAGACACCTCTCCTGATGTCCATTTGTTCCTGCGAAAGGTTTTTTGGAACCATTTTTGCGCAGATTTTTCTCATCCCCAATTTGTTAGTCAAAATCTGATGAACAGTGGTGTGATTCAAACTTAATTCTTCCCCGATCATTCTTGTCGTCAACCGACGATCTGTACGCACAAGATGCCGTATTCTATCGACATTTTCATCGTTTTTTGAAGATGAAGGCCTTCCGCTGCGTGGTTCATCTTCAATCGACTCTGTTCCTTCTGAGAATGCCCTAAACCACCGAAAAATCTGGGCTCTTGAAAAAAACACTATCTCCGTAGGTTTGAAGTTTTCCAAAAGTATCCGTTGCGCTGTGACCAAGTCTGAAGCAAAACCTAATAGCATACCGTTGCTCAAAATTAATCACTCATTTTTAAAACGCACTAGAAAAAAAAACGGTTCACGAAAACAGTCACAAAGAACAAACAAATGACTCTAACGAGTTTAAACTTGTACAAGCATTTTTTTGTGTGCCTTTGCAATATAAATTCCTTGGTTTGGAATATTTTGGTGCAAGGTCAAACTTAATTTTCGAACTAATCTCCCATTATCTACATCTACCTTGCACACGCAGATCTTGAAATGTAAAAAAAACAATTGCAACAACAATGATGTGAGCTCGCACTTAAATCCAGTTGGAAATAAATAATATTTATTCACATTTAGTCTCTAATTGTGTTTACAACTGCAAAGCACCCCGACATCCTTTATGTCAACAGGCTACTCTTCACATCCTGGCCACGTTTGTGCTCCAGCATCTCCCATTCATTCGACACGAATAGTGGCTGGCACACACATGCATACACATGTTTAATCGATATAGTTGCCTGCTTTCGGTGCACAGTGCACATAGCTAAGTGCCCCTCCTTCGTTCGGAAACACAATGCGTCGGAGCCCCGTCAAAACACATTCGTTCCGACCGATTGAGTTTTGCTACCATTATTGTGGCAACATCGATGCAGTATGGAAAAAAAAACAATCGTCTTCGAAACCTTGGCGCGTGGGACCGCCAATGACAAATCCGGCTGACTATGCGAGGGCCGGACTTTTTGTTTCGTTCAAGTGTTTTTTTTTCAACAACGATTGAATCGTCGTATTGTTTTACTGCTCTGAGAGGTCTCGTACTGAAGTGGAGTGCCCGTAATTCTGGACGTCTTTGGAAATCTTTTATTAGTGCTTCTGATTCTAGGGGAATTATCTGGTGACAGAATTGACAAAACAATTAAAATACAGATCCTGGAGTGGGTATTGGAACCTTCGGCGTAGAAACAAAAAACTGGACGTTTTCCACGAAACACCGAACTACTACACTTTTCTCGACGGGCGTTTCGCCAACCAAGTTGGCATCTTCAGGAGAAACTTACATTTCTAATTAATTTTAAATTATGCCTATCATATGGTTGTTGTCAAAAGCGTGTTGGGCAACACAAGATTTTTCTGTTCTGCCATGTGTTCTTTAAATCTAGTCAAAATATATCTTTGTGTTTGCCCAATATACTTTTGATCACAGTCTTTACAACTTATTTCGTATATTCCTGACTTTTCGTTATTGTCGATTTTGTCTTTGGGGTTACCCAAAAGCGTCTGAAGTTTATTTTTAGAATTATAAACCAAATTGATATTAATATTCTTAAAAACTTTATCTAGTCCGCGGGTGAATTTAGGTTCATATGGTAACGAAGCAAATTTCGAACTTTCAGTATCTCTACGAAAAGTCATGGAATTGTACAGGGTTGTCTTAAATTTATGCTTCCTTAATAACATATCTATTAAATGGACTGAGAGGTTTGAACATAAGAAAAAATTCATTAAGAATATAGCTAAGAATAACGGTTACTCAGTCCATTTAATATATACATTAATAAGGAATTATTAATTTAAGAGAACCCTGTACAATTCCACGACATTCCTAGGGGTACTGACAATTCGAATTTTGTTTCGTTACCATATGAACCTAAATTCACCCTCGGACAAGATAACATTTTTTTTTAAAATATTAAAATCAATTTGGTTTATAATTCTAAAAATAAACTACTATCACTAATATATTGGGCAAACAAAAATATCTATTTTGACTAGATTTAAAGAACACATGGCTCATTTGAAATATGACAGAACAGAAAAATCTTGTGTTGCCCAACACGCTTTTGACAACAACCATATGATAGACATAAATAATTTAAAATTAATTAGAAATGTAGCAAACAGTAGACAGTTGGATGCTTTTGAAAGTTTAGAAATCGTTAAGTGTAACAGTAGTATGAATAAGGACAATGGTCCGATACCCACCAGTCCACTGTTTGCTCTGATAAACAAAGACAGTTACGGTTCCCTGAACCGTGGCAACAAATTTAGTATAAATAATGCAATAGTGTGTAGGTTAGAATTTAGTTTTAACCTTCTCCTGAAGATGCCAACTTAGTTGGCGAAACTCGCGTCGAGAGAAGTATAGTAGTTCGGCGTTTCGTGGAAAACGTCCAGGTTTTTTTTTTTTAATTAAAATACATGCAATGTAAATCTATACCTTCAATTAATTGCCACAAGCTGTGTAAGAGAAACCACGAATTATATTTTTGTTAGCAGTCTAGTGCTTATAATCAACTTATAACGCATTCTGCACCTCAGTCATTCATCTCGAGTGGCACATGGAAGCCCACAGTAGCCTAGGTCAGCTACAGAGCTGTCAGCGGCCATCAAATGGTTTGTTTGGAAATTTCAAAAAGTATTTTCTCAAACAGTGTAATTTATTGTCTTCTAGACCCACGTATTTTTTGTCCACACACACACTGTACACCTCTAGCAATGATGTTAGGACAATTTGATTTATGTGAATGGTCTAAAACAGCCTTTAATTCGTGCGATTTTATTCATTGTAAAACGAAAAATCTTTGGGTTCCACTCGATCATCGATGTCAGCGGGATCCTCGTCACAGTTTCTGACTCTCTTAATGGCTACAATTACAATAGGAGTTGGGGGACTCTATTTTACGCATCTATAAACATAACTTATTCGAAACAGAACGGCCGGGACGTGTTTCACGGTTTAAGCGCTGTTATTTCTTGCTCATTCAAATATAAATTCAATGAATCCGCCGCCTGTAGTCTGGATCCTAAATGACATTGGCGTAGGTGGGGGTCAGAGGTCGTTTTGGTGCTATGGAGAAATTAAAAACGATTTGTTATGGCTTGAAATAATGTGCGAGATAAAAAAAAAATGGGAAGAACCCTTACCGTTGCGAAAAGAAGGCCTGGGTGCGCTGTGGTAATATTTTGTGACGTCAGCAGTCAGAGGTCTAGTGGAACAAGGCGGAGAGAGGCAGAGGCAACTTCAACAAACAAAATCAACAATCAACATTCAAATATAAATTAATGAATCCGCCTCCTTAGCTGGATCCTAATGACAGAGGCGTAGATAGAGTCAGAAGTCGTTTTGGTCTACGGAAAAATTAAAACGATACTTGATATAACGTGTAGGTAAAACAAAAAAGGGAAGAGCCGTTACCGTCGAGAAAGAAGGCCTGGATGCTCTGAGGTAATATGGTGTGACGTCAGCAGTCAGAGGTCTAGTGTAAATATGATAGGGTTTGTAAACTACATTTTCTTACAGAAAAAATAGAATTTTCTTCAATTCAGCTCACGATTCAAAATCTAACCAAACTTTTACAGCAGATTTAAAGATTCCCAAATTAGCTTTTGACGTCATTCCCAAATTGTTTCCTGATTGTTCGAAATATTTATCCAAAAATGTTAAAAGTCACCTAAGTAGAGATGAAAAATTAGAACTTATTGAGTAAAATACATGATGAAAATTGGTCCTTAAGCTGAATGTCTGATAATATAAATAGAAAAGGAAAACCTTATTGTTGAATACCACCTTGTTCTAGAGTTTACTGTAGATATGTGATAATATTCAGTTAATTTTATTTTTCAAAGACACACGTTAGTCTTTTTGAAAAATTGAATGCGAGAATCATCCCTTTAGTTTCTAGGTCGTACAGAAGTGAAACGAAACGATCCTAAAACGAAATAAATCGCCGAATCCTATATGAAAGTCACGTGAAAAGATTATCCCTAGAACTACGTCCATGGGGAAAAACAAACTGCGACCCGAGGATGCAGCGATCCTTTGTATAAAATACCTTATTTATGGATGAATCATACTTTACGATGCATAGACGTATATCTTGGTTATGCACATATACAAAGTGTCTTTGAAATTCCCCCTCGAGGAATGGAAGTATATTTATATAAATATGCCGCCTATTAGCTCAAATTTAACGAATATTTCGGTTTGTTTTGAAAGTATTCATCACGAGGGAGATTATGGTTTTCGTTTCACGTCTGACGAATTTTTTTCTGTAAGTGTAACAGCTGGAGTATAAATCGTCAAAGCTTCAACTAAACTACTTGTACCTATGTAAAATGTAAGTGTCATTGAGTCAGTAAAAATTACATTCCTATATAAAATGGAAACCTGATTGAACAAATAACTGTGACAGGTGTTTACTTCTTTTTCTTAAATCATTTTTACATCAGTTTTTTTCTCTGTCGTGATTGCCTTATTACTAGACGTGTTATAAAGTTTACATAATGGATTGTCATCAAAATGTCAGGGTTAACGAAGCAACTGTGGGTATACACTGTGGAACAGCCAAATGGAATAAATTCAGTAGCTTCTATTATTATGCATTTTTTTTAGAAAATCCTGAGACACATTTCTAATTCTAAAGTGACGTCTTGCGACGTAAAAATGTCATCTCTAAATTCAACCCCCTTCAGGTAACAGCTACAACCCCTAAATTTTCAAATTGGAAGTAGGGGCTTGTGATACTTCATTTGAAAAATCTCTTAATTCTCTATTCAAAACTGCTATGGTATAAGTAACACTATTTGTCAATTTTAGGTTCTGAAATGTTAATAATAACAAAATAAATGTTTGTAATTGTCGACATTCCCTACTATAAGATAAAAACTTACTAATAAATACGTACCATTTTTTGATCGACAATCGAACGACAAAAACGAGCAAGCAGCAAAAAAAAAACAAACCTGAAAATTAAGAAGTTTCTGTCAAATTTAGTCAAATTACCTAGAAACGTGCTTGTCATTGTAACAGTAGTTAACAGTTATCAGTGTTAAACTTTTTTGCTTTAGTTTTCGTGTTGCAATTCAGGGAGATGGTAATGCAATATGGTTCCAGCAGGATGGTGCACCAGCACATTACGAAGTCAATGTCCGGCATTATGTCCATACAATCTTTCCAAATCGCTGGATAGGGAGACGTGGTTCTGTGGAATGGCCTGCACGATCACCTGATCTCACGCCGTTAGACTTCTTCCTATGGGTATATGTAAAAAGTATGGTCTACAAAACCAAACCCGACGATTTAGCTGACTTAAGAAGAAGAATAACACTTGCAATTAGGTCGATTACCCCGCAGATGTTAACTAACGTTATAAGACATTTCTATATACGTCTAGGATGCTGCCAAGATGCTGGAGACATGCATTTTGAAAATCTGCTGCATTAATAATGATTTGTTTTTTATTTTAATGTAACGAATTTCCTACGCTGGAGAAACTTTTTTTTCTTGTTAATTTCTGCAATACAATTTAAAACCATAGCAGTTTTGAATAGAGAATGAAAAGACCTTTCAAATGAAGTATCACAAGTCCCTACTTCCAATTTGAAAATTTTGGGGTTGTAGCTGTCACCTGAAGGGGGTTGAATTTAGGGATGCCATTTTTACGTCGCAAGATGTCATTTTAGAATTAGAAATTGACGTGTCTCAGAATTTTCTAAAAAAATGCATAATAATGGAGCTACTGAATTTATTCCATTTGGCTGTTCCACACTGTATACATACTAGAAGATAACACTAAAATATTAAAGACAGAGTCGGACAGTGAATCAGTAAGTCTAACTGAAGATATGCAATCCGTGTAACGTTATGATCCTCAAATTTGCCTACTTTTACCGGAATAATATTCATATAGGGACTCTAATGAATTAGTTCTATGTCGCTCAGTCTGTATTTGACCATTGGTTAACAGCTTGTAATAAAGGACTGTCTAAAAAATAACTCGAATCAAATAGACTTCCAGTGTTTTCTCGTTTATACAGTTGTAATATCCACTTGAAAGGGAAAATCAATTATCGCGATCGGATGTCGTAGCTCGTCTCGGAGATTGAGTAGTTACAGACCCGTGATGGGTACCCTTGGATACAGTTCAATACTGAGTCTCTCTCTGTTCCCCCGGGACAACCTGGTAACCCAGGGAACGCAATGGCTGCGGGAGGGTCCTCCGGCCTGACGTTATAAAACGTGCTTCCGAGCCGAAAGTTGAATTGAGCGTAATTACACTGGTCGCAAAAATTAGGGTGTATAAAAGTATTGTACATTTTTAGGTGATTTTTAAAGGGCTGTAACTCGGTCAAAAATAGTCGTAGATCAATTTAAAAAAAAGCAAATTGAAGATTCAAGTTTCTAGTTTTGAGATCTGAACTTCAAATATTTTTACCGCTCATAATTTTTGAGTAATCACGAGAAAACCATCGGGATTTTTTTCCCTAAATTTTTGCTTGACTTTCAGAAGGTCCACGGACTTCAATAAATTTTTTTTTAGTAATTTCACCTCGAAATTTTCCAAGCTTGTTTTATCCTCTTTAATTTGAGCGGTTGGCGAGTCTTCTACGATGATTTTTCGCTCAGTTATCGTCGTTGAAAGCAAAAATGACCTTGTTTACTTTGAACATTAATTACTCGGGAACCTATGATCGTACAGAAAATTTCGATGTTTTTCCTTTAAAACATTTTTTTGGATGCGAGAAAGTTGATTCAAAAACATGTAAAAACTGGTGTATTTTGGGATAATTGATTAACTTGATACAAATTTGCAAGTAACGGATAGACCAAGGATTTTTTTAACGTCAAAGTAAACTAAAGAAATCCTGAAAAATTCAAACTGCAGCAATTTTTTTCCGTTGTGTTTAACAATTTTTTTTATATCCCTTAATTTTTGTGACCAGTGTATAATCCGAATGTAAACGACGCGTAATCTTGATCCGCATTAGTTTCGAGTTTAATTTTGTGCCGTTGCCGGCGAAAAACAGGAAATATATAGCATATATCGAAGAACGAAAAAAAAAAATAAATACAGCACCCACACAGTACAGTGTATGAGGCTTGTATCAAGCTGAAAATATAACAGGCCCTTTAAGAAAAAAGCGTGATCAAAAATGGCGGAGCAAAAAAATACCTATTTCTATTCTTAATCTGAAGTTTATGACCTTATTGAATCATCAAGGCTGTCACTTTATGTGATGGGTACTTTTACCGGGTACATAAAAATCAGAAAAAGAAAGTTTATTAAAAAGAAATGATATTTTCGGAGAAATAAAACACTATTAATAGCCCAATCAACCGGGAGAAAACCGGTCACTAATTGTTATCAGCAAACAGAAAATATTGTCGTATAGAGAAAGAAATTCTAAGAAAGGTAGCGTTTTTTGCGACTCGAGTTTTTATGGCGAACATAACCAAAAATATTCGCAAAAGTCAAAAAAAACGGTTTTTTGCAAATAAAAAAAAGTTTCAAGTCCTACACAAGAAAGTTAAATTAGAAAGTTGTAGGTCTTAAAAATGCGCGTCGAATGAGATGTGAACGAAAAAAATCGGTTCATAAACATTTGAGAAAAATTTAAAAAAGCGTCAAAAATCGCGTTTTCGTATTTTTGCTGTATAAATTCCAATTTTGTTTGAACAGACTTCTTGTTAACTAGAAATACAGCCCAAGGCAAGCGAAAAATGACCCTTTTTTCAAGTATTCCAAAAAAAGTTTTATTTTTTCGAGTTATAACGATTTAAAAAAAAAGACGTTTTCAAAAATCAGCTTTTACAGAGGCAAAAATGATCGTCCAGAAACGATCATGGGCTCATTTTATTCGCGAAGACTTGTACTTCATGCTATTAAAAAACCAAATAGCTTTTATTTAATTTTTACATAAAAAATGCGTTGTAAAACCGTTTTTTTTTTCGAATAACTTTTTTAATTTTGGTTTTACTTTTTTGGCCGTTGCATATTTGAAAACTGACATTCAAAACACGCATTAAAAAAAAAATGAAGGTCCTACGACCTCAGGGAGCCGAGATCATTTCTTTTAAGCTGAGGAAAAGATAATTTTGCGAGCGCGATCGATTTGAAATCGTGTTTAGTTTTCGATGCGCCCAAGCAGTGTCCGTCCACTCTGTCGCCGTGTGACGACCGTCCATATTCATACACACTTGAGCTCTTATTTTAACTGAGTCAATAACAAAAAGTACGCGGAAAAGCACATAAATTGTTATTTATTTATAAAAATGTATTTTGTCCACTTTAAAGTAGGCTCCATCGAGTGCAATCGCCTTCAGCTCCTTCAGCGAATTTTGTTTGATGGCCTCTATCGTTTCAAAACGGCGACCACGTAATGGCAATTTTAGTTGGAAATAAAAAAATCACACGGAGCCATATCCGGTGAACCCGCTGGTTGGTCCATCGTGTTTATTGAGTTTTTGACCTTATATTCGGTCACAATCGTAGCTCGGTGAGATGGCGCGTTGTCGTCGTGCAAAATCCAAGAATTTTCCTTCCACAATTCCGGCCGTTTCCGACGAATACTTTCGGGCAAACGCCTCAAAATGCCGAGATAATACTCCTTATTAACCGTCTGTCCTTCCGGAAGGAATTCGGAATGTACCACGCCTCTATAATAAAAAAAAACGTCAGCATCACCTTCACTTTCGACCGACTTTGGCGCGTTTTTTTTCGGTTTCGGCTCATCATCATAGCGCCATTCCGATGATTGACGATTTGTTTGCATGTCGTACTTGTAGACCCATGTTTCGTCTCCAGTTATGATGCGTTTCACGAAGATTCGTTCACTATCGGCTCTGGAAATCATGTCAAGAGCAACCTGTTTCCGATGCTCGTTTTGAAGAACATTCAGCTCTTTCGGAACCAGTCTCGCAGCGACGCGTTTCATGCCCAAAACATCACTCAAAATACCATGAGCTGACATTGTCGATATGTCACACTCTTGAGCCAACTCTCTACCACTCATGTGGCGATTTTCAAGCATTAATGTTTTGATTTTGTCGATGTTATCGGCTGTTGTAGAGGTCGATGGCCGACCGGAGTGAGGCAAATCTTCGACGATTTCACGGCCCGCTTTGAACTCCTTATACCACTCGTAAGTCTGTGTTTTGGACATATACGAATCACCAAAGACATCATTTAACATTTTCGATGAATCGGCACACGAAATTCCGTTTGCGAAATTTTAAACAAACGCGTTGTTCCACTATTTTTTCCATTGAACAATTCGCCGAGCACACTTGAGGTCTATTACTAACAGCTGCTGTAAACACACACTGAGTGACAGATCGCGCTCTAAACAGGCTTGGTATTTAAGAAAGGGGCTACCAACCAGAAGAAAAAAACGTTTTACCGATTCTTTTTAAGCGGTTTATTTAAATCCAAATTTCCGGGTACTTTTTGTACGTAGTGTATGTATGTTGCAGTATCAACGGTGTTACATTAATTTCTTCAATTTTATTGACATTGCGTCGGTGAAGGTCTTCTATATCGAAGCAAAAATACTAGTACGAAAAATATCGGAATTTAAGCCTTCAATATGTAGGCGTATCATGACTTTCGTCGTTCACTGTAAGTAATCAGGGCATGTTAGGAATTTTCTGTGTATTTTTATGATACTAACTTTTATTACTGTGCAGGGGGGGGAGGGAGGGAGGGGAAAAAAAAAACAATAAAAAAAAATAAAAAAAAAAAAAAAAAAAAAGAAGGGCGCCCCCCCCCCCCCCCCCCCCCCCCCCCCCCCCCCCCCCCCCAACCCAAAACCCACCCCGGGGGGGGGGGCCCCCCCCCGCCCGGGCCCCCCCCCCCCCCCCCCCCCCCGCCGGGGGCGGGGGGGGGGGGGGGGGAGGGGGGGGCGGGGGGGGGGGACGGGGCGGGGGAAAAAACGAGGGCGCGGGCGGGGGGGGGCCGCCCGCGGGGGGGGGGGGGGGGGGGGGGGGGGGGGGGGGAGAGGAGGGGGGGGGGGGGGGGGGGAGGGGGGGGGGGGGGGGAGAGATGGTGGGGAAAAAAAGGCGCGAAAAGGGAGGAGAAAAAAAGAGGGGGAAAAAAAAAAAAGGGGGGGGGAGGAAAAAAAAAAGAAAAAAAAAAAAAAAAAAAAAAAAAAAAAAAAAAAAACCGGGGGGGGGGGGAGGAAAAAAAAAAAAAAAAAAAAAAAAAAAAAAAAACACACAAAAAAAAAAAAAAAAAAAAAAAAAAAAAAAAAAAAAAAAAAAAAAAAAAAAAAAAAAAAAAAAAAAAAAAAAAAAAAAGAGGAAAAAGGGGGGGGGGGGGGGGGGGGGGGGGGGGGGGGGGGGGGGGGGGGGGGGGGGGGGGGGAGAAAGGGGGAGAAAAAAAAGAGAAAAAAAAAAAAAAAAAAAAAAAAAAAAAAAAAAAAAAAAAAAAAAAAAAAAAAAAGAAAAAAAAAAAAAAAAAAAGAGAAAAAAGAGCGCAAAACGAAGCGGAAAAGGGGGGGGAAAAAAGGAGGAAAAAAAAAAAAAAAAAAGAAAAAAAAAAAAAAAAAAAAAAAAAAAAAAAAAAAAAAAAAAAAAGGGGAAGGGAAAAAAAAAAAGGAGAAGAAAAAAAAAAAAAAAAAAAAAAAAAAAGAAAAAAAGGGGGGGGGGGGAGGGAGAGGGAAAAAGGAAAAAAAAAAAAAAAAAAAAAAAAAAAAAAAAAAAAAGGAGGAAAAAAAAAAAAAAAAAAAAAAAAAAAAAAAAAAAAAAGGGAGAGGGGGGAAAAGAAAAAAAAAAAAAAAAAAAAAAAAAAAAAAAAAAAAAAAAAAAAAAAAAAAAAAAAAAAAAAAAAAAAAAAAAAAAAAAAAAAAAAAAAAAAAAAAAAAAAAAAAAAAAAAAAAAAGGGGGGAGAAGAGGGAAAAAAAAGGGGGGGAAAAAAAAAAAAAAAAAAAAAGAAAGAAGAGAGAAGGGGGGGGGGTTAAAAAAAGGGAACAAGACTAGATTATTTATTTTTAAGACAAGGCAGTTTGCTGCGAGCGGTTGTATCTCAATTCGTGCATAAAAATGCGAACTTCGCAACATCCGGCCTGGAGAACGGTCCGATCTAGGATGGCAGACCGTCGCGTCGGCCCGAAGAAAGGTGTTAAATGCAAATACCAAGGTAAACAATTATTATCCGATGTCGGTCGGCCGGTTTTTGCGCTGAAACCGCTGGGTACGGCATTAATGACCTGTCAGGAAACCGCTTAGTCTAATAATGGCAATAACTTTAGCACTCATTAAAGCCCCATTGCGCCAGGAGAAAAAATCCATAGTTCAGCTCTTGCGGAAGGAATATGCCGCTTTGCGAGTCGCTCCCGCGGATGCACTTGATGGACGTCATTTTTTCATTTTTCATTTATGGCATTTATGACGAAGACGATCAAGGCTCACCGCTATTATAGTCCAGTAGGCAGGGAGCTAAAATCATCAAAAAAGTGTTCTTGAAACATATAAGGCTAATTTTGACGATTTTTTATGTATTTTTTTTTTTGCCTAGAACACAATGCGCGGGGTCCGTAGAGCTGAAACCGTCCTCTAATTTTATAAATTAACAATTTGTGAAAAAAAAAACGTTTTTTTTTCACATTTTCGCTTATATCTCCGTTCCTTGGCATATTTTATATAGCATATGCATATAAAAAGTTGTAGCCTATTGAATTTCCCAAATTTTAAGCCCAACCCGAAGTCTCCAAGTGCTATTGTTAACTTGCAAATGACTGCTGAAGTTGAAAAAGTGCTTTTTTTTCACTATTTTTTTACTTCGAAAGTAGGGCGACTATGATCATGAAATTTGAGTATGGAGTCCCTTGGAGGGGACTGCTATTTGTAGTATGAAATTACAAAAAAAGTTTCATCTCGATCCGTTAATAACTTTTCGAGTAATTAACGATCGAATTTTTTTGCAAGCCTTAATCAACAGTGACGCCATTTCTTTGTTTATTGTACGATGTTGACCGGGTTGGGCTAGAAAAATCATAAATCTCTTCAAGTTTGCGAGACTTTGAGATTTTGAAAAATATTAATTTGGGCAAGTTTTATATCTAATGTTTTCTACGCGACTACCTTTTTTGACGCGACGTATATATTGTTTTAGCGTTGCCGCTTCAAAATTCTCGGAATTGTGACTATAATATCTTGAAAGTACTTTACAAGACGCGTATTTAAAAAAAAATAGACGTCAACCTTCCATTTCTTAGAAATCAAACTTTTTACATGGTAAATTTTTTTATATTTTTTAAGCGCAACTTGTGTGTGATAGGGCGATAACATTTGAGAGCTATTAATAGTTGAGACAGTACAAAAATATACGAGAAAAACACAGGACAAAACGCGAAAACATCAGTGAAGTTGAG
>JAPWTK010000050.1:2090000-2151579 GCA_029963805.1 Aromia moschata | reverse complement strand
AAACATATTAATATCTTCGTTAAATATAAAATAAAAAATTCGTTAACTGACTACGGTCCTGTTACACTCCGCGCTCGCACGAACTCTACTAATAACTTCAGTTTAAATATAAATTTAATTTGAGGCGACCAGTGGACACAGTTGATCCGGAATGAATATAACTGGACTCTTGGATCGCCCTGTACACGACCGATAAAACTCCGCTTGTAAATAACAATCCACCGAGGATAAGTCGCCGGGCGCAATAGTAAGTTTTACGGCAGTTATAAATAAAATTTTAAAGATCATATGCCGGCGTATGGTCCTGATAGGCCGACGTGGTCATTAAACGAATTGAAGCTTCCTCTCCTTATTCCCCTACATAAGTATCGGAAGGTTTCGAGAGCACCGAGACGCCATTTTGTTATTACCCATAAAGCGGAGGCCGTATATTACACGGTCGTGATGCCTGTCCCCATGGTTCTTTATTTCTCTTCGAAAATTATAAGAGTTATTGCGGGCGGGAATTAATACGCATTTCTTAGATTAAATTTCCAACGGATGGAAATCGCAGACGATGAAATCCCCTTTTTGTATTCTATACGTATGGTGATTCCTAAGTTGGGTCATATGTTCAATGGCGTGTAGAACTATTAAAAAAAAAACATTTTTCAATGCATTCAAAACATTTCAATTTCAAAACATTCATTCAATAAACTCAAAAATAAATAAGCATTTGTCTTGTCCTGCCTTCAATTTAAGGAAAATGTAAATTCGAAAGACAGTAGAAACACCTAATACACGTAATTTATTTCACGTATTTTCTTATCTTCACTCTTTATTTTCTTATCTTACTTTTTGTATTTACAGTTTCGCTGTAGATGCAACCTTTTGTTAAATTTAATGAAGGACCGGATAATGATGTTTTCGAAATTAGGGGTTACAGTTTTAAAAAATTTAGTAAGTCATGGTGCCTAGAGCATAGAGCCATTTAATTAATAAAAATTCAAGAACCAGCTCTTATACTAAGTGTTGAAAATTCGTTGTTTTAAAACGTCAATGCTGTTAGGTTCTGTCGCGTAAACCTTAGATATAAGATACCCCAACAGAAAAAAATATAAAGGTGTGAAGTCCGGTGACCGAGCTGGCCATTCTATCGGACCTTATCGTCCAATTCATCTACCACGATATTCCTCATTCAAATTATAGTCTTACTGCACCATTGATGGATTAAGTATCCATCAAATATACCCTAAACCCAAACAAAATTAAATAAACCTTAACTATCTTTCAAATGAGGTATCACTTGCCATAGGGTCCCATTTAAAGTTAAAGCGGCTCTGTGACGTCATCTATGACGATTACATCACATGTTACCGTTAGTAGAGAAGCTTACATTCATTTATTTTCTCTCTCCAAATTTCATTAGTCTGAGTGTAACCGTTCAAAAGATAATAAGGACCGTATAATGCTGTTTTCGAAATTTATAATAACTTTTTTTAATCTCGAGTTTTTTGAGAGATTTGAAAAAAAAAGTTTGTTTTGAATTCAACTTAGTAATCACCCTTTATAATTTGAATGTTTTAAGCCAAAATAATAAAAGCACTTTAAAGTATAGATATATAGATCGAAGGTTTTTATTTCGCCAGGTCTTATAAGGGAGAACGCGAAGACTTTCTGTGATATGATTCTGTTAAATAATCAGAACTAAAACACCTACACTAGTGACTGCAGACACGTGTCATAAATATCAAATATATGTATATTTTTTCGGTCGAAAAACGGCGTGAAAATATATTTATCTTAAAAATATTATAACGAAAATATCGAGTACGTCAAAAGCGTGTCTGCAGGTGTAAAAAATATGGGCAAGTTAATGCTCTCGGTGCACAGAGGATGGTCCGGATGGATTTGGAGGTTTGGCCACATCGGCTGCCGACACGTCTTTACTACTAGCAACTTTTAATGCAAAAAAAATGCATTATTTTTTTGTATACAGAGTGTCCGGTAAACATGCGGCGGCAGTATTCTAGACGCATATAGAGAAGGTAAAAATAAAACTAATCCTTCATATAAAATGTTCTCTTACGATGCTCTTCTACCGAGATATCAGGCCCCCAAAGAAGTACCTTGAACACACATTCTTTTCGTGCAAGAACTTTTATACCTTTCTGTAGATTTTAATACTTGCTGGGCATTTTCTATGAAGCGTAACTCATAAAACAGTATATTAAGGGTAGTTTCAAGCATCAGGGATGCCAGGAGAGAAGTCGCCCAAACGCAAAAAAAATGAAAGTTTTTAAGACAGGTCAAATATTGAATTCAAAAAATCATTTATTTATTCCTTGGACATTTTACTAAGGAAAAGGTATTCTTCATCAGTTTAAAAGAAAGTAATGAAATTCGCCTTTATTTTTTGTGATCCAACTTTAACTAGCCCGTTCAAATCTATAGAGGTATAAAAGTTTTTGCCAGCGTCCAACAAGGTACCTCTTTGGGGCCCCATATCTCGGTAGGACAGCACCGTATAAGGAAAAATTATATGCGGAACAAACTTTATTTTTACCCTCCCTGTATGTATATATGATTTCTGATGACGCATAACGGTGAACGAGAATTTTTTCTCATTGCACTTCGGATCTACGAGGTGTGGCTATTAAATAACCGAACTGATGTTACTACCAGCGCGCTTCTAGCGTGTCGCTACAAGTTTGAGCAGAACTGTGTCTGGTGATACTCTCGCCACCCTGATCTCGCTGGACAAGCCAGTGGGTCGCTCATTTTGACTGTAGCAGTCGTCTGAATTTGACTACGCACCAGTGACGCGCCGAAAAAATATGAAGTGTTCAGATGGAGCAACAGGTTAATCTCAAGAGTCTTGTTAAACCGGGGAAAACTTTTACAGAAGCTTATGCAATGTTAAAAGGAGTGTACAGGAATGAATGTTTATCCCGCACACAAGTTTTTGAATGGTTTAAACGGTTTAAAGAGGGACGTGAAACGACCGAAGACGATCCGCGCCCCGGACGGCCCTCAATGTCAAAAACGGACGAAAACATTGAAAAAACTGGTAAATTAGTCCGCGAAGATCGTCGTCTAAGCATCCGAGGGCTTGCTGAAATAACAGGAATCAAAAGAATGTGTTCGCCAGATTTTGCATGAATCGTTCAACATGCGCAAAGTTTGCGGAAAAAATGGTGCCAAAACTCCTCACTCCCGAGCAAAAGGAATCAAGAAAGAACATTTGCGCTGACATTCTAAACAACTGACACTGATCCAGGCTTGTTAGACACAGTGACACTGAAGAGGACAAGATTCGAAGGTGTGGAAGCGATTAAAGCAAAAGCGACGGAGGTTCTGAACCAGCCGACAGAAGCGAACTTCCAGCACTGCTTTGAACAATGGAAAAGTCGTATGGAGCGGTGTACAGATCGCCAAGGGGAGTAGATTGAAGGCAAAAAAGTTGCTACTGTCATTGGTAACGAATAAAAAGTGTTATGACATCAGTTCGGTTATTTAATAACCACACTTCGTATAGTTAGTGGTGAGCTGCCAGGAACGACATCTGCCGTTTGCTGACGAGAAAATAAGTCGAAGCAGTTGTTCATCGATGTACGTCGTCAGATATATCATACTGATGAGACCTAATAAGGTCGAAATCCGGATATGTGATTTCTGACGACGTATAACAGCGAACGGGAACATATTCTCATTTCCCTGTATGTGTAAAAGATTCTACGCTGTCGACAAATAGAAATGTTGTCCCCGAGAGCGCAATCCCATCAGATAGATGCACTATCCGACTAACTAAAATCCCTCTTCCGCAATATAAAAGAGGATATACGCCGCCGCCGCGGTTATACACGGAATCCCGCGCATACGGATGTCCCATAAAAGTCCCCATTACCCCATGCAAACACACGTAAAAACGCGTGTAGTTCACCCCATTCGGACGCTAATGCGCCGCGAGACCGTTACCTCCCCGGCCCGTACCCGCGTTCTCGCTTCCGGAGTTTTATTATCGCGGCCAATAAGGGGCCTATTTGTTTCCCGCTCATCCCGGCTGGATGCGTCGCGTCGCGGTAAGCACCGCATTTGCGTCGGCGTCGTCGCCGAAGCCCCGAAGGTAAATATCCGGCGAATATCCGTCCGCGCGTATTCGGATTGATTTGGATTTTTTGCGGGTACAGTCCGTCTGGCAAAGCGAGGGTATAGCCCGTCCGAAAAAGAGAGATAATTACGGTAGCTCGCTGCGCCGAAAATGTGAAAAGCCAAAATTAAAAACAACAAAATATAAAAAAGAAAAAGGAATAACATGATTTGAATGTTTACGGGTATAGTCCGTCTGGCAAAGGGAGGGTATAGCCCGTCCGAAAAAGAGAGATAATTACGGAAGCTCGCTGCGCTGAAAATGTGAGAAGCCAAAATTAAAAACAACAAAATATAAAAGAGAAAAAGGAATAACATGATTTGAATGTTTACGGGTATAGTCCGTTTGAGAAAGGGACGGTATAGCCTGTCTGAAAATGAGAGATAATTACGGAAGCTCGCTGCGCCGGTCGGGGGACGTGAAATTAGTTTGTAGTAGAAATGAATTAATCGTGAAAAGCCAAAATTAAAGATAATAAAATATAAAAAAGGCAAAGAAATAACAAACCTCATGTCATGATACTCAGTAGTTACTCGGTATTCTATAATATCAGCATTATGACAATTGCGATAACAATAATAAAGAGACATCCACAAAACACGTCATCAGATGTGGCTATGACCGAGAGAGATGGATATAGCGGTTATGTCGAAGCTCGAAGCAAAACGCAGTTGTTGTCAAACTTGTGACAAGTGGCTGTCACAATTATAAAATAAATAATGGCTGTCATATAATGTAACAACTTTGACAATTACATAAGGTTATAAATTTAAAATTGAGAATAGAAGTACGTCTCTTTTTTGCTCGGCCAAATTTGATGACGTTTTTTTTTTTTGGATGGCTCGTTGGAATTGTTATCGAATTCATTACACAGATCAAGCCATACAAACGACGATAAAGCCAAGCAGACGCCCAGAACGTGACCTGTGCTCGTAGGCTCATTTAGTCGTTCACAGTGTTTGCTCGGTGAACATCTCCCATTATTTAGCAAATTTTGTTTTGATAAAGCGAAAAATTATGGGTAACTGTGTACTGGTGGACTATAAAAAATAGAACTGACTGTGTACCTGATCTGAAATTTCTTTATTTAAGTAAATACAAATATAATAACGTAACAAATACTCGTGAAGTTGGATTTACCGTCTTATATCGAGTAGACTAACAGTTTACGTGCCCTTGATCGCGTTGCTAGTGAATTTTATATTTTCAACAATTATATTTGTTTTCATAATGTTTTCTATAAAGGGTATCCCCCCATAAGTATGGTGAAATGCCCCCCCCCCCCCTTTTTTTTTATTTTCTTCGCATGATGAAAGTGTTTCTTAGGGCTAATTATGAAAGGTAGACCGAATTTTAGGTCCAAAAAATTTTCCTCTCAGCTAGGTATGGAAAAAACCCTGTTTTTTACGTTTTATTTTTTTTTCTCGGTTTTTTACTGTCGAAAAAAATCTGAAAAAATTCATGAGTACAGAAAATATGATTAATTTTATGTAAAATTTTTTGTCAAGCTCATTCAAGGTCATTATGACCTCTAAAAAAAATTATTCAAACTTTAAAAATCCCATATCTTTTAACAAAAAAAAAAGCTTCAGGCTTAATATTTTATATTTTTAACTGTCTTTTACTACCTCAAATTTTTTTCAGATTTTTTTGAGTGGTGGGTCATGCCCAAAAGTGCGAAAAAGCAATTTTTTGTCCGTGAAACGACTTAAAACCGCTTAAAATCATCATTTTATAGTGTCAGACAGTTAAAAAATATAAAAACCACTAGTTTCGATAAGTGGAATTATTTTTTCTTACTATTTTTTGTGAACATATTTTTTTAATAGTTTGAAGTCATTTGAGTCCTTTTAGTGCAAGAAAAAAATCAGGACACTATAAAATGATGATTTTAAGCCGTTTTAAGTCGTTTCACGGACTAAAAATTGATTTTTCGCACTTGTGGGCATGACCCACCACTCAAAAAAATCTGAAAAAATTTGAGGTAGTAAAAGACAGTTAAAAATATAACATGTTAAAAATCTGAGCCTGAGGCTTTTTTTTTTGTTAAAAGATATGGGATTTTTAAAGTTTGAATAATTTTTTTAGAGGTCATAATGACCTTGAATGAGCTTGAAAAATTAATCATATTTTCTGTACTCATGAATTTTTTTTAGATTTTTTTCGACAGTTAAAACCCGAGAAAAAAAATAAAACGTAAAAAACAGGGTTTTTTCCATACCTAGCTGAGAGGAAAATTTTTTGGACCTAAAATTCGGTCTACCTTTCATAGTTAGCCCTAAGAAACACTTTCATCATGCGAAGAAATTAAAAAAAAAGGGGGGGGCATTTCACCATACTTATGGGGGGTATACCCTTTCTATTCACACAATGTACCAAAACATGATGAATTCTAGAAAGCGTCTCTTTTGGTTTTCAATGTTTTGTTCAGAAAAATTATTAAATGGTTCCTACCAAGACAAAATTACACGTTTCTAGTGAAATAGGCTGGAACTGCCGAATATTAACTTTTTTGTTTGGAATTTGCGCCTTTTTTCCAACCAATCCGCCGCCGCCGTATAGATATCGGTCCGCCCGCCCCCGCGGCGACGGTGGGGTAGCGCAGACGCGATTTGTAAACCTAATGAGGCGTCGCCACGTACCCCTTTCGCAGACGCATTCAAATTAGCCACGGCCCGTTTAGTGATTCAGGCGCGGAAGGGGGGAGGCAGAAGAAACCGCCTAATCTGAACTGTAAATTAGTAAAGGTAGCGACTTCGTGCTTAAGACTGGGTCCCTTATGATGTACTAAGCCGTTTCTGGGGGGCTCTAATACTCCCCCTCTCTCTCGCTCCCTCGTTCCGCTGTTACGTATAAGTACGTTATTGCCGAGGCTATATATGATGCTCCGCCCGAGGATAATTATTCCTGCGAGGTCCTGGGGGGATCCGGCTGCGGGCAGGAAATATTCTGCATGATTTCTGATCGGTTTAGGCGCAATGGACCGGGTTCTTGACATGCACAGGCATTTACGTCGCGCCAATAGCTTTATTCCGTTACCGACGTGTTAAATACGAAGCAGTGCCGCCTCGAACTACAGAAAAAAATAAGAAAGAGGACAACACGTAAATTGTGGCAGCCATTTTTAAACTAAAATAAACACAAAACTTCGGAATTCAACCAGAAATTCTTTTGGACGAGACATTTTAAATTTATTGTAAATTCTATTTTTGGCAAAACGATGGAAAATATAGACAAACGATTAACCTCTTTATGTGAGATTTTCAATTTTGGAAATCTCATAAATGATAATTTACAATTTCTACGATTATATTAAAACAAAATTCGGTCCAATGCCTATCTTCGGTATACTAAAGAAACCATTCCATTAAAATGTTACTTTTATCAGTAAGACAATATTTTAAGAAACGGTATCTAAAAATATATCTACACGCCTAAAAAACCTCAGGGCTATCGATGTTTGGGTCTATTAAAATAAAATAAATCGTCCCTTAAGTACGCGGGGCCAAACCGCAAACAATATTAACCCTACCCTCGCCTCTTTCTCCCCCTCTGACGTCATCCCGTTGAAGAACACGACACCAAACGAAAAAAAAAAAGAAGGAAGAATGCCAGGTAAACAACGCGAGAGCTCTTTAATAATCACGGCGTGCCGATGCGCTTTTGTCGTCGAAATAAGTGAGTGTCATTACCGTCTCTCGCGTCTTTTGTTTCCCCACTTTTTCCCCACACTTGCACACATCAAACCGACCGGAATGATGCGTCCCTTTTTTCATGTTCCTCTTACACGACTAAATAGTGACTCTTTTAACAAACAACCCAATTTTTTCGGTGTGTTATATTAATTTATAGCTGAGAGTAAAAATAAATTCAAAACGTAAGAAAAATTAGGGGTTACAGTTTTAAAAAATATAGTAAGTCATGGTGCCTAGAGCATAGAGCCATTTAATTAATAAAAATTCAAGAACCAGCTCTTATACTAAGTGTTCAAAATTCGTTGTTTTAAAACGTCAATGCTGTTAGGTTCTGTAGCGTAAACCTTAGATATAAGATACCCTCACAGAAAAAAATCTAAAGGTGTGAAGTCCGGTGACCGAGCTGGCCATTCTATCGGACCTTATCGTCTAATTCATCTACCACGATATTCCTCATCCAGATTATAGTCTTACTGCACCATTGATGGATTAAATATCCATCAAATATACCCTAAACCCAAACAAAATTAAATAAACCTTTAACTATCTTTCAAATGAGGTATCACTTGCCATAGGGTCCCATTTAAAGTTAAAGCGGCTCTGTGACGTCATCTATGACCTAGAACCTTACATTCATTTATTTTCTCTCTCCAAATTTCATTAGTCTGAGTGTAACCGTTCAAAAGATACGAGGTGGAGAAAGGGACTTTTGGCTAGCACTGTATGCTATAATTAAATAAAAAGATAAGAAAAATGGAACAAAATAGGCTGTAGCAATTTGAGCGATATATTTTTAGGTTAGGAAACGCGTGGTAGAAGGCGGATAGGGGGCGTTTCAATTACGTAATGATAATTAAATCGCGGCCCATCTGAAATCCACAGATAACCATATTCAAATTTCTTTAATCCGGCGCGTTCCGGAACAACAAATAAGGGGATTAGCGCGATCCACGGATACAGCACTAATTCGCCCTCCAAGAATCCAATTAACTTTTGCTAATCCCGTAATACGCATGAATTGGCGTATTTTTTTTCTCTTCCCGGCCGATTTAAAACCGTCTCGCAATAAGTCACGATTTAAAATTTCCCTCGGTATGCAAAAAAATACCGGAATGGTATTTTGTTTCGATATAATTTTCGGATGTAATATAAAATTCGATTAATAGGGAACATTAACGTTTGTAGATAAAACGTTAATTAAACCGTAAAACTTCGACAATTTAAGTCTTGTTAAAAAAAGTCCTAGAGCAATCGCAAAAAATACTTGAGACCAGGAGGATGTTTTTTCCATTTTTTGTTTGCGTTTTTGGCTAAATATTATGTCGATCTGCAAATTAAGGGTGGTAGTTGAGACCAACCGGGCCCCAAAAATGTTCAGACAACGATGTATTTAAAACTAGGCAAATTTTAGCACAGTCGCGTGCACTGCCCCGGCCGCATATTCCTCAACGACAATCTCCGAAGCTAACTCGTATCAAGTATACCCGTATTATAATAATGTACTAACAGTGTCCTATACTATTTACAAACGGTTTTTTTTACTTTTATTTTTCCCTTAGAAAAAATTCGCGAGCAGCCCCTGATCCCGACCCGAAAAATGTTGTTTAGCAATTACCGGGCCGGCGCGTTTAAGGCCGTCTTTGATCATTTTTATGGGACTTAAACCCTTTATTCGCGCCGGGAATCCGAGACGAGATGGAACGCGAGATAGGGTGGGCGGATGGCTTGTGTATTCGCGCCCTTACCTACTATTAGGTTAATTTATTAGTTGAGAGGTGTGTTACGCCTAATTGTAATTGAAATGAGTGGGAGGGGGAGCTTTCTGCTTTATTATTGAGCGTCTTTTCGCCCCCTCGAGGCAGTGTAAAAGGACTATTTGGGGTTAATTTGAATAAGGAAATTTAAAAAAAGACGAATTTTAAACATCCGACAGTCAAACACAAATATGAATTTATTACTGTCTAAACACAGAGCATTCATAAATGACAACAAACCACATGACGTAAAAAATAGGCAAGCAGTATTACACTATTGATATGATCCTGGAGTGGGTACTGGAACCTTCGGCGTAGAAACAAAAAACTGGACGTTTTCCACGAAACACCGAACTACTACACTTTTGGCGAAATGCTGGCTACTACAAGTTGGCGAAACGCGCGTCGAGAAAAAGTGTAGTAGTTCGATGTTTCGTGGAAAAACGTCCAGTTTTTTTTTTACAATTGATATGAGTTAAATCTAAAAGTCCCTAAGCCTGTTACAATCTCAAGGTCAGTTGCAAGTAAAGGAGCCGACGAAAACTTAACTTTTGACTTTTTTCTAATTTTGACTTTTTGACTAATTTGACTTTTCCACGAAACACCGAACTACTACACTTTTTGGCGAAATGCTGGCTACTACAAGTTGGCGAAACGCGCGTCGAGAAAAAGTGTAGTAGTTCGATGTTTCGTGGAAAACGTCCAGTTTTTTTTTTACAATTGATATGAGTTAAATCTAAAAGTCCCTAAGCCTGTTACAATCTCAAGGTCAGTTGCAAGTAAAGGAGCCGACGAAAACTTAACTTTTGACTTTTTTCTAATTTTGACTTTTTGACTAATTTGACTTTTCCACGAAACACCGAACTACTACACTTTTGGCGAAATGCTGGCTACTACAAGTTGGCGAAACGCGCGTCGAGAAAAAGTGTAGTAGTTCGATGTTTCGTGGAAAACGTCCAGTTTTTTTTTTACAATTGATATGAGTTAAATCTAAAAGTCCCTAAGCCTGTTACAATCTCAAGGTCAGTTGCAAGTAAAGGAGCCGACGAAAACTTAACTTTTGACTTTTTTCTAATTTTGACTTTTTGACTAATTTGACTTTTCCACGAAACACCGAACTACTACACTTTTGGCGAAATGCTGGCTACTACAAGTTGGCGAAACGCGCGTCGAGAAAAAGTGTAGTAGTTCGATGTTTCGTGGAAAACGTCCAGTTTTTTTTTACAATTGATATGAGTTAAATCTAAAAGTCCCTAAGCCTGTTACAATCTCAAGGTCAGTTGCAAGTAAAGGAGCCGACGAAAACTTAACTTTTGACTTTTTTCTAATTTTGACTTTTTGACTAATTTGACTTTTCCACGAAATACGGAACTACTACACTTTTGGCGAAATGCTGGCTACTACAAGTTGGCGAAACGCGCGTCGAGAAAAAGTGTAGTAGTTCGATGTTTCGTGGAAAAACGTCCAGTTTTTTTTTTACAATTGATATGAGTTAAATCTAAAAGTCCCTAAGCCTGTTACAATCTCAAGGTCAGTTGCAAGTAAAGGAGCCGACGAAAACTTAACTTTTGACTTTTTTTCTAATTTTGACTTTTTGACTAATTTGACTTTTCCACGAAACACCGAACTACTACACTTTTGGCGAAATGCTGGCTACTACAAGTTGGCGAAACGCGCGTCGAGAAAAAGTGTAGTAGTTCGATGTTTCGTGGAAAACGTCCAGTTTTTTTTTACAATTGATATGAGTTAAATCTAAAAGTCCCTAAGCCTGTTACAATCTCAAGGTCAGTTGCAAGTAAAGGAGCCGACGAAAACTTAACTTTTGACTTTTTTCTAATTTTGACTTTTTGACTAATTTGACTTTTCCACGAAACACCGAACTACTACACTTTTGGCGAAATGCTGGCTACTACAAGTTGGCGAAACGCGCGTCGAGAAAAAGTGTAGTAGTTCGATGTTTCGTGGAAAACGTCCAGTTTTTTTTTTACTATTGATATGAGTTAAATCTAAAAGTCCCTAAGCCTGTTACAATCTCAAGGTCAGTTGCAAGTAAAGGAGCCGACGAAAACTTAACTTTTGACTTTTTTCTAATTTTGACTTTTTGACTAATTTGACTTTTCCACGAAACACCGAACTACTACACTTTTGGCGAAATGCTGGCTACTACAAGTTGGCGAAACGCGCGTCGAGAAAAAGTGTAGTAGTTCGATGTTTCGTGGAAAACGTCCAGTTTTTTTTTACAATTGATATGAGTTAAATCTAAAAGTCCCTAAGCCTGTTACAATCTCAAGGTCAGTTGCAAGTAAAGGAGCCGACGAAAACTTAACTTTTGACTTTTTTTCTAATTTTGACTTTTTGACTAATTTGACTTTTCCACGAAACACGGAACTACTACACTTTTGGCGAAATGCTGGCTACTACAAGTTGGCGAAACGCGCGTCGAGAAAAAGTGTAGTAGTTCGATGTTTCGTGGAAAACGTCCAGTTTTTTTTTTACTATTGATATGAGTTAAATCTAAAAGTCCCTAAGCCTGTTACAATCTCAAGGTCAGTTGCAAGTAAAGGAGCCGACGAAAACTTAACTTTTTGACTTTTTTTCTAATTTTGACTTTTTGACTAATTTGACTTTTCCACGAAACACCGAACTACTACACTTTTGGCGAAATGCTGGCTACTACAAGTTGGCGAAACGCGCGTCGAGAAAAAGTGTAGTAGTTCGATGTTTCGTGGAAAACGTCCAGTTTTTTTTTTTACTGTTGATACGAGTTAAATCTAAAAGTCCCTAAGCCTGTTACAATCTTAAGGTCAGTTGCAAGTAAAGGAGCCGACGGAAACTTATACGACGGAAACTGAATAAAAGGAACTGAATAGTCACGTGCTTTGTAATCGTTTGTGAAGGCACTGTATGCACAGAAACAAAGCTACAGGCCATGAATGGACAACTTCAAATAAGCGTTATTATTAGATGCATATAAAAAAGGCTGAGAAAAATAATTCTGTATTTCCCGTAATTGAGTCTTACTAAAAAATATTACAACCTCATGACTTTTTTTAAACAACATGACAGCCAATAATGGTCCCTCCTTTTCTTCTCGTATTTCCTATTTATTTTCTTTATCTGACAGAAATGTAAGTGAATTTTATGTCGATGCCCAATAGCACACAACCAGCCGGTCATTAATCTAACTTAGCATATAAGTTTGACGGGCCTCACATTTTTTGATTGACGCTTCCCCAAAACGTCTGCTTTGTTATTTTCCATCTGTAATTGGAATATACACACGTTCGGGAAAAGCCTGTCGCACATCGGGCTTTTACACTATCGAAAACTACTTTGTATTCGCTGCTCGAGCTTTGAGTTTTTTTTTTTTTTTTTTTTTCGAACAATGGCTTTCTACATTATCGACACGTCACGATCAATACAACGAAATAAAATATGTATAAGCGTAAATTAAATGGGGACAAAATCAGTCTGAATGTTCCTAACACATTCAAAATCATTATTGTACAGTGTGTTCAGTTTATTTTGTTCCACACTTAAACGGCTGTAGAAAGGTTATTTTTTGAGCTAGAAAATTCAGCAAAAAATCATCTTGTACAGTTTTTTGTAAAGTTTCATGCTATATTGTCGAAAATGTCGGGAAAACATCGGGTTTTTCGAAAATGTTACAAAATATTTTTTTTTAATGGAACCATGTACATTTTTAGCAACTAGAATATAATAACTTTTTATGGTAACCACAGAGATATGCCACTTTTTATTTTCATCAATCTGCGTCAAATTGATTACAACTCCATCAATGATAAGCTCCATCCATACAACGCACTGCCTGCATTTTTTATTACTGTTACTATGAAACTCTAGTCGGTGTAATATCGAAATTGAACTACAGACAACGTTGTATTTAAAACTACGCAAAAGCACAGTCGCGTGCACTACCCCGGCCGCACTCGACATACGTCTGAAACTAACTCACATCAGATCTATGCGTCGGTTTTTGTAATTTTGTTCGAGTAATCGACAAAATGCGGACGATTTTCCGAAAAAAAAAAAAAAAAAAATTACCTCACGTTTGTGGCACAACGTACCCGAGGACAAAAACGTATCTCTATTGTTCCCGCCCCTTGTAAGCTGCAGTGCGGATTAGCTCTACAGCTCTAATTATTTTTATTATGGCGTAAACCCTTTAAGCTCCCGACTGGAGGTGAGCCGAAGTTTCCTTAAGGTTTTCTTTCCCCTCGAATATGGTAATTCATTTGTTAAAGGCGCATTAAGAGTGAGAGCAATTACGGCAGCCGAGAAGAGCCTCTTATTCTACTCCGGTTAATTTATTATGAAAGAGTTACTTAGTTTTCCAACCGCGGATTGTGTTGTTCCTCTATCCCGTCTTCTTTCCCTTTTTTCGTCGCTTTAAAATACTGCTCGAAAGTGAATTCATTATCTGTCTTACATTTATATTTTATATTCGATTTAATGGTCGCGCGATGATGTCAACGGGGTTGACGAAAGGCGCGAGTTAAATCGCTACCAGAGAGAAAAAAGGCCTGGGTGTTCCTACGTAATAGTCTGTGACGTAAGCACTCACAGGTTTAGCGGAACGGGCACCGCGAAAAATATAATTGTATGGAAAGTGTGGCCCCCATTTAATGGTGGGACATGACGCCGCTGGTTACCGCGGCTTTCACGTAGAAAGGAACGCCTCGTTATGCGTGTAATTTTTTGTTTTTACGAATTTACATCGTGATTCTTTAATATCGCCGGCGCGCCCTTTGAAGTTCGACAACGATGAATTTTTAATAGAGAGTCAAATTAGGCGAGGGGCAAGAAAAAAATATTCGTATACATTCCTGCCTTTCATGCGAACTTATTAATTTCCACTTCATTATATCGGCCGGGGCTAACGGAGCGTCGGCGCAATAATAATATTCGTCGCGTTTTTTCCCTCGAAAAAAATCGGTATACATTACCCCGTATTATGTATTCCGAGTATTCAGAGTACCTCGCCGGTCTGATGTTTCGAATCGAATTTCGTCCGTCTGAAGTTACGAAGTTTAATAAGATGGGAATTATGCATTTATTTTAATTAGCATTTACAGAGAAAAAGAGATCTGTTTTCAAGAACGAAGAAAAAAAAAGACAGCTAAAAAAATCATGTCTTCCCTGGCTGTGTCACCAACTTCCAATCTTACCTTCATTGGCTGCATCTTCTAATCTTGCCTTCACTAGTTAGATGATACCTCAATCTAACTGGATGATATCTCAGTCATGCCCTCATTTGCTAGATTATCATCTTCAGATCCTGCCTTCATCGGCTAGATTGTCATCTTCTGATCCTGCCTTTATTGACTGGTTCGTCATCTTTTTATCTTGCCTTCACTGTCTAGATGATGCCTCAATCGTGTCTTCACTGCCTAGATGATTTATCAATCTTGCCCTCATTTGCTGGATCATCATCTTCTGATCTTGCCTTCGCTGTCCAGATGATGCTCCAATATGGTCTTCTCTGCCTGGACGATTCCTCAATATTGCTTTCATTCGCTGAACAAGCTTTGTACTATGATCTTGCCTTTTTGTTGAATTTTTTGCGATGCCTCCGTCTTGCCAGCTTGCTGGATCATTTCGTTTAGGAAGAAAATGTCCAAACTTTTTTCATTAAAAATTCATGCGAAATTTGCATGAAATTTTTGTTCGGAATGGTTGACAAAGTGGTTCTAATCTCGCCTTCACCATCTCGATGATGCCTCAATATTACCTTCATTTGTTGGACATTCATCTTCAGATCCTACCTTCTTTGGTTGGTCATCATCTGATCTTGACTTCGCCATCTAGATGGTGCCTCAATATTGTCTTTACTGACAGTATCATCATTTAATGATCTTGCCTGGAGGACGCTACGACGGTGTGGTTAGATTAGATCTCCCAATTTTAACTTTTAAAAGCGTGTAGTGCAGTTGAAACATAGAAGTACTGAGAGAGGAAGGTAACGTTTGCAGTGTAACTTTGCCTAGTGTAACTTTACAGTGTAACTTTGCCTGTGACCAGAAAGAAGATTCCAAATTTTTCTCCCTTACCGCGGCAACGGTCAAATGGACTTGTTTGAAAACATAAACGCGAATTCGCGTGGAATTTTCTTCGGGATATTTTGACGAAATTGCCTACCCTCTAAGCAGAGAAAAAGTTTAATCCCTATCGCGATAAAAGTCGCCCGACAACGGCACAGGCGAAATACGGCCCAAAAGCCTGTTACGGCTAAAATATTGATAATCTACTTTCGAAACTCCCCGGGTCCCCTTTATACATCCCCGCACAGAGAGAATAATATAGAGGAGAAAATCTGGTGGATCCCCCCGAATTATTATTATCAATATATATTAAGGGATGTACTTTTGAGCGAGCCTTTAGTCGCAATTAGCCATTCCCTTTGTCGCGCGCCTTTCGCAACAAAACGACTGCTCGGCGGAATGGGAGAGGGAAGGGGGGTGGTTTTACTTTCCAGGAATACGGCAAGATTGTATAAAGCTGGCGCGTAGGTAAAGGCATAAATTGAAAATTCGTCAATAGAATAAAAAACAAACATTATCCAACAATTATTATTATTATTGTTACTTATGGGGTAGCTACAAGCCCTGTGCACTGAAGCGGATGCTTATTGTGCCACCACAGTTTCCTGTTTCCTTAAGGAATTTGAGGACAGTTTCCAATTGAACATCTCTTACCCCTTTTGGTTCTCTTGTTGCAACCCTAAAAATAGAAAGCCTAACAGCCACCACAGCTGGTCATTCGAAAGTTTCCTGTTTCCTTAAGGAACTGAAGGGCAGTTTCCAATGGAACATCCCCCTTTTGGTTCTCTTGTTGCAACCCCAGAAATCGAAAGCTTAACAGCTACCAGAGCTAGTCATCCGCATAATATGTAGAAGGGGCTTTCTTCCTCCTCTTCACATATATTACAATCGGCATCATCTTTCCCCCCATTAATGGTGAGATGTCCGATGAATGGACAGTGTCCTATGAATAGCACTGTCCACTTCAACTGGTTTCTACCCAGTTTAATCAGCTCTTATGTTTTATTCCAGGATAATTCATCGATGAACATCCTTGATGATGATTCCGCCCAGTGAAAGATATGTTTGTGTATTAATAAGTCCTTTATAGCCCTCCTGGTTGTCCGGTAAACCGAACCACAGGGTTTCGACCCTATCAATGGAACCTCAACTCCTTTATTTGCGAGAAAGTCCCCTCTTTCGTTCCCCTCATGACCCTGGTGTCCTTTGACCCATTTCAAAGTCATGCTATTTTGTTCCTTACAGTCGTTTATATCCAATAATATTACATAAATATACAGGCTGTCTTAGGCCACTATTAACAGCATGTTGGACAGAAATCATAATGTTGGACATAAACCAGAAAATGTAGAGATCTGATGGAGGAAATACTGGAGAATGATATTATCCTCTTAAGACTAAGCAATTATTTTCTTAATATTAACGAAAACTAGTTTTCGTCGCCATCATCAGCATCCATTATAGTGGATGTTGTTGACACTAAACGATGACGAGCAAACAAAAAGTTCTTAATATCTCGAGTTCTTTTTGCCACTCCGTTTTATTTAGCTGTCAATTAATGCAAAATCTGACAAATTCAATATGAGGCCAATAAAGATATCCTATGACATTAAAAGCAGCGAACTGACGTCCTTCAAATAAGTATTAATTTCAACGACAACCATTAATACCTCGACGCGTCTCATTTACTTGAATTTTTCGTACGCCTTACCATTAGACGTAAACATTTTTAGCGAACTTAATATTTCAAACGCACAAAATGGACTTAACAAACTTTATTCTATACGCGTTTCTAACCTCTGTCGCTTTAACTTAGGTATTTTGTATTCGCCCACTTATCCATGTTTCAGACTAAAAGGAAAACATACATATATCGGGAATGAAAAAAACTTATGCTCTTAGTTCGTTTGATTTTTATTCTGCTTGAAACGTTTGCATTGTTAATAATACATCCTTATTAACCATAAAGATACTGTTTGAAATTGATAAAAATGGAATATGAAAATACCCGATTAAAATACTAAAAGGTTTTTGAAGTATTTTATACCAACAATATGCAAATTGCTTCTAATTTGTTTTAAGACGAATAGTATGAATAATTACAAAAACTGTAATCTAGGTTTTTAATTATTTTTATTCAGGTTCTGAACAGGCGCAAGAAAGCAAGATTGGAATACGTCGGCAGTGCCATCTAGTGGGTAGTAGCGGAGTGTGGTAATCATAGTGTGCCACCTATCAGCGGGTTCGAGACAAAAAGAAAACATTGACCCAATATGGGGCGTAACAAAAAATAAATTCGCTTAAATTCGTCGATAACGGAAACGACCGTTCGCAATTAATTTTTACGGCTTCCGGTGTAAAATTCCAGGGCACCGGAGCATTCGATATTCCACCGCAATTTATAATATTTATTTCCCGTGGAATCGTATCCATTATCCACTAAAATAAAAACAAACGCTGTAAATCACGAGAGGTAATAAAGCTGCCCCGGTCATGCGGCGGCAAAATAGACACAAAAATATACAGGGTGGACGAGGTAAAGTCAAACGCACGCTTTTCCCAACAATTGCGTTACAACAAAATGACAAAATCGACGTCTAAAATCAACAGAAAACATGTTACATATCTGTTCATATTTCCGTATCGCCGCCCATATTGAACCCGCCATGTTGGAGCCGACATATTGATTTTCCTAACGTCAGATTTGAATCCGCTTCTAAATTCAACAAAGAACCCACCACTTGGTTGCGTATACAAATATGTTCGTATTTCCAGAACTTTCGCCACTAACGGCGGCCATATTAAATCCTCCATGTTGGAGCCGCCATATTGATTTTTCGCAATCTCAGATTTGGATCCGCTTCTACATTCAACAAAGAACCCGCCAATTAGTCACGTATAAGATTTTGTTCATATTTATTTAGCTGTTGTCACTAACAGCGCCCGTATTGATTCCGCCATGTTGGAACCGCCATATTGATTTTTCCGAACTCAGATTTGAATCCGCTTCTAAATTCGACGGAGAACCCGCCAATTGGTTGCGCATACGAGTTTATTCATATTTCCAGAACTTTCTATCGGCGCCCATATTGAATCCGCCATGTTGGAACGGCCATATTGATTTTCCCAACCTCAAAATTGATTCTGCTTCTAAATTTAACAAAGAACCCGGTAATTGGTTGTGTACACGCATGTGTCATGTCGATATTTCCATAACTTTCATCACTAACGGCGGCCATATTCAATCCATCATGTTGGACCGCCATATTGATTTTTCCGAATCTGATTTGTAAGCCGTTTAAAAAAATTAGAAAACGCGTCAGACGCTAGTAAGCAAAAATTTCATATAATACGCCAAATTTGGTGACTTTCTGGGGTATTTTGTAACTAACCATGGCGTCAGTATTGACAAATGTACTACATAACCTATTTCATTAATTTTTATGGCATCTCCTGTATTATTTACGTGTCAAATACATACGAAAACGCTTCACCAAAACTGATTTTATCACTGCTGATACGGACATGTGTATATTATGGCTCTTTGTGGAAATTCGCTCATTACGACGCATGGGACCCACACCATAATTTGGGTAATGGTCATCAAATTGAAATAAAACGCTATTATAGCAGAAACTAGCTTTAACCGACTGGTACCTCGCCCGTTTTCTGTTCCGCAGCTACTCTGTACGAGTCGATACAAATAATCAATTATTAAACGTCGTCCTTGTTAATCTAATTTTTTATTAAGCATGCGTGGCAGCTTACAGGGCATAAACGTTGCATGCGACCGTAGTTACTCAATTATTTTTTTCGTGACTGAAACAGCCCGTACACATTCGTCAATAAAACACAATTGCGGTCCGTTTATTATGTACGATTTACTGCCAACGATTGTCTCTCTCTGTCTCGTCGAAACGGTAATGGTAAACAATTTTAAAGTTTGTAAATGGAATTTCTAAGATGACCTTAAAAATTTCACACCGTTTTAATAACAACGTTGTTTGAATTAATGAAGGAATTAATAGGATGGTTCGGCCAGCACAATCTCCTGATTGCAATCCAATCGAGCAAGACTCGGGTGTCCTCAAATACTAATCAGCTGACATGCTGAATTTTGCAAAGGCATATTTTAATTATTCCTTTTTTTTTCAGCTGGATGCCAGTTCAAAAAGTCGTGGCAGGGCAGATGGTTTCAGAGCGGTGTCCCTTACACCCTCCTGATCAACAGCACGTACATAGACACCAAGGGGGAGTGTTACGAAGAAGACGGTGATAAATATTTAGTATATGAAAAGTAAGTACATCTAATCCTGGTACATACGGGGTGCCCCAAAAAAGCAGCGTCAAGCCGAAAGGGGGTTGCAGATCAGGTCCTTCCTGGACATGTGAAAAAATGGATGAAAGTGCCACTTTTGTAAAAATTGTTAAAAATCGCTTCCCTAAAGCTGACTTTACAGTTCGCAATTTTTGTTGCGCAAGAGATTTCGGTGTGTTTTACAGTTTGCAATTTTCATTGCTAATTTTAGTTGTCAGCCACTGTTACCAAAATACACTAGTAACAAAAATTAAAGGATATGAAAAAAATTCCAAACTTTTGGGTGATTTTCAACAAGGGGTAACTCGGAGAAAAATGGTCGTACAGAAAATATAAAAAAAGGAAATTGTAGCCTCAAGTCTAGTTTTCAGATCTGGACTTAAAATTCTTTTAGCGGGAGCGGTTCTCACGTAATCATCCGAAAACCAACAAAAAAAAAATTCTAAATTTTTACTCGTCTTTAAAATGGTCTGTGGACTTTTTTTCATCATGCGATCATAAAGCTCTTTTAGACAATTTAATCAGATTTAATTTGACCTCTTAACGAGCTCCGTACGATGATTTGCCGCGGAGTTATCGTCGATCAAAGCAAAAAAAGTCCTTTTCAACTTTGACAATCAATTACTCGGGAACTAATGATCGTACAGAAAATGGAAGTAGGGTTTTGGAAACTGCAAAACATTCTCTATAAGACACAATCGGGGGAGATTGATAAAAAAAATGTTTTGAAGCGATAATGTTGGCTGAAAATAAGTTAAAAATTTGCGATTTTAAGGATATTTGGAAAATTTGGTATAACTGGATATAGTGAATGAACGAAGGATATCGTCGGTAATTTTTTAACCTCAAAGTGTCCCCAAAAAAACCTCAAAGTTGCAAAGCGCTGCGATTTTATTTTCTTAGTGCCCCGAAGGTTTAAATTTATCATTTTGGCCAAAAATCACCGTAACAAGCAATTTTTCGATTTATATGCATTTTTTCAACTTCAATATGATTTTTTTGGCGACAATCCATATTTTTTTGCTCAAAAACATTACTGGTTGCAAAAAAAATTTTGAAAAAAAATTTTTCAAAAAACGAAAAAAATTTAAAAAAAAAACTGAAAAAAATTGTAAAAAAAATTTCTTTCGATTTTTTCCAAAGTAATGTTTTTGAGCAAATAAAATGTGGATTGTCGCCAAAAAAATCATATTGAAGTTGAAAAAAATGCATATAAATCGAAAAATTGCTTGTTACGGTGATTTTTGGCCAAAATGATAAATTTCAACCTTCGGGGCACTAAGAAAAAAAGTCGCAGCGCTTTGCAACTTTGAGGGTTTTTTGGGCACTTTGAGGTTAAAAAATTACCGACTATATCCTTCGTTCATTCACTATATCCAAAGTTATACCAAATTTTCCAAATATCCTTAAATTCGCAAATGGTTAACCTTTTTTCAGCCAACATTATCGCTTCAAAAATTTTTTTCAATCGCCCCCGATTGTGTCTTATAGAGAATATTTTGGAGTTTCCAAAACCCTACCTCCATTTTCTGTACGATCACTAGTAATTAATTAATTGATTGTCAAAGTTGAAAAGGACTTTTTTGCTTTGATCGACGATAACTCCTCGGTAAATCATCGTACAGAGCTCGTTAAAAGGTTAAATTAAAGCTGATTAAATTGTCTAAAAGAGCTTTATGGTCGCATGATGAAAAAAATTTTTTTGAAGTCCACAGACCATTTTAAAGACGAGCAAAAAATTTGGAAAAAAAATTTTTTTGTTGGTTTTTGGATGATTACGTGAGAACCGCTTCCGCTAAAAAATGTAAGTCTAGATCTGAAAACTAGACACTTGAGGCTACAATTTCCTTTTTTTATATTTTCTGTACGACCATTTTCTCCGAGTTATCCCTTTGTTGAAAATCACCCAAAAATTTGGAATTTTTTTAATATCCTTTACTTTTTTGTTACTAGTGTATAACTGATAAGCTCATTTGCTACAAAAAGGATTAACCATTTTAAACACACAAAATAGACATGATTAAATCAATCTCAGTGAGGAAAAATTCAGAAAACCACAAAATTCAGAAATTTTAGATATCACAAAACACAATTCAAACGATGGCACAGCACGTCGAACGGTGAGGTTATGTCAAACATATGGCAACACGTAAAATTACAGATAGACGCAATAATTATAACTCCGGGCTTGAAATTTTTATCCGCAAGAAATTGCACGAACAAACATAAATACGCATGCGTGCAATAAAAATTGCTACTATTTTTATTGCTGGCAATAAAAATTGCTGTAAAGCGGCCTTTAGTCAATATTTTTGTGCCATGGCCTCAGATGAAGGCCGATTTTGTAATTCTTCTTGTTATATTGGGCTGAATAACAGGACCTTTGAATAAACTATAATATTTTACAACAACGGCCATGGTACTTAAAAAATAAAATATATATAAAACTCCGTATTCTGTTTAAGCTACTGATAGTCCCGAGTAACACAGCCAGATCGGTAGTACAAATACACGAATTCCGAATATAAACGGAGTAGTAAAACGTACTGACCAAGGAATGAGATCGGTCAGATCACAACGGTCGGTTTAAAGAATGTTACATCAGATTTCACACATAGGGATATTACCGCGAAATTGGTGACTTGCAGTGTTTGAATAGCAATATATATTTTAACAATTAAAGCTACTCCTTAGATGCGCCTTAGATGCGCCAACTGTTGAGAAAGTTGCAAAAGATAATGACTTAGGGAAGTAATTTTTCACCAGTTTTACAAAAATAATTATCTATCTCGAAAACCGACACTTTCAATTATTTTTCTTTGTCACATGTTCAGCCAGGACCAGGTCTGTAACCCCTTTGGACTCGACGTGCCTTTTGGGACACCCTGTATGTCAAAGTACCCATCTATCTACATCTAAAATTCGCTCACCAAAAAAAAAATAATAATGTAGGTCCCAGTCCACATTATGCACCCCCATATTTTCATTACAAAAAACGATAAACCTTAAGAACCAACTCATTCGTTGTTTCCTCGCAAGACTCATTTGACTTACAGTCCACCGTCGAATGCAAAACTGCACCGCACCCCCCGCTTACCCCCCGACCCCCATAAAAAACAATCGTTGGCATTTCCATTCGTCGAAATTGAATACGGAGTTATTATTCTAATTGCCAGGCCGGCCAACGACATAATGACGTGTGCGTACGGGAGCATAAAAAAATATAACGTACGAAGTACCAGGTCGTAGCAGATCACGCAATTAGCCGATTATTTTTTTCCCTCTCGCCGGCAACGTTAATAAGTCCGACGAGGACGGTATGTAAAACACCGCGCGCGCCCTCTCGCCCCTTCGGGGATGAGAGATGACCTCCGCGTTAGATGATAATAATAAATGGACGTTTTGGGACGCTAAATGGCAGGTCATCGAGAAATTCGCCCCTTGATGATAGCGGCGTAACGCAATATTGAATTTCATCAAGTATTGTATACGAGGTGTACCCGTTTGAGGTGGTGCGTCTGCGAGTGATTCACAGTTCGGTAGGCTTGGCCTTGAAATCGTCGAAAACAAATGCGTACAGGTACCGGTTAGCTGGTCCGCAAAAGATTGTAAATAGATACACTGCTCTAAAAATCGAGGGAACAAAAAGAATCCAGTTCGTTTCTAGTCGTACCTAGATTAAAAAAAAAACACACACACACACATTTCGAAGCTTCAGTTTCTAGTTGTGATTTTTTGGCAAATAAAATTTGTGAGCTACGGGTAAAACGCAATCCTAAGAAATAGCGAGAGAAAAATGTTTTATTATTATTTTTTTGACGAATAACAGTAAGCAGCAACCTAATGCGTACATAGGTGGATATTAAATACATATTAAATGATACATTTTTATGTCATAGTTAGGCGAATTTACTTGGGCCGGGGGGGCTTGGTTATACATAAAGCTAAGAGGGAGCGGAAATGTAAAGAGCAACGTTGCCAAAACTAACTGTAACTCTTAACTCTACATAATAAGTCTTATATAAAAACCGTATACATATTTACAAAATGCATTGATGTACGATCAATGAATACAAGTATAAGCCAATTTAATTTTCAGACTGCGTTGCGTATCGTATACTAAAGTTTACTGTTATCTTTTTCAACCTAACTACTGTCAAATAATTTTAAATAGTTAATATTACTTTAAACAGCTGTGAAACAATTTTAAAATATTTAATAGGAATATTATGTTGATATGACAACAGTGAAACAAGGCAGAACGAACGGTCCAATGGTTCGGCTTCGGCGTACAAAATTTCGGCGAATCGCAGACAAAACTGCATCTGCGCATGTCAAATTCAAACTGCACCAACGCTCGGGGATTAGACGTTTCTTGTCGTTTGGTTAATTTATATTTTATATTAGCATGCGAATAGTCGATAATAATAGAAATTAGTATGCGAGTAGTAGTAATTGAAAGTTGTTGTAGAAGGAGATGTACTGGCTTATGTGTTTTAGCTTACACACATACGTAAAATCATTGGCAAATGACAATATTGATTGATGAGACGCACTTTTCTAATCACTAGACCAGAATAAAATATAAAATGGTATTTCAAAATTTAACTCAAACAGCCCTACCGACAAACCGGATGCCTTTCATACGCCTGAGCTAGCGATTGGATCGCGATTGGTTCTCACCTCATGTTTACATCTACTGAACAAAGAAGTTAAATTGTCAATCGCCCTTCATCCGGCTATGTACGCATTAGGGTGCCGCTTACTGTATAGCTTGTTTATTCAGCTTCAATTTGCTTTTTTTATCATCTATTTACGTCAGTTTATCATGCAGTGGAATTTTTGTACATAAATATCAATTATTACGAATAGCACTTGTATTCAACATACAGTATTTCTAACCCTCTTGGTAGGATTACGCTTCCTAGGTGATTTTAAAACTTCATTGTTTTTGCTTTTTGTGAAATGTTATTTATTGGAACTTGTTAGAGTCATTTGTTTGTTCTTTGTGACGTAAACCGGTTTTCTCTAGTGCGTTTTAAAAATGGTGTTTAAAAAAAGTGTTTTTCCAAGAGCCCAGGTTTTTCGGTGGTTTAAGGCATTCTCAGAAGGAAGATTGAAGTCGATTGAAAATGAACCATGCAGCGGAAGGCCTTCAAGGATAGAATACGGGATCTTGTGAATGGTCCCGTATTGTGAAGAATGATCGGGGAAGAGTTAAATTTGAATCACACCATTGTCCAACAGATTTTGACTAACGAATTGGGGATGAGAAAAATCTGCGCAAAGAATGATTCCAAAAAACCTTTCGCAAGAACAAAAGGACATCAGGACAGAAAGGTGTTTTGACTTTTTGGAATAGACTGAAAATGATCCCCATTTTATGGAACGTGTCATTACTGCTGATGTGACTTGGGTGTTTGAGTACGACCCGGAAACCAAGCGCCAAAGCATGGAATGGCACACTTCAAGTTCTCCAAGACCCAAGAAAGCAAGAATGAGCAAGTCGAAGATCAAATGTATGCTGATTTGCTTTTTTGATAGCCAGGGAATTCTCCACAAAGAGTTTGTGCCTCCAGGCAAAACAGCAAATCAACACTTTTACAGAGAGGTTCTTGAAAAACTTCGAAAAAGGGTCATGCGTGTGAGACCAAACATCAAGAACAACTGGATTTTGCATCACGACAAGACTGAATTCAGCTGAAGACTATTCCAGTATATGAGTTCTAGCACTATGAGGAATGGAAGAACCGTCTCCAGCGCTATGTGGCTTCCCAGGAAGTTATTTTGAAGGAGACAATACTGAATATTTAAATTACTTTTCAGCTGCAATACCACGAAATAATGGTACAAAAAGATGGTCAAAATTGCATAGCGAAGGACCTATCATTCGCCTAGTCCCCTGGACTACAAAACCTATTAACTTTGAAAGCTATTAACTGTCAGTGTACACTGACACACACGAGGACGTGAAACCGCCGCATACGCGAAGTATTCCAATTTTCCGTCGCCCGCCCGCTGCAGCGGAAAAGTTCCCCCTACCGCGAAATTCATATTTAAAACGACAAAGTTTGTTCGTAATGGAATCCGATAGAGTATTATAGTCGTATATGACGTATAGCGAACTGTACGCCATTAAGGAAAGTTTAATTATGTACCGCGGACGGTATGACCCGCGTTGCCCTGGAATGGAATCCGTCTGGAAGTTGGGTCGCGAAGTCATTCCGGATGCGGAATTGCGTCATTTCGAGTTTTGTCGGGAGGCGGCCGCCGACGACGACCTGTCCGAGCGCGAGATTTAGGGGAGAGCGGGGCGAGATCCACGTTCACGGTAAACTGTAATGGCCTGGGCACACAGAGCGCTATGTTCGCTACGTTCGCTATGTTCGCTATATGCAGTAAAAATAGTCCCCCTTGTTTTAAACGGTGGTGGCCATACAGACGTAAGACGCTACGCGCGCTATGTTTGCGATGTTAGATGCGTAGCTGAGATGTATGATTTCTGGCTATATTTTTGCAACGTCGCCGAAGACGCGCGGGAACAGATGCATTTCACGTGTGCTGCAAGTACTGTTAAAGTAGTTCCTAACATATTATACCCACATTATGGAGCAATTAATCAATTGTTTTATTAGGTGATGTTATTCACCGTACTTTTTCATCTTTTTGTTGACATCGTATATCCATAATCTTTTGCGTTTCTTCTTTTTACACAACGAAAACAGCAATACTGCTTCATCATCAGTACTATCACTCTCCCACGGCAACTGGCATGATAACATGTTTGTGGGAAACTAAAAGTCTTGTACTTACTATTTTTGGTGTGGCCATATTTCATAGCAAACAAAGCGAACATAGCGTACACATTGTTTATAGCGATAGCATAGCGCTCTGTGTGCCCAGGCCTTAAGGCAGTTTAGCCCATTAACACCCAAACGAACACAATTTTTCATCCTTTTTGGAGCGTCAATCTCGAAGGGAAATTAATGAATTCACTCAATAAAAAGCACTTATCCTAATGTTTTCGGATGTGATCTTTCGATTTCCGGAGTCAGAATTGTGATTAAATGCTCTAGAAAAAAAATATGGCTGACTTTATGAAGAAAATTACTGAAAATTTTGGGATTTTTTGTATATATATATTTTTTTTAGTCCAAAAAGTACTCTAACCTACTCCGTTTGTGGAGGGAGGTAGTGGCAATCGTTGGAGTTGATGATAGGATTTTGAACCTATTGAAAGCGCTATCCTTCTAGAGCTAAATGAAGTTAGATAGATGAAGGTACATTTTAGGGAATGTCCCACATCTTTAATTAGTGACTTTTAAGTACTGGAGCAAGTACATCATCGCTGACGTCAAAATATGTCTGTTGTCATTTGTTTTCGAGATAATGTCATTAACTTTAATTTGGGACAGACTGTATACACGCGACTAGAATGGCATATTGAACGTAAGATTACTAAAAGTCAAATTATAAGTAAGCTGTAGTTTTCTGTCTAAAACATTAAACGCGTTTTTCTCGAAACCATTTTGTTTTTCGATATTTGCACCATTTAAACAGAAATTTTTTAGTAGCGATAAAAACACTTAAACATGTAATCATATTCACAACTAACGACCCATCCAAAAAAACGTCATCAAATCGGCTATGAACGAGAGAGATGGAAATAGCGGTTATGTCGAAGCTCAAGCGAAACTTTGTTCCAAACAAACCAAACTCAAGCTTTTGACAAGTGGCTGTCAAATTTAAGATTAATAATTAGAGTTGGTGCGAGCGCGGAGTGTAACAGGCCCGTAGTCAGTTTACGAATGACACTGTTAATATGTTCACAGAAACTATGTTGCATCATAGTACATTATTAAATATTATTACTTATTACCAAGCGCGAATGTCACAGGGCCGAGACTGTGCATGTCCTGCCCTTGATTCGTTGGCCTTCACAGCTGACTTGCATTACGAAAACTGCGCTAACAATGTTAGTTATTTATGGCATGCTATGGCAACGTATCGCGTTGATACGTTTCGTTTTTACGTATTCGCCGTGTGTTTAAATAACTATAAATTTTAATGATTATTAGTTGAGGGGAGAAGTGAATATAGTGAGGTACCATGCCAAAGGTGAAAAGAAATAGACGGGAAGTATTTCAAACGTGGTTTGACAGCGATCCCGATGGTTTTAGGGGCATATGTATTCAAGGAAATGACCTTTTTTGTACTGTGTGTGAACGCATTATAAATTCTTCAGATAAAACTAAAGTAACAAGACATTCTATTAAACAAACTAGAGAACCCCAAGTTACGTACAAGGGTTTACAACAATGTAGTGACATCAATACGCGAAGACATTGCGGACAATTTCGTGTATTCTATTATAGACGTTGAACGGTCCTTTTCCATACACAAGTTAATATTAAGTGATAAACGTCGCCGTTTCAGTCCAGAACACTTAGAAAAGCACATAATAATATGTTTTAACCACCGCCAAACTGCCATGTGAACCTTGTCTCAACACTGACGTTTGTCGGGTAAGTGTTGCCATTGTTACGTGTTATCTTAATTTATATAGGTATTTTATCCTTGACTTAACCGTACTATTTGGTAAAAATAGTACTATGTTGCTACATAATTTATGTAAACATATTAATATTTTCATTCGTTAACTGATTACGGTCCTGTTACACTCCGCACTCGACGATCAACGACGAAGAAGTAGGAAGTTACCTAAACGTTGAATTTTTCGTAGGATGTACTACAAACCGTCTTGGGTCAAAACTATAACCTTGACAGTTCGAAATCTGTCAAATGCAAAACGTCGCAAAACAACAACTTTAGGCCTGAACCTATTACTGAACCCCTTACAGTTTGAATTGGCAAAGCCAACTTTGAGGTCAAATTTTGTTGGACCCTTTTTTATTAGTCCACATCTCAAAGGTAATAATAGAATGCAAGCTTCGCATATTGCCGTGAAATCTTTCAATTTAAAGCCGCATACATATGTATATACCCGACATATGCACAAATTCAATAATTCCTGAGAATGTTATTCCGGTTAACTAGATCCTCACGATTTTCCATATAAATTTGTAGCATATTTCTCCGCCTGGGCAGATCCCAAGACCAAGTTTCAAGATCGATCTGTATACGACGAAGGAAATTGAAAAGATCTCCGGCCAAATGGGCAACTGCACCGCACACGAGAGCTTATTAAATACATCCTACCTATACGGAGCGCGTCCGACTCAAAATCACGACACAATATTTCCAAAAATAAAATACCTCGAAAATTGAATACCATACAAATTTTCTTAAGTTGTAACGAACACGCAGTACACTCGACATCCACATATCCGAACTTTTCCGTTCCGCGAAATTCCACATTTCCGAACTCTCTTCACCTCGGGATAACCGAACTGAACTGAACGCTGGCGCATGCGCAAAGGGCTTTTCTGGCTCATTCTTTGTACTTTTCTTTGTGTTTCGAGGTTTTTATGCAAATGTAATACATACATGTGTACATGTTAATAAAAGAACGTTTTTTAAACAAAAAAAAAAATGCCAGGTGCGAAGGAGAGAGTGATGCAGGTAATTATTTTGTAATTCAAAGTAAAGGTTTGCTTTATTGAACATTTTGTTGACGTAACCTATAATAATTTAAAACTGAAATGAAAAATGATGAGAAAATATGTATTTTTAAGAAAACCGTAATACAAAACAAACATTATTGTACTGTTTATTTGCAGAAAAAAGAGCCTGCTAAGAGGCTAACCTTGGAGCAAAAGCTGGAACTGATAAATCACGCAAAAAATGATGTTAAAAATATTGAACTATGTAAGACGTACAATATTTGTAAATCGTCAGTGACAGAAATTCTTGGAAAAAAAAGAAATTTACTTGTCGGAATTTGAAAAAAAGACGAAAATTGAGTGGACGGATTGACACAAAAAAGTGCACCGGTACTTATGATACGCCATTTGAAAATACTAATAAAGAAATACTAATATCGTTACAACAATATTCAATTTATTTTGGATCATTGTGTAACACCGAAAACATAGGAACTGCCGCTAAACAATATGAAATTCACACATTTCGGTGAAACGACGCGCGCGCCATCTATGGGAACATAATTTTACTAACTCAGACAAGTACAATGTAGTGACAATTACTGAAATTAAGGTTATGGTACTACTTACTTCTGCCTTCTTACTGCAGCTATCCACTTATTTCTTTAGTTTATTTTCCGTTTCGCAACCGGAAATTTATAAAATTTGCATTAATTTTTTCTACTAGTATTTCTACAGTTTACAACACAGCAACTCCGGTGACTCATTTTATTTTTATTTTTTACATTAAAACGAAATTAAAATGTAACGATTGTCACGTGTATTTGCCCACTTGAAATTTATAAATAGCCTCCTTTAACGCCTATATTATCCACTGCGAACGTGGATAACATGACTTCGCACCTAGCGAGATGGCAGTTGTATTACAAAATACGTATGACTTTTATCTGTATCATTAACGTATCTATATTCCTAACTACAACGAAAATAAAAAAATACCCGGTATCTGTTACAGATCAGAAGACTGCTACAGATGTCTGGTGATCTACCCGAAACACCCCAGCGTCCTGCAATACAAAGAGAGTAAGTATCCGGCCACCACGCCACCGTACCGCCCCGACCTAACCCTCGTTTACTTCCCGCAGCGTTCTGCGAGGCGAAGGCTTCTCTAGCCGAAATATGCTCGATGATCAACGGCGACGCGTACCTCCACAGCCTGTTCCGGAAGTACCCGGAGGCCAAGCCGATACCGTGCCCCTTCAAGAGCGCCCCCTTCACCTTCAGCTACAACAGGATGACGGGCGACTGCAGCAACCCGCCCAGCAAGGCGGAGAGCTGCACCGACGACTCCAGGCTGGTGCTCAAGTACCAGGCCTGCCCGGACGTGCCGGCCACCGAGAGCAACGGTGAGTTCTACATGCCTCAGGTCGGGAGAGAAACTAGGTTGATTTTACTTTTTAGTCGAGGAGTTGGTGTGCCTGGCCACGTGGAAGGAGGGCTCGACCAGGTACCTAATCGGCAAGATCTCGCAGGGGAATAGAAGGAGCGCCTCGGACGAGGACCAGTACAGGTGCTTCATATACCAGAGGACCTCGGAGAACGGAAAGACCATCTACAACGTCGCTCAGAGCGGTGACGCCACCTGCAGCGGCCTGGACGCCACATCGTTCGAAGGTAGCAAGACCATGAAGCTCACCACCGGTAAGCAAATTACGAGATACCTCAGGGAGCAATTCTGGGCCCGCTCTCGTGTTCGATACGTATGAACGATCCGTATTTTCAGTGGACGACCAGCACAAGCGGTGCAAGTTCCCCCGTGTGGATCACGAATCACCACACGTGGCTGAGCCTCGACCACCACAAGGTCTACAAGTTCTCGCAGCGCAACGCCACGCTGAAGATATCGGACGACGAACCGCCCAAACAGAACAAGGTGCACCAGAACCTGGCACAGCCGTACACCTACGGGTTCACGGAGTTCGGGTTCGAGTCGCAAGACCAGCGGAAGAACACGGAGATGAGGGTGGTGTGCCACGGCATCCTGCAACAGCAGGAGCAGAAGAAGGTGCAGATCATGGCGCACGTCACGGCCGGATGGTGAGTCCGTTCGGAAGGGATATTAGCAGAAGTGTATCTGTCGCACATTTTCAAACAAAAGTTTCACATATTTCTGATAAATATGAGCAAGAGTACTGGCAACGTTTTTAAATGCTCGAGACCAGAATAAAAATTAAACGAATTTATAAAAAAAAACTTGCCAGCTGAATACCGTCAAATACCATTTTAAAACTATACTAACAAATAAGTTTCCGCCGTTTTTAATAAAACATTGGGAATTTATTGTGATGGAGGACGGTACCTAATGTTTTATTCGAAGTATTGTCCATCGTTGCTACGAGTTTTTCCCATCTTTCTGGTAGCACACGGATACCGCGTCGGAAGGATGCTTCATCTATTGGGGCTATCCACGAATCGACCCAATTTTTGGTGTCTTCATATGATGTGAAGTGTTGCTCACACAGGTCATGCGTCATCGATCAAAACAAGTGGAAATCAGAAGGAGCAATGTCTGGTGAATACGGCGGATGGGGTAAAATTTCCCAACTGAGTGTTTCCAAATAGTTCTTCGTACACTTTCGGACATCCGCTACGTTCTTTTTTGTCTTCGATGTCAAATTCACCGTTCTTAAACTTTTGAAACCACTCACAACAACTTCTCTCACTTAAGGCAGCCTCACCATATGCTTCTACAAGCAATCGATACGCCTCAGCTGCAGATTTCTTCAAATTGAAGAAGTAAATCAAAAGTTCCCGCACATGATGCTCAAAACTCGACATTTTCGCACACAAAATAATATATTATACTGATAAAAAATCACTAATATTTTAAGGTTATGTTGTTACCTAATGTCCAACCTTACGATAATGACGTTTACGTCTGACAATTTTACCATACCTTACTGTAGCGCCAACTTTTGTCAAACGGTGGAAACTTATTTGTACACCTTTTATATTTTATAGTGTTCTTATAGGTATACTATTTGTGTGTTTTATTTTGTATGGTGGGTTATTATCTAATTTAGTCTTTTTTTACAGTGATAGTGGTTACATCTGCATGGTGTTTTACAAGAGAGACTCCAACGTCATAGAAATTCAACAGACAGGTAAATTTAAAATGCAACACCTCATGAAAATAAATCAACTTAACTGTTTTTTTTTTTAGAAGACTATGTTGAAAATCCAGACGATGCATGTGCCAATTTTGATCCGAGCACCACACCTTATACAACATTAATAAGTAAGTAGAGTTTACGTAACCTACACATCAAAAAGTCACAATTAGTTGTAGTATAACGTTAGTATAGTATGTAATTACAACTAAACTGTACAAAAAAGAGACAAACTACATTTATTATAAGCGTAACACGAAGTAATTAGAATATCTTATTAAAGTCGTTTGATAACACCCGTCGTTGTACCTTAGTTTGCCACTTAGTAGGTTGTCAGTCTCTTCTTGACGCGATTCTTTGTGGGATTTTTTATATCTACATAAATATAATGTCTATGATACACAATAAACTGACACCATGTTTTTCCTAGCGACAAACCTTCACCCCAAGAAATGTCCGCACCTCGGAAGATACACAGTGGCAACCATGGGAGCGGAGACAGAGAAAAGAAAGCGTAGACAACAACCAGGTACTGATTTAAAAAATAAATAAAATGTGGCACGAATTTAAAGTACCTTTTCACACAGAAACCGCGAATCCAGCCAAAAACCCAGAACCGGACTGCGTATCACACGACTACGAAGCGTTGGCAGTAGGATGCAGCGGCTCCCACGAAATGGAATTCAAATCGAGCTGTTCCCAGCAGGCTGTCAGTGGTAAGTTCCACTAACACACGAAACCCACTAGTAGCAAAAGCACTCTATTCACCGTATTGCGTACAGCGGAAGTTGTACAACAGCACCAGCTGACAGGGGACTACTGCAATAAAATTGTTTGCGCAACTGACCTTTCGCCGTCGGCAAATTGAGGCAACCCACATCTCATGCAGCTGCCTATGTGCCAGTTTTGTTTATAATCGAACAAATGAAAAAAAATTGAACTATGTAACGCGATAAAAACAGTCACAAACTGATGCACTGTTGCCACATCGTAATTTTTTTCCGAATTTCTGAAGACAAGTCGTTATAACTCCGTGATCTATTTACTATCTTTTTTTTTTCGACAGCTTACTTGTGCCACGGCAGCTGGGAGGAGAACGGCATATCGTACGTGATAACCACGCCAGTGGCGAGGAAGTCTACGGACGCTCCGCGTTACTGTTTCATCTACACGGTGGCCAACCAGGTGAATTCGGCAGTTATCGAGGGAAGTATGGGCAAAGGTGCCGGACCACCGATCCTGAGGTTTTCGGGGGTGTCCGAGAGCTGCCACCGGACGATCGTGCCCGGGGTAACGGGCAATTGGGCCTTCAACTTCACCAGCAACGGTAAGAGAAACGTTTTACCACAAGCTTTAACCAAAAAAATGCCGTTGAAACTTATTGAGACCTCATTTTCAATGCGATTTGCGAAATAATCGATGAGTCAACATTTTTGAAAAAATCATTGGGCTTTTACTTAGGCTCTTGTTAACAACTTGTAGAAATTTCAACTTTATATCTTATCCCTTTGTCGAGTTATAAGTGACTAGCGACCCGCCCCGGCTTCGCACGGAAATATAAAAAATGGTTATTGTGGGTTATCCCTAAGAGATAGACATATACCATCGCGGACTTTTTTTGTAGACCTTTTTAAGGTGTACAATATTGTACTACATTATTTTGATCTATCTCGTAGGGTTCAGCCAGCGTTTGCAATGTAAGCGCAAAAAAATGTGTTTATTTACGACATCACATTAGAAACCTCTAAAATTATCTGTTTCTCTACTATATTATGCATGTATTATACATATAAACCTTCCTCTTGAATCACTCTATCTATTAAAAAAAAACGCATCAAAATCCGTTGCGTAGTTTTAAAGATCTAAGCATACATAGGTAGTAGATAGATAGATAGATAGGGACAGACAGCGAGAAGCGACTTTGTTTTATACTATGTTACTATGTTATGATGTTATATTTGATTGAGAAGATATATTTCATCATCACTCAATAAGTTCGTAGGATGACTAATTAAACAACAACTTTTAGGGAAAATTCGACTTTATTCATCAGCACAGTCTCCTTCAGGAGTGATACATTCGCTTGTCTAACATTTCTATGCCTTTCTTATAGAAACATTTTTCTATCCTCTCAAAATATGCTTTAGTTTTGGCGATTACCTCTTCATTGGAGCCAAATCTCTTTTCCGGCGAGCATTTTTTTGAGATTTGCGAACAAGTAATAGTCGCTGGGGGCTAAATCTGGAGAATACGGTCGTTGCGAAAGAAATTAGAAGTGCAATTCGTGTAATTTTGCCATTGTTGCGATCGACTTGTGACATGGTGCATTGTCTTGGTGAAAGAGAACTTTTATTCTTCATTTGGGGCCATTTTTCGCGATTTCGTCCTTAAAACCATAATAATCTATGTAATATTCACTATTGATCCTTTTTCCCTTATTATACCATGTGCATCCCAAAATACGGAAGCCGTAACCTTCCCAGACGACTTTTGTGTTTTTGGTCGCTTTGGACGGCTTTCACCAGTTGCTGTCCACTCAGCTAACAGCCGAATTAACTCTGAAGTGTACTGATGAATCCTTATTGCATCCATTGTCACATATCACTTGAAAATATCCCTTTTATTTCACCTAAACAGCTCTAAACAGCGCTCTGAATCTTCAACACATCATTGTTTTTGCTCAACAGTAAGCAAACGTAGTACCAACTTCGAACATAGCTTTCTCATGGACAAATGTTCATGCAAAATAGTGAATACACTGCCTTCTGATAAGGCGTCGGCTATCTCACGCAACTTCACTTTACGGTCTTCCAAAACGATTTTGTGCATTTTTTTTATGCTTTCTGGAACCTCTTCTCTTCCATTTCTCTCGATGGAGCAGAGTCCAAATAACACTTGTCAAGCCATTGCTTTGCTTGAGCAATGCTTTACCAACACACGAAACTCAGGTGTCTCGATTGTTTTGAAAATTACAAAAGTAGCGTCACTAAAACCACTGCAACTTGTAAACTAATGGTCGATTTTGCCGATAGTAGCGCCATCTATACATCATCCTACGAACTTAAGTAATGTAGTACTTCATGGACTCAGTATGATTGAAACGCATAGTAATTTTGATATATTTCATCTAAAAATGTTTGTGTTTTAGGAACCTGTGCACAAAGCGACGACGCGAGCGCATGTCAGCTGCTACTGCCAACAGCCTTCTTGGTCGTCTTGGCCGTGCTGTCGGTGATCGCCGTAAGATGATGAAGAAGAGCCACGCTGCACACCTTAACCGAGTATTAAGTGTTTTTATGAGACGAACAAAGTGAACATTAGTGGAAAATTAAATATTTTTTACTTTTTAAGAGGACGTAGAGACTCTACAGTTCGCTCGACGTTATCAGTACGTTTTTTTTTAATAACCCTTACGTGAATATTCGTTTATACACCTAACCTGATTGTTGTTAGAGCTTAAGGAGTTTTTTGGATATCAATCATTTTCACTCGCGCGTAAGGGTTATTCGAAAATGATACCTTGATGTTGCCGCAACCTAGGAATTGTTTTAGATAGACGAAGAATTTTAACGAGGGCCTAAAGACAACTCGACTGCCTCGTCGAGCGAGGTGGGACTTCTCTGCGACGTAATATATAGTCAATTTTTTTAAATTTTTCGTGTGTACTAAAGAGATGATCTTAAACGCTGCAGCTGGGAATTGGAACAGGGCTGTTCTTGTGATTTATTGTTGGCTTCTAAAGATGATGCGAGACTAATTTATTTCTTACTTAAGTGCCCGTGTACAATATATATATATCGTGTAAAGATGTTATTAGAATGGTGGCGATGCTTTTGATTACACTCGCGGACATAACAATAATCGATGTTACCAAAAATAAGTAAAAAAAAAAAGGGAGCTTACAGTACAACGAAAATGCTTTTTTTGTAATCTTGCCAATTTTACGCGGCGGTGTAATTGAAAGCGTTCATTGCTAGTTTTTTTTATTAAGTGATATTTTAACTTTAATTTTTTTCTGGTTACCTTTCGTCTCAACAACTCATTTACAATTTATTATCGGCCTTACGTAACAGCAAATGGAGAAACTATTGCAAATGCTACTTCAATTTTATCGCGAATAATTTCATTTATTTTAAACTGACATCAATATCGAAGCATTTGAGGAAGGAGAACCATTCTTATTTTTAAATCATCGAAGTTCGTGCGCCAAGTAACCTATTCTTTACTTTTAAGGTATACCCACAAAAAATAATCTAGGGATGTCAGATCTGGCGATCGGACTGGCCACTCAATTGGTCCCCTTCTTCAATTGCAACAAATGCAACAACCATATTTGCAGTTACATAAGGCCGTTGGAATTTGTTTGGTTCACTGCGTAAATGAAACTGTGATTTTGATGAGGCAGCACGTTTTAAAAGTGGCAGCTGACTGTTTAAAAAAAAGAGATGATTTGCCGTTGATTTCCGCGAAAAAAGACGTTTCTGCAAGTATGGCTTGAATTCGCCTGTGAATTGCAAAATGACCATTGTTATCGTAATACAAATATACAAAACTAAGATGTTTTATACACTTTAAAGATATACGTTATATCAGTCGGGTGGCGTTTCGACATGCACCTTGTCGGATGGACTTTCCGATCGCCACCTCAGTTCCTAAGGTCTAGGTGTCCGTATGATTGATAGCTAGCGGACGTCCACCTACCAGAATCAAAGGTGGTCGCGTATAATATATATTTATTCGGCGTGAGATATCAATTTTCTGATTTTTTTCGTAATATTGTATACATATAGATGTTGCCTCCCTTATACACTATAGAATTTATTCTAAATATGTCTGAAAACCTGTTGTCTCTTAGGAAAAACCAAATATTTAGGTAAGCCATTTTATACTGGAGTCAGTATTCTCATTACAGTAGTGTAAAAATTTTATATATTTGGTACTTGATATTGCCAAAAATCTTGTATAAACGGGATGAACGCCGTTCGGTCAAACGCGCCAGTCGGGCAAATTTTATCATTATATCAAAAGATTTGTTATTTAGATTTTAATAAATGTTCCAACGTGGGGGTCTAACTGAACGGCGCATCTCGTGAAAGGGTATACAGAAAAAAATGGAAAGAGGTATATTTTAACAAAAAAAAAAAAAAAAATGTAAAGAATGTAAATATACGATAGTGTCAGATTAGAGATTTAAGAATGTTGAAAGAATGAGGGATACGGATATATATCGTTTTTAGTGTACTGCATATTTTTTTATGTATTTAACACGTTTTTTCTCACACAGCCAATTTTTTCATGTAATATAATGTTTATATAATAATATATTCTAGCTACGATTTTTAAAACATATTCATAAAAAAAAAACAACACAATTTGTAGTTTTTAACTGATACGTTAAAACGTTTGTGTGTGTCACGATTTTAACATTATACATGGTGCTAAGAAGTTCTCCGTTCGTTATCTGTCTAAAACGTTAATGTTAAGGCGTTAACTGCTGCCAAGTTTTGTAAATACTAAGCAAGAGATTATTTTTTTCCTTTCTATCCTTGAACAGTCTGGCTTTTCTGGTGACAATTAGAAATTTAATTGAATCAGTAGCTTTTTATTAAGGTTATACCGACGCTGACGACATAAACACCTCGAACAACTAGAAATTCGATTGAATCGTAAATTAATCAGAACAGATATGGGGGAGAACTTCTTAAAATCGTAGGAAAGTCGTCTTTTTCCGACCCTCAGTCACCGAGGAAGTGTTAACGAAGAAAAGACGACGTTTCAGTCTGTTAACTATACAGGGTGATTCAGATAATTGTTCAATTTTACACTAACCCCCTCGAGATGGTCACTAACCCTCTGCCGCCTCCCCTTCCCATTGTATTTGTATAGTTAATGGACTCTTCGTGAGTATGTTTGTTTTTGTTTTTATTTATTTTTTTTGTATATTACTGTATATATGTGTTATATGAATGTTTCCTTTATACTTATTTCTTATTTGTAACATATAAATGTAAAAAGACTGTGAAAGAATTTTGTAGTTGTTTTTACGCGTTATTTTAATGGGATCGTTCCAAAAAAAAAAAGAGCACTATTTTTTTTCTTTTTTGAAACGGTCCCTCACTTTTATAGCTTTTTTTTGTTGGGTTTTTCTGTGATTTATACAACATATTATGGGTTTTACGCAGCATATGTATTTTTATTTCGTTCTAGATAGGCCGTATACTTTTCGCTTATACAATCAGTGTCGAATCGGTTTCCTTTTCACTTTTCTCCAGTAATAGTGTGTCCAATTTTTGCTTATCATATTATAAGGTTACAATTATTATATTTTGACTATGAAAAATAAAAAGAAAAACATACATCGCGGTTTCATTTGCTCTCCCCTTAACCTGACGATCCCAAGAACCTCAGAAATATTTTTTTTAGTCTTTAGATATCGAGTTAACAGATAACAGATGAACATTCTAGAATAGACAGATGAATATTCTAGAGCATAAAACCTAACAAGCCATCCAAAAAAAGTGTCATCAAAGTCGGCCTAGTAAAAAAGACGTATTTCTATTCTATATTGAATTTTTTTAACCTCATTTAATTGTCAAAGCTTTCACCTCATATAACAGCCATTATTTATCTTGCAATTATGAGTCACTTGTCAAAAGTTTGACATAACTGTAAAGCTTTGACGTAATCGCTATTTCTCTCTCTCGTTCATAGACAACTTTGACGACTTTTTTTTTTTGATACAATAATGAAGATATGAAGCATGAAGAATGAAAAAATTTGGCTTTTAAGTCTTCATTTTTTTATTTGGGATATTTGAGTATGAAGAACGCCAACAAGCATATTTTATAACTAGATTCATAAAAGAATTTCAAAAGAATATACAGTGTTGTGCAAAAACTACACACCACACCATATGGGAAAATGTTTTAACGTTAAATTTAGACAAAAACTGATTTCAAAATTCCACAATTTGGTGTTTTCCACTTTTTTAATTAAATTCTGAACCATCACATTATTTTTTGACTTTGAGAGTGGTTAAGATGAAAACAGTAATCAAAAGAGTGATTAAAAACCTTGTTTTATGTGTATTGACGGTAGTTTTTTACGCGTTTGCGTGCGACATTTTATTATTAAGGTAATACTGACGCCGACAACATCAACACCTTGAACACACTAATAATAATGGAAGAGTCTGCCAAACAGTCGGACAAAACGACTGAAGCCCCGCCATAAATTTAGAGGAAGTATCATCACATTTTGCTAGCCTATCGCTTGTTTGATATATACCAATAATTAAAATTTGCTCCAAATTCGACTAAACCGCATTTTTTTCATCAATTTAAACGATTATAAAATAAGAAATGTTATTAAAACAGGACTTACCCAAGACCATGCAGTCCTCCTCGCCTGCGCCTTTAACACTTCCCCATCTTGATATCATTCGCGACAATAATTTCTGAAATTATTCACAGATCATAAGGAACTGCATTACGTAAACTGCATTCTTATGTTATGATGCGTTGTTGCTTAATACTCGGGTTATTCCTCGACCCCACCTCTCACGCATACGGACACAAGTTTGTTTGGGAGTGAAATACAATACACAAGTACTCGTAACATTTATTAAAATACAACTATATCGAACGTAAAGCTATTATTAATTTATATATAAAAAAAAAATGGCAATATTCTCTTTTATACGCTGAATTCCTGGTGAATAAATTAATGGTAGCTCACATCATTCAACACAAAAAAAGACGCTGTTGGCATAGTCGCGCATTCCGTCTGTAAGTTGATGCATGTAGTTCATTGGTTAGACGGAGGGGCTACAGACAATAAAATTACACCTTTCACGATGGCCCCGCCCACCACGTAGGGCCCCGCCCACCACTAATATTATTGGTTTGCAGCCTTTCATTCTAACCAATTAATTACTAACATCAACTTACAGACGGAAAGGCTGAATTTCCAACGGCATATGTTACCCAAACACACACTTACTAGTATTGAAAAGAGAGCACTGGTATTAATATGGTGTTTTATTAAATTTATAAGTTTGAATTATCATCCAGACAATTTTTTTATGGTCTCCCGAATTTTCAACTTTTAAAAATATTATTTTTAGACCAATTAATCCACAAATTATGTCAAAAAAAAAAACTTGAAAATGAAAAATACAAATAATATTATTTATTCTTTCTTTACACTTTCTAATACCCCTAACACGAGTATTAAAAAGTAAATGTTGAAACTCCTATTAATTTTCGCTATAGACTGAATTTTTTTTTAATAAACCCCATTTTCATTACACCTTTTTCATTTTTTTTTTTAAATTCGTATTTCAAACGATGACAAACGCATAAAAACATCACAACATAAAAACGAAATTTAAACGACCCAAAACAAACTCAGGAGGCAAATAAAAACAAAAGAACATAAACCGACCACCTAGGAACTCCAAAAAAAAAAAAAAAAAAAAGAAATGGCAAAATTATAATCAGTCTTCATCGTTCTTACGATCGCTCCCAAGTGCAGTAGTTCTCTTGAGTGGCGGCGATGTACTCGTCGACGAGATCCTGCACCACTTCCCTGCTGCAATCCAACTCGTCCAGGTTCTCTTTGAACATGTCCTCCTTGCGGAACTGGTCGAGGAACGCCTCGCGCTTCCTCAGCTTATCGTACTGCATCAGGGCCCGATCGAAAAGCTGGAAAAAAATTTAGGTTAGACTGTTAATAAACAAATGACTGTCGAGCTTCACTTGTTCTCACAGCCACCTGCATATAGAATTTAAATTCATGGTACTAGGTTATTAATAAACAAATGACTGTTGAATGAGCTTCGTTTGTCCTCACAGCAGCCTACTTACCGAGCTAATATTCGTGTGATTGGCTAACATGAGCCCCGACACCCTGTGGGCGGACTGTATGTAAGGGGACTTCCTGGAGAGCGCGACCTGAATGCTGGCCGGGCCCCAAGGGATAAACTGCGCCAGTTTTCTCTCGCGTATCCTCTGAAGCGACTTGTGCACCTGAGTCGGGTCGACTTCGCCCTGAATGATGTTCAAAATCGATATGAAGCAGTGCTGGGAGCTCCTGTCTTGTGCCGTGGACACCATCATGTTTTTCGGTTGCAGCAGCCTCCTCATTACGTCCAAGACGGTGGTTTTTCTCACGCTGACCTCGTCTGTGTCTGTAGAAAGCGGAGTGTAACCCGTCATAAGGAAGTGCAGGCGCGGGGTTGGTATCAAGGGGGCCAGGAGACCCATCAAATCGTTATTCATATACGAGGGATACCTAAAAGGAACGAGCATGATTACAAAGTAAGTTAAGTATCGAAAAACGTACCTCAAAGTGGTAGTAGAGACGGACATGATAGTACTAACAAGGCTGTTAATTTGGGTGAACGTGGGGTTCTGTATTTTCAAACGGTCGGCCGCTATTCTGTTCAAAGCCGTATTATCCAACACGACGACCGAATCCGCAGATTCCGTCAGCCTCTTCAACGTCAGTAGAGAATTGTACGGTTGTACCACGACATCGCTAAAAAAACAAGCGTATAAACTTCGGTTCAATAAAGAAAAAATCACTCTGCACCTTATTTCATCCAAATTCGGAAACACACTGTAAGTCTGCACCAGTTTCTTCGGGAATCTATCCGATAGCTTCTCTAGAATGTTGGACCCCATGCCTGAACCTGTGCCACCTGCTATAGAATGACAGAGGACGAACCCCTCGAGGCTGTCGCTGCCTTCCGCTTCCCTGTCGATGATATCGAAGATCTCCTCATTGAGTTTCTCGCCCTGGGAGAAACCTGAGGCCCAATTGTTGCCAGCACCGCCGCCATTCTTCGACAGAAACACATTCTCCTGATTGTACAACTTGGAATACGGCGAATTCAGTATGGTATTTATCACTCGCGGCTCTAAATCCAACAAGACGGCGCGAGGAATGTAGTGTTCATCATCTGCCTGGTAGAAGAAGACGTCTTTGCGGTCGATGCCTGAAAGTTTGATGTTAGATACAAAATTTTAACCGCCTATAATTACCCGTACCTTCTGTGGCGTAGTCCTCGAGGATTCCCTCGGGATTTATCCCGTGTTCCGCGCACAGACGCTTCCAGAATTCGAAGCCAACTAGAAAGAGAATTAATCTGTAAAAACATAACCTCACAAACGGAAGGAAAAGATTTACTCTGATTGCCGCACTGGCCAAGTTGGAGCGTTATCATTTCGCAAGGCATCTTTATGTTGTTTTTCGCGACACGCACCCAAATCTATTAATTAACTAGGACGATTCGATGAAATTCTGGGTGGGTATCGACTCGACAGTTAAGAAATTTCGCTTCAAAATTCAAACTGCGCAAATTCGATTTGATTGGTCGAGTTGTGCGACACTCATTTGAATTTTTTACCAGGTTAATAAAAATCGAATATATTGCGTTAAAAAAACAAACGGAACGTTTTAGATTTCACATTAGAAGTACTTTTATTAAGTACTTTTTATTAATTGCATATCTGAAGTAAAATAATTGATAACAGAAAGCAAATTAGCTAAATGAAAATTTACCTTTCAGAGCTATCATGTTGGCGACACTTGATAATGAAAAACATGAAGATGAAAATCCATAATTAAAAATATAACATGTATTTTTGCATACAATGCCATAATGCACGTTTTTTTTTCAATTTCCACAAACATGAAACTATATAAAAAATAAAAATGGCCGCATATAAAAATATATCTGAGGAATTCATTTGTTCAAGACAATGTTGCCAATCGTACACAATACAAATTGATTTTTAAACCTGTTACCAACATATTTTTTTTACATTCGTTTCCCCGGGAACTTCAATCTGTTTTATCAATAGACAGAAGCAAAAATGGCAGCAATTACTGAAAATCGTACTAAAATTACCGAAACAAATCCGACCGTCATAGAACAGGAGAAATACAATGCCCTGGACTCTATATGTAAAGGACCCAGGTACCTAATATTTTTTTATTTATCTCGCGAGACTTTTAATAATCTAAACTTGTAGGATGACAAAAGAGTTCTTGAAAAAACACTGCAAAGACCTGAAACTCTACCAGACGCCTTACCTGAACGACGTGTTGTATTTACACTTCAAGGGATTTTCCTACATAGAAAACTTGGAAGAGTACACGGGTCTCAAATGCCTCTGGTTGGAAAACAACGGCATACGGGAAATCAGCGGGCTGAACAACCAACACGAACTGCGCAGCCTATTCCTACATTACAATTTGATAAAGAAAATAGAAAATTTAGAAAACTGCCCGATTCTAGACACGCTGAACGTATCGTATAATCGAGTGAAGAAAATCGAAAATTTAGGTGAAAATTATTCCTTATAAGAAAGTCAAATGTTAATTTCGCTTTGTAGATTGCATAAAGCCTCTGCACACCCTCAACTTGGCCAACAATTACGTGGAAACGTTGGAAGACTTCGAACACTTGGAAAAGTTGCTGGAACTCTCGGTGTTGGACCTGTCCAATAATCACATCGAGGACCCATTGCTCGTCGAAGTTCTGGGAAGGATGCCCGAACTGAGGGTGCTTAATTTGATGGGGAATCCCGTGATCAGGAAGATCCCGGCTTACAGGAAGACCTTAATTTTGTCCTGCGTAAGTACCCTTTCAATTTTACATAACCTAAAAAAAACTACGTTTTCCACGAAACACCGAACTACTATACTTTTCTCGACGATTTTTCCCTACCTTAAAATTTACATATGAAATGGAACACAATGAACACCTACCATTTTTAGATGTATTAGTTATTAGAAATAGTGAAAATAAGTTAGAGTTTGATGTATATAGGAAAGAAACCGCGACTCTTAGATATATTCCCAACGATTCACCCACCCTTTACAACATAAAATGGCAAGTTTTAATTTTCTAATTCACCGTTTGTTAAATTTCCCCCTCAGTAAAGAGAGGTTTGAACACGAGAAACAATTAATTAAGAATATAGCTAAGAACAACGGTTACTCAGCCCATTTAAAAGATAAGTTAATAAGGAAGCATACATTTAAGAGAACCCTGTACAATTCCACGACTTTTCGTAGAGATACTGACAATTCGAAATTTGTTTCGTTACCATATGAACCTAAATTCACCCACGGACTAGATACAATTTTTAAAAATATTAATATCAATTTGGTTTATAATTCTAAAAATATACTGCAGACGCTTTTGGGTAACCCTAAAGACAAAATCAACAATAACGAAAAGTCAGGAATATCGCAATAAGTTGTAAGGACTGTGATCAAAAGCATATTGGGCAAACAAAAATATATATTTTGACTAGATTTAAAGAACACATGGCTCATTTAAAATATGGCAGAACGGAAAAATCTTGTGCTGCCCAACACGCTTTTGACAACAACCATAGGATAGACATAGATAATTTAAAATTAATTAGAAGTGTAACAAACAGTAGACAGTTGGATGATTTTGAAAGTTTAGAAATCATTAAGTGTAACAGTAGTATGAATAAGGACAATGGTCCGATACCCACTAGTCCACTGTTTGCTCTGATAAACTAAGACAAATGTTATGGTTCAGTGAATCGTGGCACCAAATTTAGTATAAATAGTGCAAGTGTGTAGGCTAGAATTTAGTTTTAATCTTCTCCTGAAGATGACAACTTAGTTGGCGAAATGCGCGTCGAGAAAAGTATAGTAGTTCGGTGTTTCGTGGAGAACGTCCAGTTTTTTGTTTTTACGCCGAAGGTTCCAGTACCCACTCCAGGTTTACACAACCTACTTTCAACTTCCAAGATTTATTTTAGTTCTCGTGAAATGTATTTTTTATTTACAGAAAAATCTGCAGTATTTAGACGATCGCCCGGTATTTCCCAGGGAGAGAGCGTGTGCGGAAGCCTGGTAACTATTGCACTAATATTCAAATTGTAACGATCCATTTAAGTCATCAAATCTGGCTATAAACGAGTGAGATGGAAATAGAAACATAAATAATTGAATTTTTTTAATCCAGAACTTTCTGTTTTCAATCTCCTAACTAAAACTATTTATCTTGTAGGCAACGAGGAGGCATCACAGAGGAAACAGCAGAAAGGAAACGATGGATAGACAGAGAACGAGCCAAAATTATGGAGAGTGTTAATGGTTGGTATATTTATTTACCTACACCACAGAAATTCCCTTTTCTCTCCCAGAAGCTCTCAAATTATATCCAACGAACTCTGATCGGGTATAAAATATTCTGGATTCAATTTTGACCGATCAGAATCTATTAGCAACAATCGCTGATGATAACTACAACCATAATCGAAACGTCGTATTGCATTTTCAGCTCTTATACGACTAAGGGAACGAAACGTCGCCGAGAGGCAGCAACAAGAGGTCCCCCACTGCGACAGCGGCATGGGCACCTCGGTGGGAGACTCCGAAAGCGAGGCCGAAAGCCTCACCGAACACGTACGACAGTACCCGAATAGAGACGACTCTTCTGACAACAGCGAGGAGGCGGACGAAGAAGCGACGACTTACGACTACGCGAGAGTGTGCGAGGAAGAAGAGGAAAGGGACGAGTCTTCTTCTTCGGACAGCGAGGACGAAGACGAATTTATGAAAGACAAGCAGACGGACGAGGACTACTCGAGATACAGGCATACTATTTTCGATTTCACGCCGCAAGGTATGACGATGAGTTTAGATAAACTTGGACCAAATCTTCTTTTTAAAATTTTTCTAGGTTCCAGAGAGAAGAAGACTCTTGTCGAAGAAATACCCGTGGAAGAAAGGCCCAGCACAAGCGGAACACAGTTCAAACAGAATAAGAATGTAAACGTGGATAAAAATGAGATGGCGAACGAAGATCGCGAAGAAAGAAAGTTGCTTATCGAAGAGATAAAAGACGACGTTGAAGCTAAAGTCACAATTGATGGAAACGAAAATAAAGATAAAGCGGTTGATGAAGAAAACGACGCCAATGAGAAGGAAGTTACGATCAACGATGAAGTTAACAAAGAAGTTATAAACGAAGAAATAAGTGTCATCGAAGAGGCAAGAGAAAAGAGCATTCTTGTCAAAGAGATTATAGACGACTTTGTGTCCACCATCAAGAATGGCAAAACCGAAGACAATGCGGAAGAACCAGAAAGCCTAGTCGATGAATCAGACAGAGGCATCTTAGAAGAACCCCTACAGAATACAACTGGAGAAAGAATTGTTGATGAAGAAGTAAATAAAGATGCAAATAATTTGAATTTGGAGGAACATACAGAAAAGGAAGAAACTCGTGACAGTGATAAACTGAAAAAACACCAAAATACTAGTGGCTCAAATGGCACGAATAAGCAAACGAAACGTGAAAATTGGGGCATGTTCCAAAATATGATACAGTGCATGAGCAAGGCGACTGGAATTGGCACGGAAAAGAGAAAAGAATCCGATAAATCTAGAGACACAAATGACAAAGATGCTGAGGAATCCGCAAAAAAAGAATACTTCCGATGAAGAACTATTACAGGACAACACAGCCGAAAAGACTGAGAAACATCTACAGGAAGTTATAGAGAAAATCAAAAATACCGACCTGTCAACGTCAACTCTGACATTCGACGAATTCCTGGAGACGGTCGACAAAAGGAAAATCTTCGGGGACAACATTCCGGACGAGTTTGTTGTTAGAGAAGACAGCGACACCGAATCGACTAGAACTTCTAATGACAGCAGCTTAGACGAGGATAACGTCGGAAAAATGAAGGAAATTGCCCCCAAGACGACGAAATTCAGAACTGTACAGAAGATGATAGCGCATAACGTCATAACGAGAAGCAGCGGCAACGACAGCGATGACAACATGGCAGACAACGAAGAAGAAAATTCGTCGACGGATTTGACCACAAAAACTAAGCTGTCAACTGTAGCTGCAGGAAACGGCGACGGACACCCCGAATACAATATAACCAGCATCACGCAAACACAAGCAACAGAAAAACCTGCCCAAGTCTATGGAGACGGTGAAGTCAAAATAACACCAGAGCCGATAGGTTTAGACGCAGAAACCGAAGAAGGTATAGAAAGGGTGCTGAAGGAGAGCCAAGAGATAATGGAGAAGAACGCTAGAAAAGCCAAGGTCGAAAACGCACATCAATCGAAACCACTCGAAATGGAAACAGCAGAACCTGACGAGAATATTATGGGACTACTAAGGAGCGAAATTGTAACGCAAGACTTTGCATCCACGTCTTCAGATGGGGAAGAAAGCGAGTCGACAGACGAAGAGATGCCTTTCTACGAAAAACTGGACAAATCCAAATCGACGGAATTTAAAGACGAACCAGACGTCGTCGAAGAAGGGGTGTACCAATCGCCGGTGCCCGTCAAGACCATGGAAGATATAAGGAGGGAGATACCGGGTCCTAGCGTGGAAGAAGACAAGGAAGTGAGGGAAATGCTCACATGGGAATCTAAAGCTGTCCCCTAGGAGAACTCTGGTCCTAGAACCCACGACTCAGAGAAACGATTTCAAGAGCGAACTTTGCGAAATGCTAGCCAACACGACCGGGAGAGAGAAGCCAGAATTTGAGGTGACACCCCCAGCAGATATCGCCGAGGCAAACGATGTAATCATGTACCCGAGAAACTTGGTACACAGACCGAACCAATATAGAAATCGCACCGAGGAAGATGATGTGAAACAGCCAGTACCCCACAAAGTCCTGAGCATGTCCCAGAACTATTCCGTCTTCCAGAAACACCAGAACGAGACCGTTGAGAATAAACCAGTAGATGAAGACAGCAAACCTCAGAGCTCTCTCTTGGTCAGCAGCAAGCTGTCGGAAGTTCGCGCTCAGATGGCCGACTTTATGAAGACTCTGGACGACTTCAACGAGAGGTCCAGACTGGCGAGAGAGGCGGTGATCAAGGATTACAACGCCGCCGTGGAAGTGGAGCAAGAAATAGTCAAGAAAATCATGGAGAAAAACGAACAAAGTATCGAAGAGAAACGGATGCGATGGGACACGAAGATTAATGAACAGCGAAAACCCCGCGAAATCAATGAAAGCGAAATGAGGAAACACTTCGAGGATATGGGAGTCATATTTGAGGAAGAAGACGATTACCCAGAAGACATAAAACGTAACATTAACCAGAGCGAGGAGAAAACACTGGAAGATAAGAGCGTGAGTGTGTTGGAAGAGATGATGAATACAAAAGACAACATCAGCTATGAAGAAAATATGTGCGAGAGTACAAAAATTAAAACAAACGACAATTCCGGAGATGTAGCAGATGTTGAGGAAGAAAAAATCGATGAAAACAAAAGCGAGAGTTTTGGGGAAGAGGGGATAATACTGATAGACAGTGAGAGCTACGAGGAATACCTCACCACCAACGAAGACGAAGACGATGATGTGATGATACCGAACAAAAATATTAGTATCGACTACTACGAACTAGCGAAACGTATTCCGGAAACAGAAAGCGAAGAAACAGAAAGAAATAACCTGGAAAAGAGCAATGACAGTTGTGATGAATTTTTCACCACAAACGAAGAAGATTCCGCGGAATACAACGAGAGGACCACGATAGATAACGAAGGATTAGATGACGTTCAGGTTGAAGAGAGTTTCAACTACGAGAAATTCATCGGCAGCTTGAAGAATAAGACGAATGATGAAAAGGAAGAGGGCGAAGACGAACATGTTACAGCAATTAATGACGATATAAAATTGAAAGGCCAGGACAATGGTGGACAAGAACAGAAAGAGAATACAGAACGGCCTATCGTTAGGAGGAATGTATCGTGTTCCCTGGAAATGCAGCTAGCAAAAGGAACAGATTAAGCTGATTTTATTTTTTTTTTTTTTTACCGTTTATTAAGTTTATTGTTTTTAAAAACTCATATCGGTCATTGGGAGTTGCAAATTGTTTTGCTGAACGTATTTTATTGCCTCAGATGTTTATAATCTGATACTTCTGCCCACAATGGCCATAACGATTATTACCTACCCCACCGTATACTTTATATTGAGGTTTCATGTTTTTTAGAAACGAAATAGGTATCTATTGTTGCGTTTTATACAAATTCTCTGTTATACGCGGAGGTGGAACAATAGCCTCTTGAACACAATAGAGTATCCACACAATTACACCTCATAAAATAATTATATATAATTGTCGATCGATGTAACATATTACAACAGCAGAATAAAGGGTATTATAACTACCGAGATTTTGATTTCATTCTGACCAGTGGAAACTCCTATGGAGAAGAACATGAAGGAAAAGGAAACTTCGGTTATTAGATATTTTTTCCTAAACACCTCATTCCACGGGTTCAGGTATATATCTGAGGAGGGCAGGCATTGGACAGAAAGGTAAAGAAAGTGACAGCTGACTGCTCAGTTAAACGACCAAAGCTTGGGTCATGTGGCTTGGGACAACTGATTTTTCTGAGACCTGAGCTTCTTTGGATTACTTCCAGGATCTTTTGGGCCGTATGCTGCCTCTTGAGCTGGATCGCCACCGGTCTCTTGATCTGGTCGGCTTGGAACGACTTCCAAAGCAACGCGATCAGCTTCGTGGTGGACACCACCTACTTGGATTGGGACACCAACTTTCCTTCCATAACAATATGCGAGACGGACAACCAAAAGAATATTGCCGAATTCACCGACAGGTAAGGAGACATTCCAAAATTCCACTGGACGTTTCGTCATTTGAGCTATCATCCTCAGTTGAGCGAACGATTTAGATCGACTGAGGTCGAGTTTTGATACCTCTGTTGTTTTCTAGAACCTTCGGAGACCCCCACGACTATAACCTGGACGAAATGGTGAAGGAGCAAGTCTTCTTCAGAGGTATGTCGTTTTACACGTTGCAACTGTGCGGACCAACGGCGCAGGTCGTCAGCAATGAGTGTTTCTTGAAAAATTTCAGCGATTTCTCCGAACAGGTTATTCTGTTATCGATCAACAGCTCATTAATAGAGTAAGAATTTTTATAGGTAAGAAGTAAATGTAACCATATTTTAAAAGTCTGCAAGTGGAACAACGTGGAATTTGATTGCTGCAATTATTTTCGACACGTTGACACGGAAATGGGAACCTGCTTCGGAATTAATTCAATGCAATCGAGGTAAAACTTTGTTGAGAAAGTTAAGGGGTTACACCTATTTGAATTGTCTAAAATTAATTTTTTTTTTGGGATTTTTTTAATGATTCAATTGATCAATCAAGATAAAATTTTCAGGGTTTATTAAACATATCAAAATGTATATAAAACATTTTTTTATTTAGTTTTTTCTTCCAAAATGACGGCAGTACAGACGTCTGAAGCAGCAGTCTTTTTTTTAGGAGGTCTGCGGCCTTACGAATAAAACTTTGCACTTTGAACTTTGTGCATTTGCACCTAGGACAATTTTTTTTATTCTATATTAAATTTAGCAGAGAAGTACAGACGATTATGAAAAAAAAAATCATTTTTCGCAAATTGACGTGAATTTGAACTTTTCTTTTTTGGTTTTTTTTTTAAACAAAAAAATTGTACTTGTTAATCAATCTTCATAATCGCGTGTACTTCTCTTTAAAATCTAAGAAGCTACAGTTAAAATTTCAAGTCGATCGGATGAAAATTGCAGTTATTTGTAAGGCCGTGTTGAAAAACACGGTTTTGAGATAATCGCGTTTAAAGTTTTGAAAGGTATAAAGGTTATGCAGGTATAGACTGACCACTGAGGTTAAATTTGAGTACACCTGTATCAGCGCCATCTATACTTAGTATGAGTAACATTTATAAAGGTACTGACTGAGCTAAGCGACTCCAAACTGCTACTATAAACGCGCCAAGCGTTCAAAAGCATCTTGGAACATCAGAAGTTAATTTAGAAATTTAGCTCTAAGGGTCATTTAAAAATTTTTTTGGACTATGGTTGCTATTTGATATATTTTGGGTTGTTTTTACGTGATTTAAGCCATTAAAAAAATAAAAAATAAAAAAATCAAATAAGGGCAACCCGTTAAAAAACTATTTACAAACTCACTACTTACTGCATATTATATATAGATTTTGTTTTTTTAGGGACGTCAAAGTTCCCTTCTACGAGATGGTTTCCAACCGAAAGACCGGACCTGGAACGCTGTACTTGGAAGTGCACGGTTTTGCTAATGTAATTAAAGGTTTAACAAATTCAAATTACTCAGAATTTACGACAATCCATCTGGTATAAAAATAAAATCTGATAATTTACTTTGCATGTCGTGCTATGCACTCAAACGCTGTTTATTTTCAAGGTTATGATATATTTTAATTGAGGTTGCTGTTTATGTAATTTAAAATCCATATTACAACATAAGAAATAATCATCAAAATACTGATCTGACTTGATATCTACTGAACAACAACTGACGATTACATAAACGACTATAACACAGTTGTGAATGATTAATTTCATTTATCAGTTAGATACTAAATGTTTTTTATAAGGCTCGAAGTTTTATTGATAGTCAGCATTAAAAGAATACTTGCGAACAATCGTGGAATGTAAAATATCTATAAATATAGATATATATATAAAGAAATTCTGGGACTCTAGTCACACATTTGATATTTGTAACAGTGATTATGAAACAATGACACCGTTTCGTAGCTGATACTTCTACGACAACGAAACATTTTTAGCTCTACATTCTTGGACAACAAGAAGTACCATCTACCACGACATCATTGAGCGATACTTTGCAAATACTGCCCCACATTCGATACCACAGGTATTTTGCCGTCAAAGAAATAGAAAACCAACCAGAGGTGAGTATAAGGGTTGAAGAGTTGGCAAATTCCGCCAAAAAAATTGACGCGTTGGTTAGCAACAAAAAAATCGTTTACTAAAAAGGTTTTTTTGCAGGTTACATTTTTTTGCCTTCAAATATATCTACAGTGAGGGCATAAAGTCGCGCATAAATTCGATAAAAATTAAAGAATATTGTTTTTAGAAAAACGCTCGGGTAATTCAATAACATTTTTCATTTGCCGATATTTTGACGTACTTCGTTTTTTTTTTATTGCCAGCTGTCAAATATATGACGTCATTTGGAAGCTCTTCAACTGGAATCCATCGACCCGGAAATACTTCGTTTAAAGATTAATTTAATTTAAATAATTAATAACGCGCTTTACATTATATATTCTCAATTTTTGGAATTCTGGGTAACTATTGAGAGTGTGTTATATGTCAAATAGCCGAGCAAATAGCTGTAGAACCTCTTGTATCTGAGTGATTTTTTAAATAAACTCATATACACCCTAGGAAATTGCACCTCTACATATTGGCGATACATATGTAGAAGAGAATAAGTTAAAAGACGCCAGTAAGGACAGACAAAGACAGTTAGATGCAACACTGTTTCACGCTTGTGCACGTATTAGAAACGTATGAGACCTGCGCGTAATAGAACGTGGAGAGGGGTATTACCTACACGCCTATCGCCGAATTTGAGTGGGATTCAGTACTTTTTCGCAGCTATGGGGATGTACATCGACATCTGTATAAAACGAAATTCTTACGTAATTCTGACTTTTACAATTATGCCATACACTTAAAAGAAGTGTACGAACATAATTGTATTTATTTTAAAACTTTTGTATTCCTTAACTAACCGGTCTGCAAGAAAATAAAATTGAAGTTCTATAAAAAATAAAAAAAAATACAAATATAAATCAACCCGGTTATAAGACGAAAGAAAGAAAAAATGCCTATTGAATAAGTGGTTCAAAAATGTCGCCCCTTTGTGCTTCGCAAAAACCTAGTCTATGAAATACCGCTTAATTATTTGCACTTTTTCCTCCTTAGTGTATACCGTCATCGTTATTGTTATTATAGTAAAACCGTTTATTTAATTACAATATGAATATTTTATTTACGCAGACACGGATAAACTGATTCCTTATTTCGGTTATTGTACTTTAGAGTCTAGACAAGAATTCAATTCACACGTGCGCATTATAATTTATGGGCGGGGCGGCCCGCGTACATAATTTTATTGGTTCCCTATTGACGTAAACACGAAAGAAGAGAATAAATCATAAAAGTTTTAAAATGACATATCAGTCTGGCAAAGATGGATATAATATTTCTCTGTCAGTTCCCTTTACTTGAAGAGTTTATTCTTTTCTATCTTTTAATGCTCGGCTTTGAAATCTTGGACTTTCTAACCCTGTATATCATAAGCCATATGTTGGCATTTAAAAAAAAATATGGATGAGTCATATATTTGGCAGCTGTCAATAAAAAAAACAAATGAAGTACATCAAAATGTCGACAAATGGAAAATTTAATTATTTATCGTTATCATCGTGGTTTCTTTTTCTGTAACTGACGAAAACCCACTTTTTTAAATACAAAATAGTAAACGTACACTCGAACCGCTTTTAAGTCACCAAATCCGTGCATCATCGTCTCGCTTAAGTCGCGAAATTTAGTCTCTCTTAAATCGCGATCATAACCTCAACTTTTTCGTGTTTTAGCTGCAAAAAGAAATATTTAGAGATATCCCACAGCACCTGTTATAACGAAAAATGAGTCAACTGAACGAAAAAATCAACGTAAGTATACCCAGTCGTGCGTGACAAAGTTCAATTTTCCACTTGAATTAATATTTTAAAGGTTAAATATTTTTAAAAGACACCTAACCTATTTTAAAGGTTAGGTGTCTATATTTCATTCATTTATTCATCAATCATTTTTTCAACAAAAATTGTACATATTCATGCAAGAATCCAATTTCCAAACGTGGTTCTAACTTTTACAAGCGGCGACTTAAGAGGGACGGTTTCGTGACATAATAGGGGAAAACGTGGTGAAACAAGAGGGGACGTGAATTAAGCGAAGGTGACTTAAGAGGGGTTCGAGTGTATTAAGATTTAAAATACCAAATTTTGGTCAAGCGTATTTGCATCAATTTTCAGGTCCAGTACGTCAGCATAAACCAAAGGAAATGTCGCTTTTCTCACGAATCCGACTTGGACGTCTACAGACACTACAGCTACAGCGCCTGCTGCGTGCAGTGTAGGAAAGACGCTCAGCTAAAAAAGTGTGGATGCTCCCACCATCTCATGCCAAATACACGTAAAATCAATTAGACTAGTATGATATGAATTGCGTATTAGTAAACTGTCCCATGCCAGAATGTCAATATTTATATTTCGGGAGTTTATGCGGTTTTTTACCGGATGGCCGAACGATGGCCAGACTGGCCTATGAAAAAGGTGTAACCATGCACAGTACTGATTTTTTTGCTTCTGATAGGATTTTCTGGAAGTTTTTGGATTCACATTAAGGGAAAATCTTCAGAGTATCTATCTGACTAACTAAGCCATTTTGGAAATATTTTTCGTAGACAAAACATTTTCAAATTTGAACCAAATATATACAAATTTTTATAATTATTTTTACTTTTCGTAATGTTTTTTTTATATATATGTATACAGCCTTCAAGATGCAGTGTAATATCACCGGACTGGACTGCCTCAACAAAAACTACAACGATTTGGCCGTCATTAAGCCATCCTGGGCCAATCGGCCAGGACTGTTCTGCGACTGCTTGCCCAGTTGTACCGAAATCGAACTGTCGATCGTAAAGGATGAAAAAAAGGGGTAACAACTAACGATAGACAAAGTAATATGAACATGAAAGCGATAAAAACATATTTCACGTGAAATATGTTCCTTTTTAACTGACACTACGTTTCATCCACCCTCGTAGCCACCTTCAGATGCTTCAATTTTTCACCAGCGCGGCAAATAATATTTTAAACGAAAAAAATGTGGTACCACAAAAATTTATTTAAGAAACATTAGAACTGCCTAGTAAAAACAAATATTTCTCCCACTTGCTATCATACTATTTGCCACAAATTATTTTACTAAATACTCGTTTTAAACCACAGGATTATAGCCGACCATGCCGTAGTAGAGCTGTCTTTGGAACGATTGCCGACGGAAAGATTCAAACGGAACGTCGTTCGGGGAAAACTGGATTTAATCGGTAATGCAAAAAAAATATTACAATTGTTTGGCCATAAATACATAAAATACTGAACAAACTCATACAAGCATGGTCATTAGTATAAAATATCATACGACTGTTTTGCCAAAAAAAAAAAGAAAACAATAAATATGTAAATATATCTGGACGTAAAAAAATTTTGGAGACGATTGAAGCAAAAGTTGGGGTCCGACTTCATACAGGGTGGGTCTGCCAAGTTTATTTATAATATTTACCTGTAGAACAAAATTAGAAACGTTTTAATACTTGTTTATATCTTATATCAATATTTATATTGGAATTGTAGCTATGTTTACATAATTCTTCACTAAAATGGTACTTTTCAGCAAAGATTACAAGCTCCACGTGGTTGACGATTTAATTTTTTTTTTATTTCTGCGCTAAGTAAACCAAAATTACGTCCTCCGAATTAGTTTTGCATTTCTTTATTTCCATCCAATTACAAACGTTTTCGTACTTAAACTTTTTCAGGCAGTAGTCGTGACAGCAGCTGCTACAATGGAAATTTCATCAACTCACTTTCACTGCTGCCTTTCAATATTCATTACAAATCGCGACCAAAAACCATGCAAACTTTTAAAAAGCAAACCGTAACTATTTTAATATACCAAACAGTAGACAGTTGGATGCTTTTGAAAGTTTAGAAATCATTAAGTGTAACAGTAGTATGAATAAGGACAATGGTCCGATACCCACCAGGCCACTGTTTGCTCTGATAAACAAAGACAGTTACGATTCAGTGAACCGTGGCAACAAATTTAGTATAAATAGTGCAAGTGTGTAGGATAGAATTTAGTTTTAATATTCTCAAGATGCCAACTTAGTTGGCGAAACGCGCGTGGAGAAAAGTATAGTAGTTCGGTGTTTCGTGGGAAACGTCCAGTTTTTTGTTTCTACGCCGAAGGTTCCAGTACCTACCCACTCCAGGAACTATTTTAATGTCATAGTGTTACGTTGTTATTTCTTGCTATGGTAACATCCAACTACCTTCTTCCAAAGCATATATGATTTTAGTGCTACTATTTGGTTATTAATTACAATGACAACAATGATGTAACTCTTCCCGGACTAGGATAAAAGAGTGCTACCGCCTCAAAAGAAAAGGCATCCCGAAAGTGGATAGTTTCCGAAAAAAACTATTTCAACGTCAACATTTTGAAAAAAATAAATTCCGTACCGCATTATATAGAGATCCAAAAAAAACGTCCACTCTGGCTACGAAAGAGATGGAAATAGCGGTCATGTCTAAGTTTTTCGATTATGTCAAACTTCTGACAAACAAGTGACTGTCACAATTTGTAAAATGTTTATTTTACAAATTGTGACAGACATAATCGAAAAACAATGGCTGTCATATGATGTGACAGTCTCGACAAGTAAATAAGGTTATAAATTCGATTAAGAATAGAAATACGTCTTTTTTCTCGGCCAACTTTGATGACGTCCTTTAAAAAAATCCATTGCTATCTAAAAAATGGGAGTTGAGAACTCGTGTCACGTGAATAGTAACAAATCAATTCTCTTTATGAAATCTGGTAGAGTATTATATTTAGAATATTTCAATTTTTTCCCATCCCTCGTTTCCGAGGTAAGGGGTGTGGTGACGCTTTATAGACAAAGTGTATATTTTCATTTTTATTTCAGTGTCAATGGGTGGCGCAACGGCACTGTTCCTAGGCGCGAGCATATTGAGTTTCGTCGAAATAATCTACTATTTTTCGGTGAGGCCATTGTCTGATACTGCCATGAAGAACAAGAGAGCCAAGAAGAGAAGATTTCACCCCAACGTTAGGATGGACACGACAAATCGAATTCCACCGAGGGTGGACTAACATAGTTAAATACAAATCAGCGATAAGAGCTTGCACATAATGATTTTTTTCGTTAAGTCAAAAAAAATACATACACGGACAAAAATACGCACGCGAGAATTTCAGCTGAATGTCAAATATGCGCATTAACCTTACTTTTCATGCAAGATAACCGCTAAACTATATCTAAATTGTATTCCTAAATTCCAATGCGCTACGAGTGAAACGTGTAAAGTCCTTTGCGTTTTCCTTGCCTTGCTGTGCCTCGCCTTGCGTTCCACGTCGCATTTAACGACCCCCTGTATTTTTTAATAGTTTTCATTTTCTGCGAAACATACCACGGAAATCGTCAGACGCGCGCTTCAAATGCCGACGCCCGGTATAAAAGCGACCGGGTCCACAAGCAAAATTCAGTTCCAGTCATCAACAACAACATGATCACGAAGCGGCTTACACTATGGTGGTCGGTGTTTTTGGCCCTGGCCATTTGCGCTGGTAAGAAAAACAAATCTTAAATTACGATATCAAACAAGTAATACACGTTTTATCCTGCAGATGCCGCTAGGCATACATTGGGAGAGGTAAGGACGTCCCCAAGTTCCAGTCGCTGTCAATTAATATGCACGTCAGGACCTGGTAAGTATCCAGTTACAAAAGCAACCTAAAAAACCATTATCACCAAATAATAAAACTAAATAACTGCTACACGGGTCTGTTTTAATTTAATACATATCCCACGTTTGCAGGTACACCAACTTCAGTAATAACTTCCAGTACAAGGTCAAGCCCAAGTGAAACTACCAGTACTACAGCTCCAGGAGGACCTACGAGCTCTAATTCAGGTCCATCAGGGTCTACTAGCTCTAGTTCACGTCCATCAGAAACAACTAAACCTGGTCCAGGCTCAGGAGAAACTACTACCTCTAGTCCAGGCACAGACGAAACTGCTAATCCTAGTTCGAGTCCGGTAGGACCTACTAGCACTAGTTCAGCTCCAGGAGGACCTACGAGCTCTAATTCAGGTCCATCAGGGTCTACTAGCTCTAGTTCACGTCCATCAGAAACAACTAAACCTGGTCCAGGCTCAGGAGAAACTACTACCTCTAGTCCAGGCACAGACGAAACTGCTAATCCTAGTTCGAGTCCGGTAGGACCTACTAGCACTAGTTCAGCTCCAGGAGGACCTACGAGCTCTAATTCAGGTCCATCAGGGTCTACTAGCTCTAGTTCACGTCCATCAGAAACGACTAAACCTGGTCCAGGCTCAGGAGAAACTACTACCTCTAGTCCAGGCACAGACGAAACTGCTAATCCTAGTTCGAGTCCGGTAGGACCTACTAGCACTAGTTCAGCTCCAGGAGGACCTACGAGCTCTAATTCAGGTCCATCAGGGTCTACTAGCTCTAGTTCACGTCCATCAGAAACAACTAAACCTGGTCCAGACTCAGGAGAAACTACTACCTCTAGTCCAGGCACAGACGAAACTGCTAATTCTAGTTCGAGTCCGGTAGGACCTACTAGCAGTAGTTCAGCTCCAGGAGAATCTACGAGCTCTAATTCAGGTCCATCAGGGTCTACTAGCTCTAGTTCACGCCCATCAGAAACAACTAAACCTGGTCCAGGCTCAGGAGAAACTACTACCTCTAGTCCAGGCACAGACGAATCTACGAGTTCTAATTCGAGTCCTGCAGGACCCACTAGCACTAGTCCAGTTCCAGAAGGACCTACGAGCTCTAATTCAGGTCCATCAGGGTCCACTAGCTCTAGCTCACGTCCAACAGAAACGACTAAACCTGGTCCAAACTCAGGAGAAACTACTAGCACTAGTCCAGGTACAGACGAAGCTACTACTTCTAGTCCGGGTTCACAAGGATCTACTAGCTCTAGTTCAAGTTCACAAGGAATTACCGAACCTGGCACAGGCCCAGGAAATCCTACTCCCTCCAGTCCAGGTGGTAGTACGACTACAGATTCTGATGACTGTGATGGATCAGATAAACCCTCTGCTCCAGGTGAAAATCCAACTTCCACCACCCAGTCGGGCGACTCTTCAACTTCCACTGTGTCACCGGGAGATGGAACAGGTACAGGACAAACAACCCCTCCTGGTGGATCTCCAACGCCGGGTAAGGAAAAAAAGTATCTGTCCCGCAACGGGTTAGACCTCTTTTATAGAACTGCGTTTAACATATTTTGGTGTATTCATTTTGGTTCGTAACTTTTTTGTAGGGATCCCATCGTGTCCTGCCCGATGCCGTGACACATCCGGTAAAATTATCACCTTATGGACACCTCCTTCAGGAGGTAAACAAACGTCTATAACCGTGTGAGCAATGTCATTTATTAATATCTTTACTTTCAGCTAGTCGCGCTGCACACCACCATAACAAACATCACCACAACCAGTATTCCCACGACTCTGACAGGAAACACCATGAAAAGGGTACTGCATCTATCTTTAAATCCATTACATTTTCAATTTATATTTGTGGTTGACTAAAATGTCCTTTGCAGCTCGCGTGCATAGCAACCACGACCAGGCGCATCATTTTCACGAGAAACACCATCTAGCCCACCACCAAGTGAAAGCCACCCAAGAAAAACACGCCCAACATCAACATCACGCCAATATTCACGACAAACACGCCAATCTTCACGAAAAAACACGCCAACCACCACGAGCAACGCGCTCATCCTCAGGCGTAGAAGGCATTCCTCAAGGACGAAACATACCCAACATCGAGATACAACCGACACGGCATCTACCATGGAAAATTTTGTATATTCAGTTTAAGTAAACACATATAAGGTAGGGTCAACTTTGATGAACAAATAGACGTTGAATTTTGTGATAATTCTAGCAGCCTTGTTGCGTCTACTTGCCCGCCAAATGCGACCGGACTTTAAGATGCATACCATTGTTTTTACTATATTATCTAATAAAGAGTTATTTTATTATTTACGAGTCGGATTTTCTATAACAAAAAAAAATAGGTGCCATTTCGATTTGCCGTATGCGAGGAATGGTGCAAGAGTGATTTACAGTAAATGTCAAGTGGTGTGAGGTCAGGGCATCCAGGGGGCCAATCTATAGATCCATTTTGACCCAACTTTGACATTGTTACTTGCGTTCAGTTTACAAACTAAAAAAGATACGAGGTGTGTAAATTAAGTAGAGACGGATTTCTTAATTTTTTTAATCGAATATAATTACAATTACTGAATTGTAATTCCTAAGGAATTCCGAAGGAAGTTATTTTGAAGGAGACAATACTGATTGTCTCCTTCAAAATAACTTCCTTGGGAAGCCACACAGCGCTGGAGACGGTTCTTCCATTCCTCATAGCAGTGCTGGAACTCATGTACTGGAATAGCCTTCAGCTGGTCGGTTATAGCCGTTTGAATGTTTACTACAATACCCAATACTACATCCCCAATTCTTAGTCAAAATGTGATGAACAGTGGTGTGATTTAAATTTAACTCCTCCCTGATAATTTTTGTCGTCAACCGACGATCTGAACCCACAAGATCCCGTATTCTAACGACATTTTCATCGGTTCTTAAATATGACGGCCTGCCGCTGCGTGGTTCATCTTCCATCGACTCTCTTCCTTCTGAGAATGCCTTAACCGTAGGCGTGTCGAAGTTTTGCAAAAGTATCCGTTGCGCTGTATCCAAGTCTGAAGCAAAACCTGATAGCACACCGTTGCTCAAAATTAATGTCACTCATTTTTAAAACGCACTAGAAAAAAACGGTTTACGAAAACATCAAAGAACAAACAAATGACTAACAATTTCAAACTTGTACTGAAGGTGCATTACATGTTAACCTACCGAACTTCCAAATTCCGTCTCCACAGTGTTGCTAGATCGGGCGCTACGTTGCCAGTCTCTTTATTACTTAATTTACACACCTCGTATTTGGTAATATCAACAAAACTATAGGAGATATGTATTCATTTATGAAAAATATACGAAGATTTGGATGTTCCAGTGACATACATATATACGTTCCAGTC